>CM069912.1:19007130-19171082 GCA_036172215.1 Camellia granthamiana
TGCTTTGAAATTTCCCTCGGTGATACAATTGGTGTTGGTACAAGGATGCGCGAGCAGAAATAGGCGCACTGAAGGCCGAAATAAAAAATTTAAACGGAAGACTACCTCCATGGCCCGATTTGGAGTAACGTCATTCTTGGCCTTTGATAGTCAGCGGGGAGTCGTCGCTCTCGATGAAAGCACGAGGGTAGGGGCGTCAAGGGTCGCCCAAGGTGATAAAAAGAAGAAGAAAACGGCGGAAGATGCGAGTAAGTGAGGTCGGCGTATGGCCGGAAAAAAAAATGAAGGGTTGTTTTGTTTTTGTTTTTTTTTTTTTTTGAAATGTGTTTAGTTTGATCGGCATATGGCCATAAAAAAAAATGAAGGTTGTTTTTTTTTTTTTTTATGTAAATATTTGTATTTTGATTTGTTTTTGTTTTTGTTTTTATGTTTAAGTACTGAAAAATGAAATTAAAAAGCAGAAAAAAAAATAAGAAAATTAAGCCCAAACAAAAAAATAATAATGAAAAAAATAAAAATAAAATAAATGAAGCCTAATAGCAAAATAAAAAAATAAAAATAAAGTAAAATAAAATAAAATAATACCAGTAGAAATTAAACTTAATGGGACGTTGGTGTTGCTGGAATGGTAATGCAAAAAAAAAAAAAAAATACCATGAGGGTTTAAAAAAAATCAATATTTGCAAAGTTAATTTTACCTCAAGATGCAGAACTAAAAAAAATTACACAGTTTAAAACTAATCAAGTTTAAATTCTTCCCCTTGTTTCATTTGGCAAAATCAATAGGAGATATGAACAATGAAAGCTCATAACTGAAATGTTCTTCTCAATAATATCAAATAGGATGTCAAATGTTACTAATAAGAATGCCAAAATGATACCAACATGCAATCTACTAAGGATAGTAATATGCAATCTAAAAGATTTAGCAATCATAGTTCAAGCATTATGTAGAATACCAAATATTACTCATAATAGGTTAAACTCAATATAATCTCATGGAGCTAATGTAAAATCCAAAAAATGAAGCATGTTCAAGGTATATCAATCCATATGTCAAGAAAAATCATGAATTTCAATATATAGCACACATTTTAAGCATAGGTGATGCAGTGCGAGTCGTAACAATAGTAACAATCTTAAAATCCGTTACTTCAAGCAAGAATTCCGGAAATAAGACTCTTCTCTAGACCCGTTGATTCTCCAAGAATACCGAGTTTAAAGGCTTAACAAAAGTTGATTCACAAAGAATTAACCAAAGTTGGAACAAAGAGTATAAAAACTCAAAATATATTAATGATCAAAAACTCTAGAGCCCTAAGGCTTTACACCCACTATTTATACGAAAAACAGAGGCTAACTCCACGAAGCAACACACTGGTTTGGAAATAAACTAATGCAACAAGGCAACTAATAAAATATAATAAATTAAGGCAACAAGGCAACTAATAAAATATAAGGCAAATAATAAGGCAATTGCCAAAAGTGAACACAAAATAAAATAATGGCAACTAATGGCAACTAAAGCTATAAGGTGGTTTGGTCACGGATTGCTTGCTGTGCTGGCTACATCATGCTCCCTGGGATGGAGAGAATTCGCCATCGAATTCGCAGCCTCGTCGGTGGTGTTGTCACCGTGATAAGGAATGAGGTAGCGAACGTTGAACACATCGGAAGTACGAATATGACTAGGCAACTGCAAACGGTAGGCATTTGAATTGATCTTCTCCAAAATTGCAAGTGGCCCAATTTTTCATGCTGCCAACTTGTTATATTCACCGGCTGAAAACCTGTCTTTTGTAAGAACTGCCCACACTAAATCACCAACTTCAAATTCGACCAATCGACGTTTCTTGTCGGCCGTCAGCTTATACTTGGCGACTGATTGTTGTAAGTTGGACTGGGTTAATTTGTGCACCTCCTGAAGGTTGTGAATCAACTCTTCTACCTTCCCATTTATGCGCTTTAAGTCTGGCACAGGTACTAAATCCAGCGGGGCCCGAGGTTGGTAGCCATAATTGACATAGAAAGGACTAAAACCCAAACTTTGATTTACAGAGCGATTGTAAGCAAACTCTGCTTGGTGCAATTTGTGATCCCAAGATTTCAAATGATCCGTTACTAAACACCGTAACATGTTGCCCAAAGAACGATTGACAACTTCTGTCTGTCCATCGGTTTGAGGGTGATAGGCGCTATTGAAATCAAGCATTGTGTTAGCTAAGCGCCACAGACATCTCCAAAAATGACTAAGAAATCGGGTGTCCCTGTCAGATACAATGGACTGAGGGAGCCCATGCAAACGATAGATTTCTCGAAAATATAATTGGGCCACATTTACAGCATCCGTCGTCTTTTTGCACGCAATGAAATGGGTCATTTTTGAGAACCTGTCCACGACTACGTAAATGGAGTCACAACCTCGCTGGGTGCGCGGGAGTCCCAAAACAAAGTCCATACTAACGTCAGTTCATGGCTGGTTGGGCACGGGCAATGGCATGTATAAGCTTGCTTTGGTTGCGGATCCTTTGGATACTTGGCAGATGCGACACCCGTCCACAAGCTTGAAAATTTCTTTCCTCATAAAAGGCCAAAAGTAAGAGCCAGCCACAAGCTGCAGAGTCTTGTCACGCCCAATATGGCCTTCTTCATGCAACTCCTTGATAATTCTCAATCGAAGACTTGATGCAGGCACACACAATTGGTTGCCTTTGAAGAGGAATCTGTCATGGAGAAGAAAGTCCGACCTCTGACCTGATTTAACTTCCGCCACAATACAAGAGAAATAGGGATCAACAGACAATAATTCTTGAAAGGAATCAAACCCAAGGACCGTATTTCTCATAGTAGTAAGCAGCAATGAATGGCGGCTAAGTGCATCAGCCACTTTGTTTAAGGTCCCGAATTTTTGTTTAATAACAAAGGTGAATTGCTGCAGATATGCTGCCCAATTGGCGTGCTTTGATGAAAGCTTGTCTTGGCTGTTGATGTGCTTCAAAGCATCATGGTCAGAAAATAAAATGAATTCACTTTGGGACAGATAAGAGTACCAATGCTTCAGGGCTTGGACAATGGAGTAAAATTCCACATCATAAGTGCTGTAGTTGTTTTTGGAACTGCTAAGCTTCTCACTAAAGTAGGCAATCGGTCGACCCCCTTGGCTCAAAACAGCCCCAATGCCCATTTTATATGTGTCACAGTGTAGCTCAAAGGGTTTAGAAAAATCTAGTAATATGAGGACTGGTGCTGAAGTCAATTTCTGTTTAATTTGCTGGAATGCTTCTGTCGCTGCCTCTGTCCAACAGAATTGGCCAGCTTTCATGCAGTCCGTAATTGGTGCCATAATGCTACTGAAATGGGGAATGAATCCCCGATAGAACGAAGCCAACCCATAGAAGCTCCGTACGTCGTGAATGTTTTTTGGTATTGGCCAGTCACGAACTGCATTTACCTTGCTTTCATCCACAGAGAGGCCATCTTTAGATACGACATAACCGAGGAACACAATAGTATCGGTTAAGAAGGAACACTTGTTGGTGCCAACGTAAAATTTTGCTTCTTGCAGTACTGATAGAATCTGGCGCAAGTGCTGAAGGTGTAATTCATTATTAGCACTATAAACCAAAATATCATCAAAATAAACAACAACAAACTTCCCGATAAAAGGTCGAAATAGTTGGTTCATCACACGCATAAAAGTACTGGGAGCGTTTGATAAACCAAATGGCATGACTAGCCACTCGTAAAGCCCCTCTCGAGTTTTGAAGGCTGTCTTCCATTCATCACCTTCCCGAATCCGAATCTGGTGGTAACCACTTTTCAGATCCAATTTGCTAAACACGGTTGCTCCACTTAACTAATCTCATAAGTCATCCAACCGAGGTATGGGGAACCTATATCGGATGGTGATCTTATTAATTGCTCTACTATCGACGCACATACGCCACGAGCCATCTTTCTTGGGGGTCAATAGTGCAGGTACGGCACATGGACTGAGACTTTCTCAGATGTGTCCCTTGGCTAACAATTCCTCCACTTGTCGGCGAAGTTCCTCATGCTCTTTTGGACTCATGCGGTAGTGGGGTCTATTTGGCAAATTTGATCCTAGAAGCAAATCAATTTGATGTTGTATGTCTCGCATGGGTGGTAACATTGGGGGTAACTCCTTGGGAAATACATCATGGAACTTTGCAATTAGAGCTTTCACAGGCTCAGGGATCTTACTCTCTATAGCACTGTCTTTTCCTACTAGTACGAACACCATTCCCGTTTCAGCCACCTCCTCCAAGAACCGGTGCATAAACAATAAGCTAGAACTCTTCTCAGTGGCTAGCTTTGGTGCTTCTTCTCTATGAGGTTCAAGAACAATGCGGATCTTATTAAATACAAAGGAGTAAGTGTTCCTTCGTCCATCATGTAATACGTCGCAGTCAAATTGCCAACGCCTTCCTAATAAAATATGACAAGCATCCATCTGAACCACATCACACCATACCTTGTCTCTGTAATTAGAACCAATAGATAATGGGACTAAACAATGCTTGGAAACCGTTACCTCCTTGCCTTTCTGCAGCCATGACAGTTTGTAGGGGTTGGGATGTTGGCTTGTACTTATTTCCAATTTTGCTACAACGTCCTCCGCAATGACATTCTCACAACTTCCGGAATCAATTACGAACTTTCACACCTTCCCACTAATGGTACACGTGGATTGGAAGATGTTTTGTAACCACCCATTCCCTTCAACCTCTCGAGGTGTAAAGAAAGCCCTGCGCACAACTAATAGAGGACCATCATTGCCGGCAACTTGTTCTTCCTTGTCATAAATACTAGCCTCGGGATCATTGGTAGGATCTTGCAGACTTTCATTAGTCCCATCTTCGGCAATCTCTTCGCTATCTATAAATAAGCCTTTGCCAACCTGGTCACTTTTTCTGCAATCTGCAGCGCGATGACCAACTTCTCCGCACTTAAAGCAACGCATACCACTACTAGTAACAGAGTTCCTGTTTGACTGTCCTCCTGAAGGTTTACCAACCGTATCAAATTGTGTGGTGCTCCACCGTGCCCCTGGAAGGTTCGTACTCGTATTTCGGTTCATTGGGGGTAGATTACGGTTGCCACTAGTGTTTCCACTTGACCACCCAGTACCTTCTGAGCGACACTTTGACCTTTTCTCTAATTGTATAGCCCTCTGGTGTGCTTTAGAAATTGAATAGGGATCAAATAAATTCAGGGTATCTTGATAATGTTCTTGCAATCCCCCGATGTACCTGGAAACAAGTTGGTCTTCGTTTTCAGCAAGGTCATTCTGTGACACCAATTGATAGAACTCAGTGGTATATTCATCGATCGTCTTCATCCCTTGCCGTAAATTCTGCAATTGTTGATACATCATGCGTGTATAGTTATAAGGAAGGAACGCCATACGCATATGTTTCTTCATCTTCTCCTAAGAAGAACTTTATTTGTTGCCACCAAGTCGCTACTCTTCCCCTGAATCGTGTGGCCACCAAGGAAACTCGTTTGTTTTTTGGAACTTCCTTGAAGTCAAGAACCTCTTCGACAGCAAAAAGCCAATCCAAGAAGACTTTGGGTTGAACACTACCTTGAAATTCAGGGATGTCAATTTTCAGACCTGCTTCCCACCAACGTGAATTTGCTTCCGCAACTTGTCGAACTCTTTCCCTATGGAAATTTCTAGCAAAAGGGTTGTCGTCAATCTCCTCCATACTTTCTTCGTCCTCCATAGACCGTGGGTTTGGATGTGGCTAGCGCTGCTGCTGCTGTTGTTGCAACGCCGCGAGTTGCTCAGTCAAGGCATCAATTTGTTGTTGCATCCTCGCAGTGTCAGCTTTATAAACGTCGTCCATGGGCCGCCTCCTTGGTGCCATCGTAGCCTATGCTCTAATACCAACTAATACAGTGCGAGTCGTAACAATAGTAACAATCTTAAAATTCGTTGATTCAAGCAAGAATTCCGGAAATAAGACTCTTCTCTAGACCCGTTGATTCTCCAAGAATACCGAGTTTAAAGGCTCAACAAAAGTTGATTCACAAAGAATTAACCAAAGTTGGAACAAAGAGTATAAAAACTCAAAATATATTAATGATCAAAAACTCTAGAGCCCTAAGGCTTTACATCCACTATTTATACGAAAAACAGAGGCTAACTCCACGAAGCAACACACAGGTTTGGAAATAAACTAAGGCAACTAATAAAATATAATAAACTAAGGCAACAAGGTAACTAATAAAATATAAGGCAAATAATAAGGCAATTGCCAAAAGTGAACACAAAATAAAATAATGGCAACTAAAGCCATAAGGTGGGTGGTCACAGATTGCTTGTTGTGCTGGCTACATCAATAGGCATGATTTTTAGGCAAGAGCATCATCAAATAGTAGACATTGCAAATGATATGAAACATAATCAATCTTTTTCATATCAAAGTAATAACAATATTAGCTCAAAGGATATAAGATAGAATTTTTACCTCAAAAGCTTAAGAGAGTATATGAGGCATATGTTAGATTCAAGAAATGGAAGCTTTTCAATCTTCAATTTTCTTTCATGAGGAGTTCATCTCAAAAGGGTTTAACAAGTATGTTAGCAAAATGATTTTTCCCCCTAAGTTAGTGCTACCATTTTCTAATGTGATTTGTGTAAATATAGCATTCATAGAACAAAAACTATTACTCAATAAAAATACAGTACAAATCACTTCTTATCACAAACTCAAAAAGTGAAAAATAATTCAATGATCAAACAAGAGTTTGGAATGCTATTTTTCAGAATTTTCAAGTTGTAGCGCATAGCATAATATGCATAAGAAAATAGTGTTATGCTCTTTGTTTTATTAAAAAATGATGCAACAATCTCATTTAATCACATAACATTATCAAGAGACATTTTCATCAATTCAATCCACAAATTCAAGTGTGATAAAACATTTTACTTAATGTGGAACACAACATGAATGTTATAAACAATTAATTCAACAATTTATCGATCAAAAGCATTTCATGAGATGTATGCCAATATAATCCATATTCAAAAGATATTCAATAGGATAAATGTAATGTCTCTACAAACGTATGATACTTCTTTTCATTTAGACATTGTTGATGGATCATAATCAACGAATTTCATAACTTATTCAAATATTCCAATGTCAAGCATATAAGCATGAAATTTTCATATTAAGCATATTCTTGAGATCATAAATATACAATTCAAAATATAGATAGTTTACATCTCAAAAACATGCTGTGACATCAAAATTGATTCTATAAAGATATGACTCAAAAAGGAATTAACATATTAGTAATAAGAAAGCTTTTTTCATTTTGAATTCTACGACAGAATTTTGTGAAAGAAGAAAATGTTTCATCTTCGTGTGCTAAAAACATAACCCATGTAAATCTTGAATAATCATCAACAATAACAAGACAATAACGTTTACCACCTAGACTAGATGTCCTTGAGGGACCAAATAAATCCATATGTAATAGTTGTAAATGTCTAGTTGTGGAAATATGAGATTTTGATTTAAATGATGTTTTAGTTTGTTTTCCTTGTTGACAAGCACTACAAAGATGATCTTTTTCAAATTTAATTTTTGGAAGTCCAATGACTAAATCCTTTTTAAAAAATTTAGCAATTAAATCCATATGAGTATGACCAAGTCTTTTATGCCATAACCAACTATTTTCATTGTTAACATATAAACATTTAACATCACTAGCATAGAGATTATTAAGATGAAAAACATAAACATTATCATGGCGATTACCAACGAATAAAGCTTTATGATCATTTATGCTTTCAATTGTGCAATGTGATTTATCAAAAATAACTCGATTACCTTTATCACATAAATAACTAATACTAAGTAGGTTATGCTTAAGTCCATCAACAAGTAAAACATTTTCAATAGAAGGGTTAGGAGAAATACCGATGCTATCAATACCGATGATTTTTCCTTTCTTGTTGTCTCCAAAAGTAACAAATCCTCCATCTTTCGATGATGGTTTAGTAAAGAATGATTTATCTTCGGTCATGTGTCTGGAACATCCACTATCAAGGTACCACTTCCCTTCTTTAGTTTTGGACTTAAAGCAAACCTACAAGATGACAATTAAGTGTTGGTTTTTTGTACCCATAGTTTTTTGGGTCCTTCTTGGTTAGTTTTGTTAGATCCCTTAATAATCCAAATCTTTTTAATTCCCATGTTCATATTCTTTTTGAATGGACAATAAGATATATAATGGTCTTTCTTTCTATAATAATGACAAGTAATATGAGGATGTGTCATGAGAGGTGTCTTTTCAAAAAATTGTATTGAAATTCTTTTGTTTCTTAATAGGGTCATATCCAATGACCGCTTTATCGAAAACACATCTTTGATTTCCAAGAAGCATGTTGAGATTATTTCTACCTTTTACAAAATTTTCAAGTGTTTTTATTAAATCATCAACATTGTTTTTTGAAGCAGTTTTCTCATTAGAGATGGTGTCAAAATCATTTTTCAAAACAATTTTTTCTTTCTTTAATTCTTCTACATTACTAGATAAAGATGCAACAAATTTTTTAATACATTATTTTTTGCACAAACTTTTCTAAATTCATCTTTTAGTTCATGGAATGCACTTTCAAGTTCTTCATAAAGAGTAGTTACCTCATCTTGAGTAGAGTCTTCATCTTCAAGAGCCATGAGATACAAGTCGGCTACTTCATTTTCAATTTCATCACTTGAGCTTTCATCTTCACTTTCTCCCCAAGCTGCTACCATGGCCTTCTTGTTTCTTTTGTAGTCTTTGTTGTACTCATTTTTGAAAGGTCTTCTTTCTCCATAATTATTTTTCTTGAAGTGCTTTTTGAGATTTCTACTAAACATGGCATAGCTTTTGTCCTCACTAGAGTTTTTCATGTTCTTCTTCATTTGATGATGCTTTGAATGCAATTCCACTTTTTTTTTTGTCTTCAACATCCTCATGTCCTTTCATGGTGATCTCATGAGTCATAAAAGAACCCATAAGTTCATCCAATCCAAGTGTGGAGAGATCTTTGGCTTCTATAATGGCGGTGACCTTTGCTTCCCAATTCTTTGGTGGATACCTAAGACTTTTTCTTACCAACTCACTGTTAGTATAAATTTTGCCAAGAGATTTCAAAGAATTTACAATTTCAGTAAATCTAGTAAACATACTTGAAATATATTCATCAGAGTTCATTTTAAACAATTCATAACTATGAACAAGCATATCGATACGAGATTCCTTCACTTGGTTTGTACCTTCACACGTTATCTCAAGTTTGTCCCAAATTTCTTTTGCCGAATCACAACTTGAAATTCTATTATACTTCTTAAAGTCTAATCCACAAACAAGGGTGAGTTTGGCTTTAGCATTGGCTTGCAATAATTTGTAATCCCTTTCATCACATTCATCTTCAGTTTTAGGTACACTAATATTGTCTACTAATTTGGTAGGAATTTTTGGACTTTTGGTGACAATAATCCACATAGCATAATCAGTGGCTTGTAGGTATAGGGTCATCTTATCTTTCCATTGACTATAGTTGTTTTCGTCAAATAATGGTGGCCTATTGGTGGCTTGTCCTTCAATAGTGCTAGTACTAGCTAAGGTTGCCATGGATCGAAACTCTTAGATGGTTAAATCTAAAGCAAGAGTCTAGACTCTGATACCAATTGTTATCCAAAAGACAACTTAAGAGGTGGTGAATTAGGTTTTTACAATTAAAAATTAATAATACCCTAATAAAAATTATGACTAGCACAATAGGTAAATATAGCTAATGAAATAAAAATAATTAAAACAAGTGTTCTAACAATTATGTCAGTTAATGATTTTAGCACAGTGAAAATGTGAAATATAGTTACAACAATTTAAATAAAACAAAGAGATAAGGAAGAGAGAGGCAAACAAATTTATAGTGGTTCGGCTTCGACTCGGCCTACGTCCACTCCTCAAGCATCACTTGAGATTTTTCACTATCTTCTAGCTTCACAGGGGTACTAGCAACCTTTTTACAAATGGAGCAATCCTCCACGGATTTTACACAGACTTCACAAGTCAAAATCCTTGCAAATCTTAGGTAATTCACAATCACTCTCAAGATTTCATGAACACAGTGTTTGCAACACTTTTATAAGATGAAATGATATTTTTGCTTTCAAAGAAAACTTACAATAAATATCTCTCAAAGATAGATATATAAAATGAAGTTTTGATTTTTCTATAAATCTTACACAGGAAAGATGAGTTTAATGCTATAAGCCTCAGTATATAATTTCTGAGAATAGATGTGAGTGATTATTGATCAAAGAATATTTTCAGATTTTTTGTAACTTGTTTACATTAGAGGCTTTGGTATATCATGAAAATTATAGCCGTTTATAGTTGTTGTAGTCATTTGAATTTATAGCCGTTTATAGTCGTTGTACTTCCATCATTACTAATTTGAATATCTTCCACTCCATAATTACAAGTTTGAATATCTTCCACTTGAACCTTTTGAACCTTTATAGCCGTTTATAACCGTTGTACTTCCATCATTACTAATTTGAATATCTTCCACTTGAACCTTTTGAACCTTTTGGCCTGCTACTGTGCTAGGCTGTTTGAACCTTTATTTTGGGCTGTTTGAACTTCTGATTTAATCAAATATTAAATACATTCTAACAACATTTAGGATAAAGGTTTAGGTGAGAAATAATGGGACAAAATAAATTTTGATTTTATTAAAACATAAAATCATCAAAATAAATATTGATTCTATTTTTTTTCTTTCAAATAAATCATCAAAATAAATTTTGATTCTATTTTTCCCTTTCAAATAAATTAAAACATAGTTAAATAAATCATCAAAATAAATAAATCTAACGAAACTGATGCAAGACAGCCTTGGCTTGTCAAGTTATATGGCACTACCGCCATCAGAAGTGGTGAGTTAAATTTCCAAAATAAGGAAAGAAGGTTCAAGGTTTGTGAAACGGTGAATTTCAAACCTTGTGTTTAGATTTTGGTAAAAAGCACTATCAATGTTGATTATTTTATTAAGAAGCATCCAGAAAACTAAAAAAATAATTAGCAGAGGAAAGAAAGAAATGAAAAGTTCCATGACCGTATTTGACCAAGAAAAATCATTCAATTAACTCTAGCTTGCTCTACATCAAGGACATTACTTACGGATTCTAGAAAACCGTCAAGGGAAGAAAATAACATTCTAAAAATACACCCTGATACCTTGTTCAGTTCTTCTCAACTTACGACGATGTTAATGACCTAATGTAAATGTAATCACAGTGCACTAGCTTTTTCCTTCAAGTTTTTCCTGCATCACAAACCTGGAATTTGTGCAGTAGCCTAGTATTAGAAACACTCAGGTTTAAATCATACAGTTCCAACTCAAGTTGAAGCTTTATTCATATCAAAATTAACTTGCTAGATAATCTTATCTATTCAATGACTTTTAAACAATGAAACTACACTAGAAGAGAAGTCATAGACAGCTTAAGTACACGAACCTTATTTGTTCCCCCACTTGTGCATGAAGATTCACTTGGAACATTGTCATCGGAACAATGTTCTTATTATCATCGGAACATCTTTGTTCCATGTCTAAGTGAAACTTCATGGATTGAGTAAGAGTAATTCAAATTGCTCGAATGAGAATTGTATTCAGTGCACACATACATAAATCAATGAGTAATAACGATCAACTAATTCATTCTTCTGCTAATTGTATACTAGGAACAAAATGCACATAGAAATTCAAATAGTTGATTGATGGCTGATCAACACAAGAAGGAACAAACAGTCATTTTGAGTTGTTAAAAACACATAAACTATATAGTATTTACTCCAAAAAAAAAATAAAATCTGCAAATTGATTTGTCATTAGAAGTTATATTTCCGAATTTCATTACCAATAAATCTAATTCAATTTATACATCAAGAAACTTCAAAACACATAGAATTGTATAGATTCCGAGTCCTAATTCCTAAAATTCGATGATCCCTATCCGAAACCATGTATGTAAACACAACCTATGTGGGCTACTAGTTCATGCAGTGAAGAAAGTAACAATGCAACCACTACTAGGATCCAATCTACGACGAATTGTGGCTTCTCCACCGCTCAAGTCACACAAGATGCGGGCTGATGAACGCAATGATGATAAGAAGTCGCCCTTGCACTAGTACTTGTACCTCTCTTCTTCTCCTCAATAACCTGAAAAGTGCTCACCAACACATGAGGCTCTCTTTCGGCATCGTCATCATCAAGAAACATAAGTAGGCAAAGACATCCATTGCCCAAATCAAGCAACTCATAATCAGGATATGGGCACTTCTCATCATAGTACAAATCAATCAAAAAAAATCCAAATGATCAGAGTCAGCATCTGAGTATGTTGCTTCATCAAAAACATTATACTCATAGTAGTTGGGTAGCAGAGTTGGTTTGAGAGGTTTAAAATCTTCCACACGTCGACCGACAAATCTCTGTTCAGCGCTCAAATCAAACTCATATGCGAACACAGTGTTGTCGTTCTTAAGGTCAAAAATAGGAATCCCAAACCACTTGTCGGAAGCGAACACAACTCTCCCGCGACAAGGCAAAAAGTCACCGGAAACAACATGAATCCAAATCCCCATCAACACATCGTACAAGTAAATGCCATACCTTCCATTGCTTAGAATTGAAACAATGATCTTGGTATCAACAACTGCGTGAGAGATTATTTTGCAATCAATGAAGTAGAATGGAGGCGGTGTAGAAACTTTCCATTGGCCTGAAATTGGATCGAGTGACTCGAAACAAGGGCTCGGGTTTCCGGAAACCAAGGACGAGACGTCGGACAGGACGTAAAACTTTCCTACGGCGGGGAAAACGAGGGGGTTCCGCTTAGCGCCGTGCATTGGCGGCGCGGTGGTGATGCGACGCCGACTTGTGTCGAACACACGAACATCGCGAGACAAGATGTTAGGAAGAGTATCGCGACCACCTCCAATTAGATAAAACTTGCTGGGAGATACAGGAAAAATTCCCATTTCGACTTGCATGTGGAAACTCAAGACGTTTAAATTCATGAATCTTTTTGTGAGAACAGAGGTGGCGAGTACTCGTGTCGATGGAATAAAGTGAACATGAAATCGGTCCCTCGTAATAATGATACCAAATGTAATTGTTTTTGGTGTACCATTTTCCATTGCAAGAGAGAGAGAGGCGAGAGGGAGAGCGATAGATGACGCAAATCAAAGCTTTTTCTCAGAAACTTAACAGAGGCTCTACGGATGATGGAGCATTACGTGACTGTTTGGAAGGTGGGTTTTTTTATGTAAGTTTTTTTAGTTGTAAGATATTATTGGAGAAAATTTTTTTGTGTTTGGAAAAATAGTTGGATTTTTTTAGTTGTAGGATATTATTGGAGAAATTTTTTTTTTGTGTTTGGAAAAATAATTGAGTTTTTTTGTAGTTGGATGTGATGTTTGTGAAAAAAAAAAGTGAAATAATTATGGGATTTTATGTGATATTTTGTTTAAATGTATTTTTTTTGATTTTGTAACTAATTTGTCTTTTAGTGAAAAAAATTTTTAAAAAAACCTTAAAAAAATTGTTCTCAAACACCGCCATTTGTTTAGGTCTAAACCATCTCTCTCTCTCTCTCCTTCCTAATTTTAGTTGATGTGTTTGGCAAAGGCTAATTTTTTTTTTTTAGGCTAAAATTTATAGAAAGGTAAAATAGGTTAAAATAATTAATAAGATAATATGTCATATTAAATTTATAATTCTTTTTATATAATTTTATCTTTTAGGAAGGTAGAACTAATTTTTTAAAATAATTTTTTTGATATTTATTTTTATTAAATTAGTTTTTATTTTTCAAAATTCAAAATAGTGACAATTTTGATATCATTATTAAACCAATCTATTAAATCAAAAAATTCAAAACTAAAAATATTTCATATATTCAACATATCGATTATATATTAAAACCTCAATAACCATTTATTACATGATAACTATTCAAAAATATTTATTAACAACAAATACAAGTATCTATTACATGATAACCATTGAAAAACATCAACAAAAACAATCACCCATTACATGATTATCATTCAAACACATATTAAAAATTAATTTGATAAAATAAATAAATAAATAAATAAAAATGCAAAAGATTTATCATTTTTATATAAATTTATCTTTGATGAGTAGAATTAATTTTTTTAAATTCAAAAATATTTTTTCACATTTATTTTTATCAAATTAGTTTATATTTTATCAAATTAATGACTTTGTCTTTGAAATTGAATAATGGTATCTTTAGTTGTTTTTATTTAAAACGAGATTCAAAATTTAAAATTAAATATATGACAATTAAAACGTCAGATATTAAAATAATATAAGTTCCAAACTATAAAGACAATTAATGTAATTCGCCCTTTGTGTTTATTATGTGGCCCACAAGATTCCCAAGCATCTTAACATATGATAAACTCTTTCATTAATAGGATTCCATTAGAAAAGGTTAGTTACTGTTTGGTTTGGTTTTCAAATCATGATTTGGATATAAAAAAAATAATAATAATTTTTTTTCAAAACTTATAACTAAATAAAATTTTCAAAACTCTCACTACAAAAAATTAAGATTTTAGAGATCAAAATTTAGGAATAAATTCATTTTTAGGAACCAAATATTTTTGTTACAAAAAGTGTTGTTATTATATTTTTAGCAAATAAAATTGGACATTAGTGATGAATTGTTATTCTTTTGTGACTAAATTTTTTGTCTCAAAAAATAAATCATTTTGAGACCAAATTATTTTGTCCCTAAAAGTCTATTTATTAGTGACATTTTTAAAATTTTGTCGCTAAAAGTCTTATTTTTGATTTTTTGAAACGATGTTTTAGCGACTATTTTCATAATAATAAAAATTAGTTCTAAATGTCTTTTGTAACAAAATTTTCATTTTTAGAGATCAAAAAATTTAATCTCTAAAACTCTTACATATTGTATCAAAAACTTATTTAAAAAAACTCATAACTATTAATGTACTGTGAAGGGTTTGGCCTAATAGTTAAGGACCTGGACTTGGGGTGTGCTCATTTCATGGTATAAAATTTCTAAGCTGCAAACAATTCTTTGAAGTCAACTCATATTGAATTTTTCCCTGACTTTAATTAAGCTCCCGTTAATGTATAGTGAGATCGATCCCCTAATTAGTCGGTCATGCGAATTAGATATCAAATTATAAAAAAAATACATAAATCGCTAATGATGTGGATATTGAAGAGATTCAAGCAATGAAATATCTTTTCCAAATATATGTGGGAATGCCAAGAAGGCTTTGCATGTAAAAGACAAATTGCCTTTTGCTTTTTTGCATATTGACCTTGTCCTTCCAAATTCTTTTACAAAAAAGAAACTGAGGAACTTGAGGATTTTCAATAATTTTGTCAAAAAATGACTTAACAAGAAAATATACTCAATGAATGAAGAGTCCAAACCATCTTATTCTCCAAAAGAGGAACCGAAGAAAAAAGATCAAGTCTTGACAACAAAGATGTCAGCTCTATAACCTCCCTATCATTGAGATTCCTAGAAAAATTGAAATTTCAAGAAATTGGAGCAAAAAATAAACAAGCTATGGAAGTAATAGAATAATTATGAGACCGAGCCACTCTATAAAAATGTGAAAAGTCTGAGACAAAGTAAAGGGAGCCCATTCAAACATCCTCCCAAAGGCCACACTTAATTTTACATGTGTCCTTGAAAAAATGTCATGTGTGTCTCACATCATAGCTTCAGTCAATCTCATTACAACCAAATGGATAGAATAATGACACTACAACTTAACCTAAATAGTGGCAAATAAGCGAGTTTGGGAGGGTCAAAACGGGTTATTTATTTAAAACAATTCAACTAAAACTCGTCCATTTAATAAATAAAATTAAACGGGTTGGATTGAATTAGATATAGGTTGGACAAATGAACCTAACCAACGCCTTTACTTCATTTTCTTCTGCTTTTTTTTTTTTTTTTGGGATGACGGCGACAGTGATAGTGGTGGAGAGTGGCGACACTGGTGGTGTTGGAGTAGCAGTGATGGCACTGGAGTGGTAGTGGTGGTGGTGATGGTAATAGTGATAGTGGTGGAGTGGCCGCGGTGGTGGTAGAGTGGTGGTAATGATAAAGTGGGGGCAACAATGATAGTAATGGTAGTGGTAAAGGTAGTGGTATCCATTTAAACGAGTTTAAATGATATTGGGTTTATATGGATTTTAAATGGGTACAATTGGGGGGGTTCATGTGTTTGGGTTGGATTTACCACTCCACCACTACCCCCACTACCATCTCCTTTAATACCATTAACACCGTTACCGCCATTTTACCACTACCACTACTACTACTACTATCACTACCACTACCACTACCACTACGACTCTACCACCATTACCGCCACTCCATCACCACAACCACAGTCATCACCATCGCTACTCTGCTACCGCCACGCTGCCACTGCCATCGCCATCGCCACCACCACTATGATCGCCACTACCACCAGCACCTCATCTTCCACTACCACTACCACTACTCCACAACCATCATCGTCGTCACCACCGCTCCACCATTAGCACTACAACCATCACCATATCCCTACCACTCCACCGCTACTCCATCACCACCACTACCAATACCGTAGTTGCCGCCGCTACCACCACCACTCCATTGTCACCACTACCACCGTTACTACCACTCCACTACTACCACCTCTACCATTGCCACTCCACCAGCACCACCCCCTCATTCACCATCACTACTGTCACCTCTACCACCACCACTGTTATCGCCATTGTTGTCAGGAAAAAATAAAATAAAATAAAAAGAAGATAAAATTAATGACCCATTTATTTATTAAATGAGCGAGTTTATATTAAATTATTTTAAATACATAACTTGTCTTGACCCGACTAAATCGACCCATTTGCTTCGTCTATTCTAACCATGGACTCATGGTCCTTAATAGGGTTTAATTTGACCCAAATTTGTAATTGAAGCAAGACCTTTTTTATTAAATTCAAAATTTATTAAAAAGTATAATATAAAATTTTGAAGTGTACTGGGTGTCGCTATAATTGGTTAGAATCATATCTTGAATAATGTTAGAAATTATGAAAAGGATATTATGGAATACTTCATGAAAATTCTGCACCTTTAAATTACACATAAAATAAAATATCATACATTAATCAAACAATAAAAAATCTTCCTGAAATTTTTTTCATGATCCTAGCATTAAAACACCTTTGAATTACACCTAAAATAAAACACCATAACTAATAAAATAATAAAAAAATCTTCCTGAAATTTTTCTCATAATCATAGCATTAAAATACAAAATTATATTCGTTACTAGACTCCATTTTTCTTCGCTCTCTCTCTATCTCTCTCTCTCTCTCTCTCTCTCTCTCATCTTCCATCCCCGTCGCTCACAGTAAATTTCTCCTTTCTGTTTTCTCTTTTGGTTGAATTGCAGAATCCCAATAAAAACAAAGGTAAAATCGCGAATAATGTACATATATATAGAATTCGTCTATATTGATCTAAGACATGCAACATTATGATTTCACTTAAAGATTGAGTTGTTTTCAAGAATTGTTATTGTTTAAAGAATAATTGTGAGAATATAATTGTATATAGGCATGATTGTGTATATAGTAGGGATGATTGTGCGTATATATATATATTAGGCATGATTGTGTATATATTAGGCATGGTTCTGAATTTCCTTTTTGGTTTAAGCGTTAGGGTTATATAAACTACGGTCTTGATGTAATGGAAATACAAGTTGAATATATAGAAAACTTACATGGTATCAGAGCAGGTTGAGAAACGCTAGTGCCGTCGATCTCTCTCCTCTCAGACCTGGTTGTTGATCGAAGCTCTCTGCTTCATCTATCATCAGTTGTGAGTCTTCTCATTAGCTCTATCTGGTTCACGACCTCTCTATTTTCCTCAGACCTGGTTGACGGTTGAAGCTCCTTGCGTCGTCGATCATTGTGGTTCGTCGGGTCTGTTGGCCTCTGACTTGATCGCAAAGGCTTTTCCTATATATATATATATGTTCGTATATTTCTCTCTCAGCCTCTCTCTCTCTCTCTCTCTCTCTCTCTCTGTGTTCATTTATTTGTTTTCAATCTCTCTCTGCTTATTACTCTCTGGCCTATTAATTCTCTTTTTAATCTATCCCTGCTCTATTATAATGACGAACACCAAAATCCAAGCCATCAGATGTAAACTTACTGGTGCCAATTATGCTTATTGGGCTAGTGTTATGAAGAATTTTCTTCTTGGTTAGAAAAAATAGGGCTATGTTTCTAGTTCTGTTCCTCGTCCATTGGACCCAAAATAAGAAGGATATCTGACTTCCTATGACACTTGGAACTCTGATAATGCCCAAGTTCTAACCTGGTTTCATGATTTTATGGATAACCGTATTGGAATGATGTTTTCCAAATATAGTACTATTAAGGAGGTGTGGGACTATTTATTAGGTGTGTATCAGTAGTCCAACTTTGCCAAATGGTATGAGTTGGAAATAGTTATTCAGAGTGCTCGTCAGCGGGATCAATCTATTCAAGACTTCTACATTGAGATGACAAGTCTCTGGGATCAGTTGGTTCTCATGGAACCATCTAGTCTCAAAGCCCTAGACGCTTATGTTGAGTTTTGGGAGCAAGGTCATTTAGTGCAATTCTTAACGACTCTCTCTCCTCAATATAAGGCTATTCGTGGTGGCATCCTTCATCGGTCTCCTCTCACCTCTATGGATGCTATTGTTCGTGGGCTCCTCTCTGAGGAAACCCGTCTTAAGATGGCCAGTCAGACTCTATCTTCATCTGTCTTCTTGGTTCATACTCAGCCTCCTATGTTGTCGACCCCACCACCTCATTAGTTTCGAGGCAATGCGAAGCCTAAGAAGGGGCCACTAGCCTCTGATGAGTGTGTTTTTTGCCATCAGAAGGGCCATTGGTAGTACAACTGTCCCAAGAAGGGATGTCAGTCTGCTCAGTCTTCACAACCGCCTCAAATACAGTTTCGACCTCCTGTTACTTATACTGCATCTGCTCCGGCTTCTGATCCTGACGTGGTGTCCTTGCATGCCCAGATGGCTCAACTTCAGTATCTCCTGTCCACCTCCCATCCATCCTTATCTTCCTGTGCTCTCACCTCTCTTCAGTCAAATTTGTTTAGGTCCTCTTCAGCTATCTCCTCTTTTGTCTGACTTTTTAACTCTGGTGTCTCTCATCGTATGACTTCTCACATTTCCTTACTTCAAAACTGTCACCCCCCCTCTCATATTATTGTTAATATTGCATATGGGTCTGGTATGCCTGTTCGATCTGTTGGGTCTGTCTTACCCTTTGCCATGTCTGTTGTTACTATTCCCTCTGTTCTTTATGTTCCTTAACTATCTGTCAGTTTATTATTTATCAATCAACTTGATACTTCTGGTTTTGATGTTATCTTTTCCTTTTCTATCTGTTGTGTATAGAATCAAGCATCCAAGAAGCAAATTAGGACCGGTCGTAGAGTTGGAGATCTCTATGTGGTAGAAAGCTTGCATCTCCCTCTATCCACCGCTCCAGTTGTTTTTTCCTCATTTCAATTACATTCTCAGTCGAGTCAATTTTACTTATGGCATTCTCGCCTAGGTCATTTGTCTGTTGACCGTTTACGGTCTGTAGCTTAGTCAAAATTATTGGATAAAGTTTCTCCTAGTTAAATTGATGAACGTCGGGGGTGTAAACTTGCCAAAATGTCAGCTTTACCTTTTACTAAAAGTACTTCAGCTTCTATTTCTCCATTTTCTCTTGTGCATAATGATGTCTGGAAACCCTCTCCTGTTCTCACTAAAAAGGGTTCCTTATACTATGTGTTTTTTGTTGATGATTGCATTCGTTATACTTGAGTTTATCTTATGACTCATAAATCTAACTTCTACCAAATATATCGTACATTTCAGTCTATGATCACTACACAGTTGGGGGTTACCATTAAATTGTTACGATCTAACTTGGGTGGGGAATATTTTAAAATTGAGTTTTTTGAGTATTTGGCCAATTTGGGTAGCATTCACCAAACTTCTTGTACTGATACACTTGCTTAAAATGGTCGAGTCTAGCGTAAACACCGTCATCTCCTTGATACAGCTAAGTTTCTTCTTCTCTCTGCCTCAGGTCCAGCTTCGTTTTAGAGAGAGGCAGTTTTTACTGTTGCTTTTCTTCTCAACTGCATGCCTTTCCCCCCTTTTTCTGGTCGGTCTCCTTATGAGACTCTGTTCTCTTAACTTCCTAATTACTCCCTCCTTCGTGTGTTTGGATCTACTTGTTTTGTTCTTCTTTCCCGTAAAGATCGGACCAAACTTAGTGTCCGATCTGTCCTATGTGTCTTTTTTGGTTATAATCTTACTCAAAAAGGCTATCGGTCTTACGACCCTATTTCCCATCATCTTCACGTCTCCCATCATGTTTCTTTTCTTGAACGTCTGCCTTACTTTCAGCTTCCTCCTATCACTGCTCCAGTTTCCAAATAGGATTTGGTTTACATTGATCCACTTCCTTCTGATGTCCCTCCTAATGAGTACATCTTTATTGTTCCCCATGACCTTACTCCATTTTCTCTGCATTCTCCCCAGCGTGTTCCTTCTCATCGTTCTCCGTTGTTAGTTTATTCTCGTCGCCAAGCTCTTCCTCCACTAGTTGTCTCTACTCCTACGGTTGATCCTGCTACTTCTGATGACTCTGATCTTGCTGCACACCGATATTCTACTCGAGCGCATCATCCACCAAACAAGTTGAGTTAGTTTAATGCATATTTTTTTGCTTCCTATTGTACTTTTTTGTTTACTATTTATTCTTTTTCAGAACCTCAGTCTTATAAGGAGGCTTGTCAGGATCCCCATTGGATTCAAGCTATGGAGGATAAGTTGTCTGCTTAACAGAAAACTAATACTTGGGAGTTAGTTCCTTTACCTGCTGGTAAAAATTTGGTTGGTTGCAAATAGGTCTACAAAGTCAAGACTCACTCTGATGGTTCTCTTGAGTGCTACAAAGCTCGCCTAGTTGCCAAAGGTTTCTCATAGGAGTATGGTATTGATTATGAGGAGACATTTGCCTCTGTTGCCAAGATGACTATTATTCGTACTTTGATATCTGTTACTGCAGTTCGTCATTGGCCAATGAGGTTATTCACCATGCCAGTCTTACTGACACTAAGATTTCTGATACCCCCATTGAGCTTAATGTGAAGCGTAACACTACTGATGGTGTCCCACTGGATGATCCAATTTTGTATCACGAGCTTGTGGGCTACTTAGTCTATCTGATCGTTACTCGCCCTGATCTTGCCTATGTTGTTCATGTGGTTAGCTAGTTCGTTTATGCTCCTTGTTCTCTGCACTGGGCTGCTTTGGTTCGGATTATTCGCTATCTTCGCGATACTATCTTTCAAGGCTTGTTGTTGTCTTCTACTTTTCCTTAGATTTAGTGGCTTATGCTAATACTGATTGGGCTGGTGATGTTACTGATTATAAGTCTACTTCTTGTTTCTGTCTATTTTTTGGTGATTTCTTGGAAAAATAAGAAACAAACTGTTGTTGCCCATTCTACTGCTGAAGCTGAGTACCGTGCTATGGCTCATGCTACTGCTAAGGTTCTCTGGCTTCGTTGTCTCCTCTGTGCCTTGGGCATTCCTCAGTCCTCTCCGACGTCTCTCCACTATGACAATCGTGGTGCTATTCAGATTGCCCATAACACTATTTTCCATGAACGCATGAAGTACATTGAAATTGATTGTCACTTCGTCTGTCAGCACCTCCAGTCTGGCTCTATCTTGCTTTCTTTTGTCCATTTGGCTTTACAGCTTGCCGGCTTATTCACCAAAACTCACACCACTACTTGTTTTCGGTTTCTTCTTGACAAACTCTTCGTGTTTTTGGCTAAAACACCTTAAGTTTGAGCGGGGGTGAGAGAATATAATCGTATACAGGCATGCTTGTGTATATATTGGAGATAATTGTGTTTATATATATATATATTAGGCATGATTGTGTACAGGGGCGGAGGCAGCATAGGGTTAGGGGGGTCAAGTGCCCCTCCTCTGTTTTGAATTTTTTTTTTTTTTTTTTTTTTGTTATCACCATGTATAAAATATATTCTCTTTTTTTTCTTAACACGTTCTTTGGCTAAGGATTTATTATATTGTTCACAACAAGTAGTTATTTGATACTTTGGAACATTATGTGGTATTATTTATATAACAGTTTAAATCAATAATGTAGCCAAAAATATTATAGATTGGATATAATGAACTCATTATTTTCAAGTAGTTGACATATCACTTAGTGTGATTTGTGATTTTCTATGCTTTGCGTATCACGTAGGTAACGCCATATGGTAGGTACTCTAAGACTGTTTAATAATTTTCATTCAAAACATATCATTTATAAGTAATGTCATCTCTTTAATATTTTTTTATCAAATGAAATTAAATAGATTTTATTATAATTTGTGCTATAAATGATGTGTTTTTATTTTTTAAAATTAAGAATTTTGATCCATAATTTTTTGTGCTAAAATTGCAAACTTACATCATCATTCCACACCGAGCTATTCCACACTATTATAGAATTTTGATTTGTTCTTATTAATAATGAATATGTAATTTTTTATGTTTAAATTTAACTCATAAAAATCTTAATGTTGCTCATGATTTTTTTTAAATAAAAAATTATAATTAATAAGTGCCCCCTCTACCCTAATTTCCTAGCTCTGCCACTGATTGTGTATATATTAGGCATGGTTCTGTATTTCCTTTTTGGTTTAGGCATTAGGGTTATA
Source organism: Camellia granthamiana (assembly GCA_036172215.1). Classification (NCBI taxonomy): domain Eukaryota; kingdom Viridiplantae; phylum Streptophyta; class Magnoliopsida; order Ericales; family Theaceae; genus Camellia; species Camellia granthamiana. The sequence continues at coordinate 19,030,070 of CM069912.1, forward strand.
TAAACTACGATCTTGATGTAATTGAAATACAAGTTGAATATACATAAAACTTATAGTATAATGGTTTCTTTTTCTGTTTGTTTTGATGGCACTCCCTGATTCTGTATTTAAAACAGAGCCCTCGAGCTCTTTAGTTCTCTTGTTAATGTTCTTTATTTTTTTAAAGTTAAAAGGAGTTGATCTTGGGATTTTTTGTCAAAATTGGATGAGACTTTTGCCTTTCTTTTTCTATGTGTTAGAAAGACTTTTTAAAAGGCAAGATTGTCTCCATGATTAGGTTAATGTAGAGAGTTTGAAATGTTGGTTAGATTTCTGATATCATATCATAATTTGAATTTAAAGGGAAAGATTCAAATATGAAGGTTTTATTTTTATTTATTTTTTTGATCCGTATATGAAGGTTTTATATATGTTGGTTCTTGATATTTTGTCCAAAAAGTTAAGTATGCCTTATTTTGGAAATTCGGCGGGTTTTGGGTGTATCATTGTCAATTTGTAATTAGGAGTTATGAAAGAGCATGTTTCATGAATCATGGGTGGCTCACATCAATTTGAGGATAGATGATATTTCAAAATTATAATTAAAATGGTCGCCTGAGCATGTTTACAGATGCAAGAATTCTAATTTGTTTAGAATTTGCTACCTTTAAGAAAATGGGTGCTTCTCTGCAAGATTGTATTTTACTTTCCTTTTGTTTGATGGGTAATATTGGCCCCGTTTGGTAGAGCTGTGGAAAAGTGATTGTAGATTATAGCTTAACAGATTATGACTTATAGCTGTGAACATAAACTGTTAACCTGTTTCGTGCAGCTGTGGGATTATGAATTTAAGCAGCAGAGTAGTGTTTGGTTAATAAGCTATAAAATAGCTTTTTACTGTATAATTGTCCTTTCTACCCTTATATGATATAAAAATGATTATTTTGTCATTTTTTTCAGTTTTAATTTTAAAAAAAGATATTTCATTAATAAAAGTTAATATAAGTAGTATTAATTAGTATCAATTAATATAAAAATTGATACATTTGCTAAAAATGTAATGGAAGTATTATTGTCACAATTATTTTCCATTATAAATTAATTAGTATCAATTAATTGCTTAATTAGTATCAATTAATACTAAAATTATTAATTAGTATCAAATAATGGCTTAATTAGTCTCAATTAATATTAAAATTATTAATTAGTATAAATTAATATTAATATTTAATTTTTGTTAGTATCAATTAATATTAATAATCAACAATTGTTATTAATTAGTATCAATTAATAATTAATTCATTACAAAAGTATACAATATTAATTTATTAATAATTAATACCAATTAATATTGTTTTTTTCCTTTTTCTTCAGGAATATACAATTTTTTATTTTTTAATTAATATAAAAATATACAATATGAATTTATTAATAATTAATACCAATTAATATTTATTTTTCAATTAATGTTGATTTTTTTCTTTTTCTTCAGAAATATACAATTTTTTATTTTTTAATTAATATTAATTAATAATATTAATATTTGGGTATTGACGAGGGCATTTAAGTAATTTCAGCCCCCCAACACCAGCTGCGCGCTTAAGTCAAAAATTTAAACACCCCTTGACCAGCTTTTGAGATAAGCTGATAAATAGCTTGATTTAAGCTATAAGCTGGTTAACTTAAACTGCACCAAACACAATATTTTAGCTTAAATTAAGCTAAAAGCTTAAATAAGCAGCTTATAAGCTCTACCAAACAGGCCTATTATTGTGGTGTAATTTTTCCAACTAATTTATGTTATTTCTTTCTTTTGGTTGTAGATTTGTATTTTTTGAGCTATAATTGAGTGCAATGTTGGTAAGTGGCAATTTTTTTTTTTTTTTTTTTTTGTTGGTAAATCTTGTTTATGGACATGTATCTATAACGTGATACATTTTATTTACAGCGTCACATTGTTAGTTTCAAGTACTACACAGATGATGACACTAACCTTCTCAGCCCGGGTATCCTTCCCAAGGGACCCGAGATAGTTATTAAGCATTATGATGATTCCAAGATATATCAAGTTGTCCTCCATAGTTCAAAACACTTAACGCATAGATATTTTCTGCGATCATTTTATGGCAATAGTTCATTTGGCAATGGTGGTTCGATCATATAAGAGTCGTATGACATGACTTTGACAGACTATTTGAAATATTTGAACACTCGACGCTGGCCCATGATTTCATACGACAAGGTTCCTTTCTTCAGGGGATTACATTTGCGGCTTGGAGAAAAAGCCCGTTATTTGATTAGGTATACCTGTATATAATGTAATTTAGATTTTGATAAATAAAATTTAGGCATTTAGCATAACTTAATTTGAAATTGTTTCTTTGTAGGTGCCTGTTGAAGTTCATATTGGATTTACATAATCAAGATCTTGTGACTGCTGGATTTATTGAGAATAATGTTGTAGTGGTTAATGATACTCTGAAGTTCTTCGATCTAATAACGAAACCATATACAATTTCTGGAGTGACCGATGACCTTTTGTGCTTAAAATTTTTAGTTCGTAATGTTATTTTGGATGGAATGGATGTACCAACAGAGCTGGAACATTTCATAAACCTTCTCGTAAATTGGAGGTATTTTTAATGTAGGTTTTTTTATATATTTCCAAATTATTGATGGTTCTTTCTTTTCTTTATTTAACCGTCATTATTATATTTCAAATTATCTTTTCCACCACCCCCTCATCTGCCATCACTACCATCACCGCCACCATTATCGTCGTTGTTGTTGGGGAAAAAAAAAGAAAAAAAAAAGAAGATAAAATTAATGACCCAATTATTTATTAAATGAGCGAGTTTATATTAAATTATTTTAAATACATAAGTTGTCTTGACCCGACCAAATCGACCCATTTGCTTCATATATTCTAACCATGGACACATGGTCCTTAATCGGGTTTAATTTGGCCCAAATTTGTAATTGAAGTAAGACCTTTTTTATTAAATTAAAAAATATAATATAAAAATATGAAGTGTACTGGGTGTCGCTATAATTGGTTAGAATCACATTTTGAATAATGTTCGGAATTATGAAAAAGATATTATGGAATACTTCATGAAAATTCTACACCTTTAAATTACACATAAAATAAAATATCATACACTAATCAAACAATAAAAAATCTTCCTGGAATTTTTTTCATGATCTTAGCATTAAAACACCTTTGAATTACACCTAAAATAAAGCACCATACACTAATGAAATAATAAAAAATCTTCCTAAAATTTTTCTCATCATCGTAGCATTAAAATACACAATTATATCCGTTACTGGACTCCATTTCTCTTCGCTCTTCGCTCTCTCTCTCTCTCTCTCTCTCTCTCGTCTTCCATCCCCGTCGCTCACAGTAAATTTCTCGTTTCTGTCTTCTCTTTCAGTTGAATTGCAGAATCCCAATAAAAACACAGGTAAAATCGCGAATAATGTACATATATATAGAATTTGTTTATATTGATCTATGACATGCAGCATTATGATTTCACTTAAAGAATGAGTTATTTTTAAGAACTGTTATGGTTTAAAGAATAATTGTGAGAATATAATCGTATATAGGCATGATTGTGTATATATTAGGCATGTTTCTGTATTTTCTTTTTGGTTTAGGCGTTAGGGTTATATAAACTACGGTCTTGATGTAATTGAAATACAAGTTGAATATACAGAAAACTTACATGGTATCAGAGCAGGTTGAGAAACCCTAACACTGTCGATCTCTTTCCTCTCAGACCTGGTTGTTGATCGAAGCTCTTTGCTTCATCTATCGTCAGTCGTGAGTCTTCTCCTTAGCTCTATCTGGTTCACAACCTCTCTTTTTCCCTCAGTCCTGGTTGTCGGTTGAAGCTCCTTGCATCGTCGAACATTGTGGTTCATCGAGTCTATTGGTCTCTGACTTGATCGCAAGGGCTTTTCGTCTCTGTCTCTCTCTCTCTCTCTCTCTCTCTCTCTCTCTCTCTCTCTATCTGTGTGTGTGTGTGTGTGTATGTGTGTGTGTGTGTGTGTGTTCAATTGTTTGTTTTTAGTCTCTCTCGGCTTATTACTCTTTGGCCTATTAATTCTCTCTTTAATAGATCCCTACTCTATTATAATGACAGACACCAAAATCCAAGCCATCAAATGTAAACTTACTGGTGCCAATTATTCTAATTGGGCTAGTGTTATAAAAAAAAATTTCTTGGTCAAAAAAAGTGGGGCTATGTTCCTGGTTCTGTCCCTTATCCATTGGACCCGAAATAAGAAGGATATTTGACTTCCTGTGACACTTGGGATTGTCATAATGACCAAGTTCTGACCTGGCTTAATAATTCTGTGGATGATCATATTGGAATGATGTTTTCCAAATACAATACTGCTAATGAATGTGGGACTATTTATTAAGTGTGTATCAGTTGTCCAACTTTGCCAAATGGTATGAGTTGGAAATAGCTATTTAGAGTGGTCGTTAGCAGGATCAATCTATTCAAGACTTCTACATTAAGATGACAGGTCTCTAGGATCAGTTGGCTTTCATGGAACCATCTAGCCTCAAGGCCCTAGACGCTAATGTTGAGTTTCGGGAGCAAAGTCGTTTAGTGCAATTCTTAACGGCTCTTTTTCCTCAATATGAGGCTATTCGTGGTGGCATCCTTCATCGGTCTCCTCTTTCCTCTGTGGATACTATTGTTCATGAGCTCCTCTCCGAGGAAACCTGTCTTAAGATGGCCAGTTACACTCTGTCTCCATATGTCTTCTTAGCTCTTACTCAGCCTCCTCTGTTGTTGACGCCACTACCTCATCAGCTTCAGGGCAATACAAAGCCCAAGAAAAGGCCACTAGCCTCTGATGAGTGTGCTTTTTGCTATCAGAAGAGCCATTGGAAGTACAACTGTCTCAAGAAGGGACGTCAGTCTGCTCAGTCTTCTCAGCTGCCGCAGACACAGTTTCGACCTCTTGCTACTGCATCTGCTCCGGCTTCTGATCTTAACTTGGGGCCCTTGTGTGCCCAGATGGCTCAGCTTCAGCATCTCTTGTCCACCTCCCAGCCATCCTCATATGCCTCTATTTTCACCTCTTTTCAGTCAGGTTTGTTTGGATCTTCTTCAGGTATCTTCTCTTATGTCTGACTTTTTTACTCTAGTGCCTCTCATCATATGGCTCCTCACCTTTCCTTACTTCAAAACTGTCCCACTCCTCCCTCTCCTATTATTGTTAATACTGTTAATGGGTCTGGTATGCCTGTTCTTTCTGTTGGGTCTGCCTGACCCTCTGCCATGTCTGTTGTTATTATTCTCTTTGTTCTTTATGTTCCTCAACTATTTGTCAATTTATTATCTATCAGTGACTTGATACTTCTAGTTTTTATGTTATATTTTCCTCTTCTGTCTGTTGTGTGCTGGATCAAGTGTCCAAAAAGCATATCAGGACCGGTCGTAGAGTTGGAGATCTATGTGGTAGAAAGCTTGCATCTCCCTCTATCCACCTCTCCAGTTGTTTTTTTCTCATCTCAGTTAGATTCTCAGTCGAGTCAGCTTTACTTATGGCATTCTCACCTAGGTCATTTGTCTGTTGACCGCTTACGGTATTTAGCTCAGTCAGGATTATTGGGTAAAGTTTCTCTTAGTCAAATTGATGAATGTCGGGGGTGTAAACTTGCCAAAATGTCGGCTTTACCTTTTAATAAAAGTACTTCAGTTTTTGTTTCTTTATTTTCTCTTGTGCATACTAATGTCTGGGGACCCTCTCCTGTTCTCACTAAAGGGGGTTCCTCATACTATGTGTCTTTTATTGATGATTACATCCATTATACTTGGGTTTATCTTATGGCTCATAAATCTGACTTCTATCAAATATGTCGTACATTTATGATGACTACACAGTTTGGGGCTACCATTAAATTGTTATGATCTAACTTGGGTGGGGAGTATTTTAAAACTGAGTTTTGTGAGTATTTGGCCAATTTGGGTACCATTCACCAAACTTCTTATACTGATACACCTGCCCAAAATGGTCGAGCCGAGCGTAAAAACCGTCATCTCCTTGAGACAGCTAGGTCTCTTCTTATCTCTGCCCCAGTTCCAGCTTCGTTTTGGGGAGAGATAGGTTCTTACTGCTGTTTTTCTTCTTAACCGCATGCCTACTCCCTTTTTTTCTGGTCGGTCTCTTTCTGAGGCTTTATTCTCTTAACTTCCCAATTATTCCCTCCCTTCATGTGTTTGGGTCCGCTTGTTTTGTCCCTCTTTCCCGTAAAGATCGAACAAAACTTAGTGCCCAGTCTGTCCTATGTGTCTTTTTGGGTTATAGTCTTATTCAGAAAGGCTATCGGTGTTATGACCCTATCTATCTCGTCGTCTTTACGTCTTCCGTCATGTTTATTTTCTCGAACGTCTACCTTACTTTCAGCTTCCTCCTATCACTACTCCAGTTTTCAAAGAGGATTTGGTTCACATTGATCCATTTTCCTTCTGAGGTCCCTCCTGATGAGTACATTTCTATTGTTCTCCATGATCTTACTCCCTTTTTTTCTCCTTCTCCCTCAGCCTGCTCCTTCTCCTCCTCCGCTATTAGTTTATTCTCGTCGCCAAGCTCTTCCTCACTAGTTGGCTCTACTCCTACTACTGATCCTCCTGCTTCTAACAAATCTGATCCTTGCTACACACCGATATCCTACTTGTGCGCGTCATTCTCCAAACAGGTTGGGTTAGTCTAATACATGTTTTTCTACTTTCTATCATACTTTTTTTGTCTACTATTCATTCTTTTTCAAAACCTCAATCTTACAAGGAGGCCTGTCAAGATCTTCATTGGATTCAAGTTGTCTGCTTTATAGAAAACTAGTACTTGGGAGTTGGTTCCTTTGCCTGTTGGTAAGAATTTGGTTGGTTGCAAATGGGTCTACAAAGTCAAAACTCACTCTGATGGTTCTCTTGAGCGCTACAAAGCTTGCCTGGTTGCCAAAGGTTTCTCACAAGAGTATGGTATTGATTATGAGGAGACATTTGCCACTGTTGCCAAGATGACTACTGTTCGTACTTTGATATCTGTTGCTGCTATTCGTCATTGGCCTCTTTATCAGATGGATGTTAAGAATGCTTTTCTTAATGGCCATCTCACTGAAGAGGTTTACATGCATCTTCCTCCTGGTCTTCCTCATTCCTCTTGACTTGTTTGTCGTCTTCGGCGTACTTTGTATGGTTTGAAGCAATCTCCTTGTGCTTTGTATGATCGCTTTCGGATAGCTGTTACTGAGCTTGGGTTTTCATCCGTGTGACCAAGACTCTGCCTTATTTCTCCTCCACACCTCTACTAGTTTTGTTGCCTTATTACTGTATATGGAAGATATGATCATTACTGGCTCTAACACTCCTACTATCTCTGAGGTCAAACAGCATCTCTTCTGCACTTTTGAAATGAATGATTTGGGATCATTGCAGTATTTTCTTGGTACGGAGGTAGTTTCTTCTCCTAAGGGTTACTTTCTGTCTCAGGCCAAGTATACCAATAAGGTTATTCATCGTGCCAGTCTTACTGAAACTAAGATTTCTGATACCCCCATTGAGCTTAATGTGAAACTTAACACTACTGATGGTGTCCTATTGGATGATCCTACTTTGTATCGCAAGCTTGTGGGCTGCTTAGTCTATCTGATCGTTACTCATCCTGATCTTGCCTATGCTATTCATGTGGTTAGCCAGTTCGTTTCTACTCCTCGTTCTCCACATTAGGCTGTTTGGTTCGGTTTCTTCGTTATCTCCGCAGTACTATCTTCCAAGGGTTGTTTTTGTCTTCTACTTCTTCCTTAGATTTGGTGGCTTATGTCGATGCTGTTAGGCTAGTGATGTTACTGATCGTAAGTCTATTTCTGGTTTCTGTCTGTTTCTTGGTGATTCCTTGATTTCTTGCAAAAACAAGAAACAAACTCTTCTTGCCCATTCTACTATCGAAGCTGAGTACCGTGCTATGGCTCATGTTGCAACTGAGGTTGTCTGGCTTCATTGTCTCCTCTCTTCTTTGGGCGTTCCTTAGTCCTTTCCGACGTCTCTCTATTGTGACAACTGCGGTGTTATTCAGATTGCCTATAACACTGTTTTCCATGAACGCACGAAGCACATTGAGATTGATTGTCACTTCGTCCATCAGCACCTCCAGTTTGGCTTTATCTTACTTTCTTTTGTCCCTTTGGCTCTATAGCATGCGAACTTCTTCACCAAGATTCTCCTCGTTTTTGGCTAAAACACCTTAAGTTTGAGTAGGTGTGAGAGAATATAATCATATATAGGCATGCTTGTGTATATATTAGAGATTATTGTGTATATATATATATGTTAGGCATGATTGTGTACATATTAGACATGGTTCTGTATTTCTTTTTTTGGTTTAGGCATTAGGGTTATATAAACTACGGTCTTGATGTAATTGAAATACAAGTTGAATATACAGAAAACTTTTAGTATAATGGTTTTTTTTTTTTTTTTTTTTTTTTTGATGGCACTCCCTGATTCTATATTTGAAACAGAACCCTCGAACTCTCTAGTTCTCTTGTTAATGTTCTTTATTTTTTCAAAGTTAAAGGAATTGATCTTGGGATTTTTTTGTCAAAATTGGATGAAACTTTTATCTTTCTTTTTTAGTGTTAGAAAGACTTTTTAAAAGGCAAGATTGTCTCCATGATTAGGTCAATGTAGAGGTTTGAAATCCTAGTTAGATTTCTAATATCATATCATAATTTGAATTTAAAAGGAAAGATTCAGATATGAAGGTTTTTTTTTTTTTGATTTTTTTTTTTTTTTTTTGATCCGCATATGAAGGTTTTATATATGTTGGTTCTTGATGTTTTGTCCAAAAAGTTAAGTATGCCATGTTTTGGAAATTTGGCGGGTTTTGGTTATATCATTGTCAATTTGTAATTAGGAGTTGTGAAAGAGCATGTTTCATGAATCATGGATGGGTCACATCAATTTGAGGGTAGATGATATTTTAGAATTATAATTAAAATGGCCGCGTGAGCATGTTTACAAATGCAATAATTCTAATTTGTTTAGAATCTGCTACCTTTAGGAAAATGGGTGCTTCTCTGCAGGATTGTAATTTACTTTTTTTTTGTTTGATGGGTAATATTATTGTGGTGTAATTTTTCTAACTAATTTATGTTATTTCTTTCTTTTGGTTGCAGACTTGTATTTTTTGAGTTGTAATTAAGTGCAATGTTGGTAAGTGACAATTTTTTTTTTTTTTTTTGTGTGTGTTGGTGAATCTTGTTTATGGACATGTATCTATAACATCATTCATTTTATTTATAGCGTCACATTGTTAGTTGCAATTACTTCACAGATGATGACACTAACCTCCTTAGCCTAAGTATCCTTCCCAAGGGACCTAAGATAGTTATTAAGCGTTATGATGATTTCAAGATATATCAAGCTATCCTCCATAGTTCAAAACACTTAATGCATAGATATTTTCTGCGATCATTTTCTGGTAACAGTTCACTTGGCAGTGGTTGTTCAATCATTTATGAGTCGTACGACATGACTTTGACAGACTATTTGAAATATTTGAATACTCGACGTTGGCCTATGATTTCATATGACAAGGTTCCTTTCGTCAAGGGATTACATTTGCAGCTCGGAGAAAAAGCCCGTTATTTGATTTGGTAGACCTGTATATAATGTAATTTAGATTTTGATAAATAAAATTTAGGCATTTAGTATAACTTAATTTGAAATTTTTTCTTTGTAGGTGCCTGTTGAAGTTCATATTGGATTTACATAATCAAGATCTTGTGACTGCTGGATTTAACAAGAATAATGTTTGTAGTGGTTAATGATACTCCTAAGTTTTTCAATCTAATAACCAAACCATGTACAATTTCTGGAGGTAACCGATGACCTTTTGTGCTTAGAATTTTTAGTTCGTAATGTTATTTTGGATGGAATGGATGTGCCAACAAAGCTGGAAGATTTCTTAAACTTCTCATTAATTGGAGATATTTTTAATGTACTTTTTCTATACATTTCCAAATTATTGATGGTTCTTTCTTTTCTTTATTTAAATGTCATTATTATATTTTAAATTATCTCTTCACCACCCCCCTCATCCACCATCACTACCGTCACCTCCACCGTTATCGCCGCTGTTATCGGGAAAAAGAAAAAGAAAAAAAGAAAGAAGATAAAATTAATGACCCATTTATTTATTAAATGAGCAAGTTTATATTAAATTATTTTAAATACATAAGTTGTCTTGACCCGACCAAATCGACCCATTTGCTTCGTCTATTCTAACCATGGACTCATGGTCCTCAATCGGGTTTAATTTGGCCTAAATTTGTAATTGAAGCAAGACCTTTTTTATTAAATTTAAAATTTATTAAAAAAACATAATTTAAAATTTGAAGTGTACTAGGTGTCGCTATAATTGGTTAGAATCACATTTTGAACAATGCTAGGAATTATGAAAAAGATATTATGGAATACTTCATGAAACTTCTGCACCTTTAAATTACACATAAATAAAAATATCTTACACTAATCAAACAATAAAAAATCTTCCTAAATTTTTTTTCATGATCCTAGCATTAAAACACCTTTGAATTATACCTAAAATAAAACACCGTACACTAACAAAATAATAAAAAATCTTCTTGAAATTTTTCTCATAATCGTAGCATTAAAATACAAAATTATATCCGTTACTGGACTCCATTTTCTCTTCGCTCTCTCTCTCTCTCTCTCTCTCTCGTCTTCCATTCCCGTCGCTCACAGTAAATTTCTCATTTTTGTCTTCTCTTTCGGTTGAATTGCAGAATCCCAATAAAAACACAGGTAAAATTGTGAATAATGTACATATATATATAGAATTCGTTTATATTGATCTAAGACATGCAACATTATGATTTCACTTAAAGAATGATTTATTTTCAAGAATTGTTTTGGTTTAAAGAATAATTGTGAGAATATCATCGTATATAGGCATGATTGTGTATATATTAGGGATGACTATGTATATATTAGGCATGGTTATGTATTTCCTTTTTGGTTTAGGCGTTAGGGTTATATAAACTACGGTCTTGATGTAATTGAAATACAAGTTGAATATACAAAAAACTTACATGGTATCAGAGCAGGTTGAGAAACCCTAGCGTTGTCAATCTCTTTCCACTCAGACCTAGTTGTTGATTGAAGCTCTTTGCTTCATCTATCGTCAGTTGTGAGTCTTCTCCTTGGCTCTATCTGGTTCGCGACCTCTCTCTTTCCCTCAGACCTAATTGTCGGTCGAAGCTCCTTGCATCGTCGATCATCGTGGTTCGTCGAGCCTGTTGGCCTCTGACTTGATCGCAAGGGCTTTTCGTCTGTGTGTGTGTGTGTGTGTGTTCGTATATTTCTCTCTCAATCTCTCTCTTTGTGTTCATTTATTTGTTTTCAGTCTGTCTCGACTTATTATTCTCTGGTCAATTAATTCTCTCTTTAATCTATCCCTGCTCTATTATAATGACGAACACAAAAATCCAAGCCATCAGATATAACTTACTGGTGCCAATTATGCTTATTGGCTAGTGTTATGAAGAATTTTCTCCTTGATCAGAAAAAGTGGGGCTATGTTTTCTGGTTCTGTTGCTCGTCCATTGGACCCCGAAACAAGAAGGAGACTTCCTGTGACATTTGAGATTGTGATGATGCCCAAGTTCTAACCTAGTTTCATAATTCTGTGGATGATCGTATTGGAATGATATTTTCCAAATACAATACTGCCAAGGAGTGTGGGACTATTTATTAAGTGTGTATCAATTGTCCAACTTTACCAAATGGTATTAGTGGGAAACAGCTATTCAGAGTGCTCATCAGCGGGATCAATCTATTCAGGACTTCTATATTGAAATGACAGGTCTCTAGGATCAGTTGGCTCTTATGGAACCAGCTAGCCTCAAGGCCCTAGACGCTTATGTTGAGTTTCGGGAGAAAGGACTTTTAGTGCAGTTCTTAATGGCTCTCTCCGCTCAATATGAGGCTATTCGTTGTGGCATCCTCATTGGTCTCTTCTCCCGCTCTGTGGATGCTATTCTTCTGAGCTCCTTTCCGAGGAAACCCATCTTAAGACAGCTAGTCAGACTCTGTCTCCATATGTCTTCTTAGCTCCTGCTCAGCCTACTGTGTTGTTGACCCCACCACCTCATTAGCTTTAGGGCAATGCGAAGCCCAAGATGGGGCCACTAGCCTCTGATGAGTGTGGTTTTTGCCATCAGAAGGGCCATTGTAAGTACAATTGTCCCAAGAAGAGACGTCAGTCTGCTCAGTCTTCTCAGCCGCCTCAGACACAGTTTCGACCTCCTGCTACTTATACTGCAACTGCTCCGGCTTCTGATCTTGACTTAGCATCCTTGCATGCCCAGATGGTTTAGTTTCAGCATCTCCTGTCCACCTCCCAGCCATCCTCATATATCTCTACTTTCACCTCTTTTCAGTCAGGTTTGTTTGGGTCCTCTTCAGATATCTCCTCTTCTGTTTGACTTTTTTACTCTGGCACCTCTTATCATATGACTCCTCACCTTTCTTTACTTCAAAAATGTCTCCCCTCTCCCTCTCCTATTACTGTTAATACCGCTAATGGGCCTGGTATGCCTGTTCTATCTATTGGGTCTGTCTTACCCTTTGTCATGTCTGTTGTTACTATTCTCTCTATTATTTATGTCTTCAACTATCTGTCAGTTTATCATCTATCAATCAACTTGATACTTCTAGTTTTGATGTTATATTTTCCTCTTCTATCTGACTTTTTGACTCTGGTGCCTCTCATCATCTGACTTCTCACATTTTCTTACTTCAAAACTGTCTCCCACCTCCCTCTTCTATTACTGTTAATACTGCTAATAGGTTTAGTATGCCTGTTTTATTTGTTGGGTCTATCTTACCCTCTGATATGTCTGTTGTTACTATTCTCTCTGTTCCTTATGTTCCTCAACTATCTGTCAGTTTATTATCTATCAGTCAACTTGATACTTCTGGTTTTGATGCTATATTTTTCTCTTTTATCTGTTGTGTGCAGGATCGAGTGTCCAAAAAGCATATTGGGACCGATCGTTGAGTTAGAGATTTCTATGTGGTAGAAAGCTTGCATCTCCCTCTATCCACCTCTCCATTTGTTTTTTCCTCATTTTAGTTAGATTCTCAATCGAGTCAGTTTTACTTATGGCATTCTCGCCAAGGTCATTTGTCTGTTGACCACTTACGGTCTTTAGCTCAGTTAGGATTATTGGATAAAGTTTCTCCTAGTCAAATTGATGAATGTCAAGGGTGTAAACTTGTCAAAATGTTAGCTTTACCTTTTGATAAAAGTACTTCGGTTTCTATTTCTCCATTTTCTCTTGTGCATATTGATGTCTGGGGACCCTCTCCTGTTCTCACTAAAGGGGGTTCCTCATACAATGTGTCTTTTGTTGATGATTGCACTCGTTATACTTGGGTTTATCTTATGACTCATAAATTTGACTTCTACCAAATGTATCGTACATTTCAGTTTATGATCACTACACAGTTTGGGGCTACCATTAAATTGTTATGATCTGACTTGAGTGGGAAATATTTTAAAACTGAGTTCTGTGAATATTTTGCCAATTTGGGTACTATTCACTAAACTTCTTGTACTAATACACCTACCCAAAATGGTCGAACCGAGCGTAAACACTGTCATCTCCTTGATATAGCTAGGTCTCTTTTTCTCTCTGCCTCAGTTTCAGCTTTGTTTTGAGGAGAGGCAATTCTTACTGCTGCTTTTCTTCTTAACTGCAACGCATGTCTACTCCATTTCTTTCTGGCCGGTCTCCCTATGAGGCTCTGTTCTCTCAACTTCCCAATTACTCCCTCCTTCGTGTGTTTCGATCTGCTTGTTTTATCCTTCTTCCTGTAAGGATCGAACCAAACTTAGTGCCCAGTTTGTCCTATATGTCTTTTGGGTTATAGTCTTACTTAGAAAGGCTATCGGTGTTATGATCCTATTTCTCGTTGTCTTTATGTCTCCTGTCATGTTTCTTTTCTCGAAGGTCTGCATTACTTTTGGCTTCCTCCTGTCACTACTTCAATTGCCAAATAAGATTTGGTTTACATTGATCCATTTCCCTCTGAGGTCCCTCCTAATGAGTACATCTCCATTGTTCCGTATGACCTTACTCTATTTTCTCCTCCTTCTCTTCAGCCTGCTCCTTCTCCTCCTCCTCCTCCTCCTCCTCCTCTGTTGTTAGTTTATTCTCGTCACCAAGCTCTTTCTCTACCAGTTTTCTTCACTCCTACTGCTGATCCTCCTACTTCTGACTACTCTGATCCTGCTGCACACTGATATCCTACTCGAGCGCGTCATCTTCCAAACAATTTGGGTTGGTCTAATACATGTTTTTCTGCTTCCTATCATACTTTTTTGTTTACTATTCATTCTTTTTCAGAACCTCAGTCTTACAAGGAGGCCTATTAGGATCCTCATTAGATTAAGCTATGAAGGATAAGTTGTCTGCTTTTCAGAAAACTAGTACTTGAGAGTTGGTTCATTTGCCAGCTGGTAAGAATCTGGTTGGTTGCAAATGGGTTTACAAAGTCAAGACTCACCCTGATCATTCTCTTGAGTGCTACAAAGCTCGCCTGGTTGCCAAAGGTTTCTTACAAGAGTATGGTATTGATTATGATAAGACATTTGCCCATGTTGCCAAGATGACTACTGTTTGTACTTTGATCTCTATTGCTGATGTTCATCATTGGCTTCTTTATCAGATGGATGTTATGAATGCTTTTCTTAATGGTCATCTCACTAAAGAGGTTTACATGCATCCTCTCCCTGGTCTTCCTCATTTCTCTAGACTTGTTTGTCGTCTTCAGCATGCTCTATATGGTTTGAAGCAATCTCCTTGTGCTTGGTATGATCACTTTCAGACAGCTGTTACTAAGCTTAGGTTTCATCCGTGTGACCAAGACTCTGCCTTATTTCTCCTCCACACCTCTGCTGGTTTTGTTGCCTTATTACTGTATATGGATGATATGATCATTACTGGCTCTGACACTCTTGCTATCTCTAAGGTCAAGTAGCATCTCTTCCACACTTTTGAAATGAAGGATCTGGGACCATTGCGGTATTTTCTTAGTATTGAGATAGCTTCTTCTCCCAAGGGTTACTTTCTGTCTCAGGCCAAGTATGCCAATAAAGTTATTCACCATACCAGTCTTACTGACACTAAGATTTCTGATACCCCCATTGAGTTTAATGTGAAACTTAACACTACTGATGGTGTCCTACTGGATGATCCTACTTTGTATCACGAGCTTGTGGGCTGCTTAGACTATCTGATCGTTACTCGCCCTAATCTTGCCTATGCTGTTAATGTGGTTAGCCAGTTCGTTTCTGCTCCTCATTCTCCATATTGGGTTATTTTGGTTCGGATTCTTCCTTATCTCCATGGTACTATCCTCCAAGGCTTATTGTTGTCTTCTACTTCTTCCTTGGATTTGGTGGCTTATGCCGATGCTGATTGGGCTAGTGATGTTACTGATTGTAAATCCACTTTTGGTTTCTTTCTGTTTCTTGGTGATTCCTTGATTTCTTGGAAAAACAAGAAACAAACAGCTGTTGACCACTCTACTACTGAAGTTGAGTACCATGCTATGGCTCATGCTACTGCTGAGGTTGTCTGGCTTCGTTGTCTCCTCTCTGCCTTGGGCGTTCCTTAGTCCTCTCCGACGTCTCTCTTCTATGACAACCGCGGTGCTATTCAGGTTGCCTATAACACTATTTTCCATGAACGCACAAAGCACATTGAGATTGATTGTCACTTCATCTGCCAGCACCTCTAGTCTGGCTCTATCTTGCTTTCTTTTATCCTTTCGGTTCTACAGCTTGCTGACTTTTTCACCAAGACTCACACCACTGCTCGTTTTCGATTTCTTCTTGACAAACTCTCCGTGTTTTTTGCTAAAACACCTTAAGTTTGAGCGGGGTTGTGAGAATAGAATCGTATATAGGCATGCTTGTGTATATATTAGAGATGATTGTGTATATATATATATTTGGCAAGATTGTGTATATGTTAGGCATGGTTCTGTATTTCCTTTTTGATTTGGGCGTTAGGGTTATATAAACTACGATCTTGACGTAATTGAAATACAAATTGAATATACAGAAAACTTACAGTATAATGGTTTCTTGTTCTGTTTGTTTTGATAGCACTCCCTGATTCTGTATTTGAAACAGCGACCTCAAGCTCTCTAGTTCTCTTGTTAATGTTCTTTATTTTTTCAAAGTTAAAGGAATTGATCTTGGGATTTTTTGTCAAAATTTGATGAAACTTTTACCTTTCTTTTTCTGTGTCTTAGAAAGACTTTTTAAAAGGCAAGATTGTCTCCATGATTAGGTTAATGTAGAAAGTTTGAAATGCTGGTTAGATTTCTAATATCATATCATAATTTGAATTTAAAGAGAAAGATTCAGATATGAAGGTTTTATTTATTTATTTATTTTATTTTTTTGATCCGCATATGAAGGTTTTATATATGTTGGTTCTTGATGTTTTGTCCAAAAAGTTAAGTATGCCATGTTTTGGAAATTCGACGGGTATTGGTTGTATCATTGTCAATTTGAAATTAGGAGTTATAAAAGAGCATGTTTCATGAATCATGGGTGGGTCACATTAATTTGAGGGTAGATGATATTTCAGAATTATAATTAAAATGATCGCCTGAGCATGTTTACATATGCAAGAATTCTAATTTATTTAGAATCAGCTACCTTTAGAAAAAGGGGTGCTTCTCTGCAGGATTGTATTTTACTTTCTTTTTGTTTGATGGGTAATATTATTGTGGTGTAATTTTTCCAATTAATTTATGTTATTTCTTTCTTTTGGTTGCAAATTTGTATTTTTTGAGCTGTAATTTAGTGCAATGTTGGCAAGTGGCTTTTTTTTTTTTTTTTTTTTTTGTCGGTGAATCATGTTTATGGACATGTATCTATAACGTCATTCATTTTATTTACAGTGTCACAGTGTTAGTTGCAATTACTTCATAGATGATGACACTAACCTTCTCAGCTCGGATATTCTTCCCAAGTGACCCGAGATAGTTATTAAGCATTATGATGATTTCAAGATATATGAATTTGTCCTCCGTAGTTCAAAACACTTAACGCATAGATATTTTCTACGATCATTTTATGGCGACGATTCACTTGGCAATGGTGGTTCAATCATATATGAGTCGTACGACCTGACTTTGACAGATTATTTGAAATATTTGAACACTCGACGCTGGCCCATGATTTCATACGACAAGGTTCCTTTCGTCAAGGGATTACATTTGCAGCTTGGAGAAAAAGCATGTTATTTGATTAGGTATACCTGTATATAGTGTAATTTAGATTTTGATAAATAAAATTTAGTCATTTAGCAAAATTTATTTTGAAATTGTTTCTTTGTAGGTGTCTGTTGAAGTTCATATTGGATTTACACAATCAAGATCTTGTGACTGTTGGATTTAACGAGAATAATGTTGTAGTGGTTAATGATACTCCTAAGTTCTTCGATCTAATAACCAAACCATGTACAATTTCTGGAGTGACCATCACCTTTTGTGCTTAGAATTTTTAGTTCATAATGTTATTTTGGATGGAATGGATGTGCCAACAGAGCTGGAAGATTTCTTAAACCTTCTTGTTAATTGGAGCTATTTTTAATGTAATTTTTTTTTATACATTTCCAAATTATTGATGGTTCTTTCTTTTCTTTATTTAACCGTCATTATTATATTTCAAATTATCTCTTCAACAGGGGAAATGTGTAAGACTAAATTATTTATTTAGTCATTATATTGACCTACATGATATAGTAATATGAATTAGAGATTTGGCATGATTATGATTCCATATTTTTGTTACAATTAATTGGTAAATAAAGAAGAGTGTTTTCCAAGTATCCTGCTTTGATGGGAAAGTGGAATCATTGTTGAATAAGGAAACCAGTCCTCTCTCTACCTATAAAAGGACATTCAGACTACCCATCAAAATAATTCTGAATTCAATATATTCTAAAGGGGGTCAAGAGAGAGAAACCATTTTCCACTAATATTATTATAAGGTTTATCAATTTTGGGTCACTTGAAGATTTCGTATAACTGATCCGGATATGTTATTTATTTTCCGCATTATGTTATTATTTGTGAAAATCATGATAGTTCATGATTTTGGATTATGAAGGTTGTTATATGCATAACACTATAAAATTATTTACATGTGGTATCAGAGCTCCTGTTTCAGAACATTATGATTTTCCGATTAAGTAAATATCAATTAATTTTGATTACAATTATGATTGTCTTGATTCAACATTTTTAATTTGCTGAACATGATATTAAATTTAATATGCAACTCTTATGTTTCTACTTTAGATTGGATTGCGTATTGTATAAATAATATTTATTTAATGAGAGCTAACTCTTTGATGATAAACCGAATGTATTAATATTTTGATAATTGAATATTATGAATGATTTAATTATTTTTTATTATGAGGAAAGGTGTAGTGGATAATGACCATTGTATTGTTGATTTAGTAATGCCTAAAGATATTCGTATTACATAATGAATCATTCATGTTTTGCTAAATTTTATATTATCAAATTTTACTGTGAGGCACATTAAATTGTTATTGTGATCTTTATAGTACTAAGCATATTGCTATTTATGGATCTAATTGTGACCTCTAAAAAATTATTTCCGTATGATGTTATTATCACCATTATGTATAAGCTTAATTTTTATAGATGGTTTGATGAGGTACAAAAGTATATATTTTTATGTGATATAGAATATGAATTGTGTTAATATTTATTGTCTTAATATTATTCTTGTGATTTAGTAATATGCATTATGATTATGATGATGAATAATTGTGAATAAATTATTGTTTATTCAATAATGTCCATGCAAAGTTTTTATTTTGATTTGAAATCTAAATTATGATACGATCAGTAGTTGCCAGAGTGACCCAATCGGAATGACAAATAGATGTCAAATCAAATAATTTAAATTTAATACCCTTCCCAAGTATTAAAAAATAATGACTTTGCAAATCACAATTCTTTAATTACAAAGATATTAGATTGGCCCAAAGGTACACCACTTCTAAGTAATTATTGAATTGGAATATGATAGTTGATGGACATTCATAATTGATATTGGAATGAATACCCAAAGGTAACAGACCTACTTAATTATGAATATTTTATCAACTAGTCCTATTGGTGAAAGGGAATCACCATAATTGTTAAATAGTATACCATTAGATTGTCCCAGAGATAGATCACGGTAATACTATTTGTGATTGTTTAAACATGTGTTTATCTTGACTAATTGTCAATTATTTATTACTCTTAGCATTAATATAGTGAGCATAAATTATTGATTAAAGTTTTATTTCGATATACTTGTATACTTTGTTTGTTTCAATTTTAAATGAAAAAGATTTCTCAAAATAAATAAAATAAGTTTAGTTTCATTTCGATGTCTTCAATTTTGACTTAGTGTTACTATTTGAGAAATTTACTGCTATTATGATTCAAGCAGTATATAAGAAAGAAAAGACTTTTCATAAAGTATAAAAGGATTGAATAAATAAAGTTTATGTTTTTATGCGAATGATTATAGCAAATATTAAGTTTTAACTTCCTTAAATTGATAATGCTAAAGAACGTTTTCGAATTGTTAATAAGTTTTTTTGCTGAGACACTTATGGTTAAGCTTACCAACATAAAGTTTAATGGCATGAATGAGACTAAAAAAAAATTTAAAAATTGACTGCTCAATTGTCTAACTTGACTGCTCAATTAAAAAAATTTAAAAATATTTGTGAATAAGTTTATTTTCGTGCAATTTATTTTGAATTATTTATCTCTTCAGTATGGGTCATTTATATTAACTATAATTCTATGAATAGTAAGTAGAAATTTAGTAAATTGACTAGTATGCTTATTTAAGGAGAGATCAAACTTAAGTAATTGAGATATCATTTATTGATCTTGTAATTCAAGGAGCCGAAAAGAAAAGGAGAATGCTTATAAAAGGACATAAAAAAATAGCCACATAAAGAAAACAAGTCTGCTCAAGATTTTCAATCTCATAAGAAAGAAAATGGCTACTCATGTTTTTAATACGGTGCAAGATTATTTTCAAACCAATTATGTTAAAACTCCAATTGAAATTATTGGGTCTTATCGTTTAATTTTTTGGCATTGATCATTACTTAGACTTTGTTCAAATTTTTTTTATGTTTATTCTAATTTTGAAAAATTATTTATTGATTTGTCTAAACTTAATTAACCTTGTTAGTTATTTTCAAAATTTAGAATAAAAGTCTAATTTATTGAAAATACCCCTTTTGTTAATCTTAGTATTATTTAGGATGATTTGTATAAATTAAAATTTAATGATTTCTCAAAATAATAATAATAATAATTTATCTTGCATCATTATGTTGGTCCTAAATATAGCTTGATAAATGAAAACTCCTCAAACTTGTGGCATAAAAGATTGTACTATTTTTTTGAAAGAAAAAAAAAAGTTATAAAGACTAGTAAAGATGAGATTCTTTTGAATTTAAATTTTATTACTTTTAGTGGGAGTGTAGGTTTTATTAAGGAAAAGTAATTCAATCACATTAAGTAAAGTATCACAAGATATATAGGGTTTCTTCATGTTACCCAAATAGACATTAACGTGTCATTTTGACACTTCATGCTTGGTAAATAAAGTTATTTTATCACTTTTATAGATAAATTTTCACTTTATGATTTTGTTTATTTATTGCATAACATATCTTTAGTAAATTGACACATTGATGTGTATATTATTAAGGAAGAAAAACAATTAAACAAAAATGTGAAAAACATAAAGATGGTGCAAAGCACAAGTCTACTTGTTAAACTCTATGAAAGGCATAATGCCTTAGCAGAATGATATAGTTGAGAAACATTATTGTACTCTAATGAATATAACTAAGAGTATGTTAAATAATTTATAAATACCCATAATATTGTGGATGTATGTCGTTATGATTTATTGTTTTCATATAAAATCTTGTTCCTAGTAAGGCGGTTTCAAACACTTACTTTGAACTGTGAACAAGAAGGAAACCAAACTTAAGACACCTGCATGTTTGAGGTTGTTTACAAAATTATAATTATTGATCCACATGAAGAGAAATTGGATTTTAGAATAATCAGTGGTTATTTTGTTGATTATCTTGAAAATTCAAAGGGTATTAGTTTTACTATCTTGGTAATAGTACAAGAATTGTAGAAACCGATAATATCAAATTTAATAAAAATGATGAAATCAATGGGAGTGATAAATCATGAAATGTAATTATTCAATAAGTTTAGGTACAAGTATCATTACCCATAATTTGAAGGAAATTGCGGTTCCTATAGTTGTTAAACAACTTCATACAAATGAATAACCAATTACTCCATAATATGATTATCACTAATGGAAAATTGTAGAAGAACCACAAAAAATAATATTAAGAAGATCTCATAAGGTAAAGAGATTTGTCATTTTGAATGATTATGTGGTATATCTATAACAATCTTATTATAATATTAGAATAAGTAAAGACTCGGTTTTATTGTTACAAGCCATAGAAAGTATTGATTCTACTAAAGAAATTGATGTCATGAATGATGAGTTGAAATCAATGGACCAGAACGAAATTTGGGATTTCATGGAATTGCCTAATGATACAAAAATATTTATTGTTCTAAGGGCAATATAAAATGATATAATGCTAGATATGTGGCCAAAGATTTTACTCATAAAGTAAACATTGATTACAATGAGATATTCTTTTTTCACTTGTATCTTAAAGGGCTGATTTAATAATCATTATGGTATTAGTAACTCATTATGATATTGAGTTGCATTAAATGTATGTGAAAATTAATTTTTTGAAAGAGAGTTTAGATGAAGAATTTTGTGTAAATCAACTCAAAGATTTCTCTATTGAAGAAAATGAAAATGTGACATGCAAACTTAAGAAATCAATTTGTGCACTTAAACAAGCTTTCTAAAAATTGTATCTTAAGTTTTATGATACTGTTTTTCCTTTGGATTTAAAGAAAATATTTTTGATTTGTGTGCATATCCAAATATCAGTGGGAGCAAGTTTATACTTATGATTTTGTATATTAATGATATTTTGTTTGTCAATAATGTACGTAATTTATTGCACGAGTTAAGAAATTTCTTTTTAAGAACTTTGAAATGAAATATATTAGTAAGACAACCTATATGATAAAAATTAAATATTTCTAAATGAATCACATGAATTGTTGAGATTGTCTTAGAAGGTATATATATTAAAAGTTCTTTAGAGATTTAGAATAAGAGAATATTCACATAAAGTTATCCATGTTTCGAAAGGAAATAAATCCAGTCTTATGCACATTTTGATAAATTCAATTAGAATAGAAACGTTTCTTTATACATTTATTGTATGAAATTTAATGCTCAAATAAGGAAGTGATAAGGTAATCATAAGGAATAAAAGATTACTTGCTCACATTTATGAAGTCTGATAATCATGAATTGATTAGCTACTTAGATTCAGACTTTAGATGATATATTGATAGTAGAAAATTCACTTTTGGTTCTTTGTTTCTTTAATGTGGAGGAGTAATATTAAGAAAAGTGTAAAACGAACTATCGTAAATATCCTCTATGAAAGTTGAATTTGTGGTGTGCTTTGAGACCACAATTCATGAATTGTTATTGCGAAACTTTATTTCAAGACTTGGGATTGTCGACTTTTATTGCCAAGTCGTTAAGAATTTATTGTGATAATTTTGCACTTGTTTTATTTTCTTAGAAAGATAAGTATTCTAATAATGCTAAACACATATAATTGAAATACTTTGTCGTTAAAGAAGAATTTCAAAAACAGAAAGTGTCAATAAAACACATAAGTACATAACCTTTAAGTGCAGATCTATTGATGAAAGGATTACTCTTAAAGACAATTAAGAAACTTGCCAATTAGGTCTTGAATGTGATCCATAACAGTGGTTTATGATTGATTGTGTTTGTTGACACATTGAGATCTCATTAATTGTGTTTCTAATATATTGCCTGTTATGAAATGAGTACATACATATATGAGAATGAATGAATGAATGACAACAGGAATAATCTTTCATAAAAGACATTATTGTTGGACCCCTTTATACTCTTCACTAAAAGGGTTATGTTAAACTAGTTGCTAGTGTTGTAGGACATGGAATGGACTATATCGCACTATTGGTGTAGAACCCCAATGACTCATATTAATGAACTATTTAATTATAGCATTATAATGATGACCAAATTAAAGGTAATATTGAATGTGATTTATTACGCGCCTAATGTTAACCTTGTTAAATCTTGACGTAAGTTCTCATATGGGCCAAGTAGGAGAATGTAAGACTAAATTATTTATTTAGTCATTGTATTGACTTACATGATATGGTAATATGAATTAGAGATTTGATAAGATTATGATTCCATATTTTTGCTACAATTAATTGATAAATAAATAAGAGTGTTTTCCAAGTATCCTACTTTAATGGGAAAGTGGAATCATTGTTGAATAAGGAAACTGGTCCCCTCTCTACCTATAAAAGGACATTCAGACTACCCATCAAAATGATTCTGAATTCAATATATTCTAAAGAGTGTCAAGAGAGAGAAACCTTTTTCCACTAACATTATTATTAGGTTTATGTTCAATCAATTTTGGGTCACTTGAAGATTTCATATAACTGATCCGGGTATGTTATTTATTTTTCGCATTATGTTATTATTTGTGAAAATTATGATAGTTCACGATTTTGAATTATGAATGTTGGTATATGTATAACACCATAAAATTATTTACAAAATGTGCTACTCATTGAGCACTGCCGCTTAATTATGGAGCTTGCCTAGCGTTGCAACTTTATGCGCAACATTTGGGACAGACACCATTTCATCAGCAATAAGAAATTTAAGTCAGCTTTAAAGGACATACACCAAGTTCTTTCTTAGAGGAAAGCAAAGAAAGAATCAAATGCAGGAAGCAGCAATTTGAAGACATCATCTGCTTCACAACTTTAAAATATTCCAAATTTTTGCATTCTAAGATGGTACAAGTAAGAGGAAAAGCTATCAAACCAAAAAATGATCATGCAGATGGTTTGGAGATAGTGTAATGACACAATGAACCTTTAAGCTTAAGTCTTGACAATGAAGGTCTGGTTGCCTAAGAGCAATTCTTATGTCTTAGATTGATTATCGGCAAGAAAGTTCAGCAAATAATTCTTTACATAGGCAAGAAATTGACTTCTTTTCTCTATTCATTTGATGTCGTCTACATCATAAGTCATTACTCAAAAAATAGATAAATAAAATTAATGGAAGAGAGAGTAATTGCAAAAGAAACAAAAAATAAATAAATAAATAAATAGAAAACATAAAGACTAATTATAGGTTATAAGAAAAAGAATGAATGGAATATTGAATCTAACACTCCTAAATGTAAAATAAAAATGCTCTGTCATGCTCTAATGCATATATCTCTTTATCAACATTCAAAATACTCTCTCTTTCTTTCTGTTTATGTGGATGTTGTTTTTTTTTATACTTAAAATTTGATGGGCTTTTATATCTTTTCCTTTTCTTTTTTTTTCGATAGTGAAATATTGCTCTATCTCTCTATAGTAAAATGAGTGAGTGAGGGAGAGAGAAGAGAAGATAACCGACATTTTAGGGGTCCATCGTCGGAGTTCTGCCCGTCCTTGACGGAGGTTCCTGGTGGCAATGGCTGAGTATCTTCGTTCTTCTTCGGAAGCTCGACACCCCTCTTCATTTTTCTTCTCTCTCTCTTCCTTTGTGAGATTCTCTGCTTTATTGTTTTTAGGAAAATGCTAGGTGATTTTGTCGCATCATCATTCAGTTACACTCACTGGTGTGGTAAAGACATGATTGGTTAGGGGTGATTATTGGGTAATCCCGACCACACGGTACTCTATTATATTATAATTAGTGATGAAAATTAGATATTATGATTTTGTGTTAGGTAATTAAAGAATATAAAAGATATGATAAATGATAGTTGGTGAAAGAGTATGAACACGTAATATTCTAAGAATACTGAAAATTATAAAATACTCTTAGAGTACTACGTGTACATATTTCCTAACTTATCATCATTTATCATGTCTCTTATATTTCTCAATTACTCAATACAATATCTCACTTTTTTACCTTTTTTACCAATCAAAATATTATAAAATACTACGTATCCGAGATTACTCAAAAATCACTCATGAGTACTAATTTTTCATTGGCTAGTTAGGCATGGGTACGTTTTTGCTGCCTCCACCCACATGCGTAGTCATTGGGTTGGGTGCATTATCATCAGGTGTCTTAAAGTATTTCCAATGGTTCACTTTCATCAAATTTAAATAAAAAAAAAGATGATTTTCTCAATTTAATATGAGCTCTTCCAACGGTTTGCATCAAAAGCTAGGGGCGTCCGGCAGAACGACCAACCGGTCGACCGGCCAAGGACTGAATACCCACATCAACCAACGCAAGAGCTAACGTACTGACTCTCTCTCTCTCTCTCTCTCTCTATATGTGTCTTTGTTCTTATTCAGTTTTCTTTCTGATCCGAACAAATCTAAGCGTACCAAAGCAATTCGCTCGTCTTCTCAAGCGAACCCATTTCGATTTTCTTCACAATTCTTCAATTCCTTTGCTCTATTCACCATTGAAAACTGAGATTTCTTGTGGGTTTTGTTCTTATTCAGTTCGCTTTCTGATCCGAACAAATCTAAGCGTACCAAAGCAATTCTCTCGTCTTCTCAAGCGAACCCATTTCGATTTTCTTCACAATTCTTCAATTCCTTTGCTCTATTCGCCATTGAAAACTGAGATTTCTTGTGGGTCATCCTCATTTCGTATATATCAGAGCAACAACGCTTCTTCAACAACAAGACCTGTGCTGTGTAGTTTGAGATCGAAACATACAATGGCTAGCCAATCCCAGAAGCCCCAATCTGTCCATGAGCTCACCGTCAAGGTTTCTTAACCCCTTCGATCCCGACCTCTGCTTCTTTTCTTCTTTTGTTTTTTTTGCCCCCTCTCTCTCTGGTTTCTTCTTCTTCTTTGGTTCTCTCTGTAATTCCTTTGATCAATTATCAAACAACACCCAGTTTGATCAATGTTGACCCGAGAAGAAAAAACTAAGTGTTGATCACCATCATGGCACACCAACAATGGTGAAAATTCATCAATGGTGTTGGTTTCTTCTTTTTTGGTCCAATGGTGTGCCATTTTCCTGGGAAAAGTGAAGGGAAGAAAGGACATATGTGAAGGTGTTGTTTGATTTCTTTGTGTTCAGAAATTGAGCCAAGTTTGAGACAATGAAAAGCTGCACTGAAGCACTGTTGCACTGTTATGTAATATTTTTGTATGCAGGGACAACCGGTTGAACGTCCGGCCGGTTGATCGGTAGGACCACTTTCAACATAAATACACAGTGAAATGGTGAAATTTCACGTTGTCCTTAGTTTGATGAAATTTTTGATTCATTCTCAGTTTGATATCAGTTTGGTGAAACCATTAGAGACAAAAAATGTGACTTTTTTCATCAAATTCAAATCTGATGCTACATCTGGTGCAACGTTGGAGATAGTCTTATGGCAGAAAAATTATTGAATGATATAATAGTTATTAGTCTAAACTATTGCAGCCACTAGTTTTGTCTTGAAGTGTTAGGGGAAAACTGATTAGGTGTCACCGGTATTGTCTTAAAAGTCTTGACGCAACTTTTTTTTCATTTTAAGGTGATTTGTGGCTTATTTCAATTGGGCAATGTCACTATATTTGGTTTCAAAAAGTTAAGATTTTTTTTATATATATTTTTCATTTTCAGTGAATTTTTTAATAGGAAAAATTACTCATAAATCCTATTCTAGTAAATGTTACACTAATTGGTCCTGAATGTTTTTTATTAAACCATTTAGTCCTGAATTTTTTTGATATAATATTATTATTAAATGTATTATATACCATGTTTACTGTTTTGCCCATATATTTTATTTGGTTTGATGCGGTTCTGGTGTTGTTTATTATAGATATAATGTAACATTCCTTTTTGTTATGAGGGAATTTCGTGGAAGGAGTGGACTCTTATGGAAGTGTAGATTTTTCCGTCGGGGTGTTTTTGCTGAGAACGGTGTTTTGGTGTGTTGTTCGCGTGATGCTGTTTGATTCTTTCAGTTTTTCTTCCGATTGACGTTCGGCCAGGTTCTGGTGTTGTTAGTTTTGTGTTTTTTTTGTTTCTGATGGTTGTTGTGATGGTGTTTCGATGTGTTTTTGTTGGAGTATTGTATGTGCGATGTTTGTTTGTGGGTTTAGGTTGTTTTTACATGCTTCATTGTTATTGTTTTATCGCAGTCCCGTTTCTGTGTTTTGTATTGGGGTGTTTGGGATTTCATTTTTTTTGGGGTATTTGCAGGGGATTTTGTTATGTCGTTATTGAATTGTTGATGTCATGTGTACACGGTGTGTCGGTGGGGCTGTGTTATTGTTAGTGTCCTTCATCGTGAACAGGTCGGGGGGGTGTTGTTGGCGGTACTGCTGTTTTTGTAATGTCTGGTTTCATGTTGGGTTGTGGGTCGAATGTATATGGGCGACGTTATAACCGCGACTGTGTGTGTGAAAGTTTGTTCGTGTTGTTAATGCTGATGGTCCACGATTTTGTTAGCATATCCTGATGCGGTGTTAAAACATATGGTAGTCCTGTGTGTTACATCGATTATATTCCGAAACAGAGCCGAAGCACCTTCTGGTTGATGACGAATTGTGATGTGTCTGTTCTATTTTTGTCTATATGAATACATGTTATTTAATTTTATACGTTTAAATATATTTTGCGGATTGTCCTATGTTATTTCACCAATTTGTTAAGTTTAAGGATGAGTTCGAAGTGTTGTTGCAGTGAACAAGGTATTTTTTTTGGGTGGTGGGTCTGTTATTAGGAATGGGTTGGTTTTTTTTTTTTTTCCTTTTCAAGTCGATGAAATTAACATCGTGTTGATGTGGTTGGTTGTTTGTTTACAGATCAGATTGTGCAATCTTTGTCTGCTACATCATGAGGCAGTACATGCATGGTTTCAACATTGGCTCCACAATGGAAGGAACAACGCCAGTAGAGTTACGAGCAGCAATGGTGAAGACGTTCTTGAACGATGAAGGCAAAGGACTGCGCAGTACAATACGTTGATGCAAAATAATAGCGCTGCCATCCCTGGAATATTTGAGAAAATTGAAAGGCCTTCTGGTTTGACATGTACATGGTGGATTATATTTTTGCTGAAAGTCGTTGACATATTATTTTGATGCATACATTATGACTTGCTATTTTTGAACAAAAGTCCGACAGTAGATAATTTACACATTCGGTAGGGCTTAATTTTTTGGTGCATATAGTTTTGTTGGCTGTACTTCAACAATGTGATTGGAACATAATGTCCGTATTATTTTTTGGGATGTGCTAGTTGTTGGATCTTCTGTGGATTGTTGTGGTCCGAGTGTTGTTGATGTTGATTATCTTTTTTTTTGTGGTTGAAAATGATATGGGTGTTGCATTGGACGTAAATTCTGCTGTTAATGTACTAGTTGTCAATGGTGTCCGCCGATAATAATGTGGGGAGTTAATTTGTTTTCATTTGTTCCATATGTTGTTCTGTATAGATGTTGCTAATTTAAGGTAGTGCATAATGTCGTGACATATTTAGCTAGGAAATGGACGACTTGTAGGGTCATTTTTTGCGTGGACACAGTTGATGTAGTGATACGTGTGCGACATTGACGTTACGAACGGTGTTGTGGAGTGAAACCTTATCACCAACGTAAGCCAGTTAATTGAAATAGAATTGGCTGAAGTTGCTGAATGGTTGTTTTGTAAGTGGCATTGCAAATTTTCAACATTGCGACACAGAAAATAAATTTCACGGTTCAGGTTGATGGAATGTAGCACACATCGTCACCTTTTTTTGAATTGTTACATTTGTTGTTCTGTATAAATGTTGACAAAAGAAGGTAGTGCATAATGTCATGACATTATTAGCTAGGAAATGGACGACTGTTAGGGTGTTTTTTTGCATGGACACAGTTGATTGTTTGTAGTCGACTTAATTGAAAATAGAATTGGCTGAATTTGCTGAAAACTACAAACGTTTTGTGCGATCAATTGTTTGTAGTCGCCAAATTTCGGGATTCTGGAGTATTACAATCTGCCTTACGTTTCGCACGCTGCCGGCTTCCACTACCTGCACAATTTTAACATTAACATACATTACTTATTAGACCTACACACATATCACGATTCAATATCTCCGCACGAATCAAACCCAAAAAAACCATAAACTTCAACTGCACTAACATACAACACAATCAAAACCAAGTAACTATACAAATTAAATTAACATAACCAGTGTGTTGTGGTTCATAATACTCAAATTACATAGAACACACAATTTAAATTTACACAGAGCGTTGCGTAAATTTAAATTACCATTTTCAACATTGACAGAAAGTTGTGCTAATTTATCAACAATGATAGAGTGTTGTGAGAATTTAACATTGCAACATTGTTGCATTGCACAAAACACAAATTCCACCCCTCACAAATAAAACAGTAACAGAGTGTTGTGGAAATTTAAATCAACACTGTCAAACCTACACAAACAACCAACCTCACAAAACACTCTACAATGTAAATCTAAAAAAATACAAGTGAACAACACTACAAAAGACCATTGCTTCATTTATCAAAACAACCTATATGACTTCGACACACGCCATTTTATTATACAACCCAATCGAATTCATTAAGTTGAAAATTTACAATAACATTGACATTATCTGTGGTCCATCACCAACACAACAAACACACAGATTACTGGGACCATTATGGGTACGAAGTACTAGTACAATGTTTCCCCAACAAAACACACTGGTCCACCGTTGACATGGTAACATTAATATACACCCAACACGACGTCGCCCCTTCATTTTGTTACCAAACCCCACCCAATCAAAACAGGGCCCCATGACAAAACACAAAATAACACAGAACTATAGTTTTACCAGTGCACAGTTATGAAAGCAATGTTTACACCGAACACTTTCATGGGTCCACATACAACAACATCAACCAACAGACCAACCCACACACACCATCATATCAGAAATTACATACCTGCCGCCATTTTTTTCCGCGGTGATAAACGGTGACAACAGCCTATTTCTATTGTATTCTACGCCAAGAACTGTTCTTCACGATGTAAAGACCCCAACTCTGAAGATCCCAACAACGTATTCCCACGATTTATGGTTTCCACTAAGTAGGGTTTCACTCGGCGATCGAATGTTAAATTATGAAACAACATCAACAACCAAAATCTTAACAAACTCTCTCAGAAATCACGGATTCGGAATCGCATTAACATCGGAATCACGGTCCCACTCTACATATTACCTCCCATATTCACTCAATAGATTGACATCCCCTTCCGATGTTGCCCTTTTCAGTAAATTCACCAAGAAATAATGCCCGCTATTTACCCCTTATTTGAAGCCACGTATTCCACAAAGCATGGGCTTTAACGTCTTTAACATTGGAATGGGACCTATTGGTCTTTCAAAATAAACACAGGACTACATGGTGTAACATTTATTAATTTAGGACTTATTGGTGTTTTGCCCT
This sequence comes from Camellia granthamiana, assembly GCA_036172215.1. NCBI lineage: Eukaryota > Viridiplantae > Streptophyta > Magnoliopsida > Ericales > Theaceae > Camellia > Camellia granthamiana. The sequence goes on from CM069912.1 coordinate 19,060,890, forward strand.
TTTTAATATTTTACTTAATTTTTTTATTTTTCGGATATAATTAATTTAAATTGACTAAATTAGTCAATAAAAACAGAATAGGTTCATTTAATCAACAAGATAAAATATCACATCTGAATTATAATTATTTTATTTTTTCTCTCACAACCAACAAATCAATTATAAAAAAATTAAAATTTATCTCCTACTTAACTTTTTTAAGTAAAGTTAAAATAATAAAAATAAATAAAGCTAAACATTAAAAAGTTGCTATATTTGAAAAGCATGTACCAATGGGTACACGTGCGTCTAAATGTGCACATGTAACCGTAGTATACAACGGGGCTAAAAATTACTCCATGAAAAAAAAATAAACGGAAGAAAAAAAATTACACAAAAAAAAAAAAATCAAAATTGACTCTTATAATAATTTTTTTTTTTTAATCTTGCAATCTAAATTATTAGTATATTTTTGTTAAGTAAAATCAATGATAAAAGAATATTTTAATTATTAGACTTAATGTAAATGTATTAAAAATGTCTAAAATATTATTTTTCATTGAATTTAATAACTTAAATATTATTTTTCAGTCATTTTTACTTAACAAAAATAAGTAAAGCTTAAAATTTCAATTGGTAAGATTAAAAACTCAAGTTTATTTTATTACACTGGTGAAACTCTGATTGTCTTGAAGTGTTAGGGGAAAACTGATTAGGTGTCACCGCTATTGTTTTAAAAGTATTGACGCAACTTTTTTTCATTTTAAGGTGATTTGTGGCTTATTTCAATTGGGCAATGTCACTATATTTGGTTTCAAAAAGTTAAGATTTTTTTGTATATATATTTTTCATTTTTGGTGAATTTTTTAATATTTTGCTTAATTTTTTATTTTTCAGATATAATTAATTTAAATTGACTAAATTAGTCAATAAAAGCAGAATAGGTTAATTTAATCAAAAAGATAAAATATCACATTTGAATTATAATTATTTTATTTTTTCTCTCACAACCAACAAATCAACTATAAAAAAAATTAAAATTTATCTCAAACTTAACTTTTTTAAGTAAAGTTGAAATAATAAAAATAAATAAAGCTAAACATTAAAAAGTTACTATATCTGAAAAGCATGTACCAAATGCGTACATGTGCGTCTAAATGTGCACATATAACATATTATACAACGGGGCTAAAAATTACTCCATGAAAAAAATAAACGAAAGAAAAAAAATTACACCAAAAAAAAAAAAAAAATCAAAATTGACTCTTATAATAATTTTTTTTTTTTTAATTTTGTAAATCTAAATTATTAGTATATTCTTGTTAAGTAAAATCAATGATAAAAGAATATTTTAATTATATTCTTTTAATTATTAGACTTAATGTAAATGTATTGAAAATGTCTAAAATATTATTTTTCATTGAATTTAATAGCTTAAATATTATTTTTCAGTCATTTTTACTTAACAAAAATAAGTAAAGTTTAAAATTTCAATTGATAACATTAAAAACTCAAGTTTATTTTATTACACTAGTCAAACTCTGATTTTTTTTTATATATATAAATAAATTCTCCTAAAAAAAATATTTAAAATTTTTTTTTTTGAAGAATACGGTATGGCCTCCCCAAAAGGTAGTGTGGTGGTGCACCGGCAACAAGAAGAGGGCGGGGCCGCCATCACTGCCGCAGGCAGTAAGATCACCTAGAAGAAGAGCACCAACTAGTCATTAACCACCCCCATCTTACTTGAAAAAGTAACGCACAAAAATTCGCGCACATACAAATATTTAGAAAATTTAATGTTCTATGCAATAGATTTTTTTTTTTTTTTTTTTCCTTCTTTACAATTCTTTTTTTTTTTTTTTTTTTCACTTCAGAATGCCATGAAAGGCATTCCATCACAAAATAGAAACTGAACAAAGTTCAAATGTGAGGACCAAGGACTAAGAGATTATTTGTCATTATTTTTTTTTTAATGCTTCTGTGATACATATGGAAACCGATATATCTATAAAGGGACATTGAAGGCAATTCTGAATATCCCCTTTTCTTTCCCTCCTCAAATTGTTGATTCAAACATAGCTTGAGGCAATTTCAAAAACTGAGAACTTGGTGTGCAAGCATGTCTTTAGCAAGGTGCATTGGTCCCACATAGCTTATAACTTGGAAGCATGAGCTGTGGTTCGGCTCAATGCAATTGCGGTCTTTGAACCAGAGGACCGGCCCAAATGTTTACAGATGAAATCCCCAGCCAACATGACCTTTCGGAGATCCACATTGGTCTCAACTCTGAGCCCATTTAGCATATAAACAACGTCCTCAGTTGCAACATTCCCAGAAGCACCTTTAGCGTATGGGCAACCTCCGAGACCCGATACAGATGAATCTACAATGCTAATACCCATCTGGGAGACAACATCAAAGAATTAATACGAAATATGAATTCACCACGAAACTCTATTAAGAATTTATACAATTCAAATGATGCACCCTTACAAAAGATCAACAAATATGTTTTTATTTTTTGGATAAACTTCGATGTGGATGCTAGTAACATTGTAGAAAAGTGGGAAACCGACATCAAACAGGTGAATATGATCAAATTCTATACAAGAATTAGTAAAATATAACTTACATCACGATTAAGTTAGGTATAAACAAAAACAATACCACAAATGATGCAATCCTGTTTTATTCAAAAAGATCGACAAATATGATCATATTCTTTTGGATTAATTTCAATATTCCTCCACATTATGCAAAAATCATTGCAGCAAAGGGACACTGCCACTAGATAGGGGATATCAATCAAGTTCTAAAAGAGGATCAATGAAATATTAAATACATGTCATGAATGGATTAGATGGGCAGTAGGATAGAGGAAACCACTGATCTCTATTCTTAATATATGACCAACCGAAAAAATGAAAATATTTTCACCTTTTTCCTTCAACTGAAGACTCCAATTTCAGGACTGGAAACTAGCAAAGGTAGCCAATTAATGACTATTACTTATCTATTAGGATGCATTTCAATTACTTTTTCCACTATTTACTTCAAAGTCTATTTGTCTCAACTCTTGACTACTGTCAAGAAACAAAATGTCAAAACTTAGCTAAGAATAATTCATTCAATTGTAATCCATTTTGCAGCACAATACATCTAAAAGCTCAAAAAACAGTTCATCCAAACAATTTATTTTAATTTTAAATAAAACATACGGAAACTAGAGTAAATTGATGTCTGGCCAGAGAAACCTATAGTAAACTTGTTGAAAGGTGGGCCTGAATTACTTTTAAAACCAGTGTGCGCATACAAGCACAATAGATGGTTTAACTTCAGTCTTGATCACCTGAAATATAAAGCGTGATTGATCTGTCATAACAGGTTTGGGTTTCTGTGGATTAACATGAAAGATGGCTTACTTGGAGTGATGCAAGAATATTTGAAAGAGCTTGTCCGTAAGTGTCATGGAAATGAACAGCAAGCTTCTCCAAAGGTACAACATCAATAACAGCTTCAAGCATTGGAATAACAGTACCTAGGCAAAAAGAAAGAGCGGTAAATAAATAGAAATAAGTGAAAGAGGGAAAAAAAACAATATGTACAATTCAGGAAATGACATTAACTAAAGGATTTATTAAACACAAGTTTTTAGTTAATATACATATTTTATTTCAATTCTATAATTAATCTTATCATCCTTTGCAAGGGAGAAAAGCAAACAAACATGCACAATATTTGTTCAAATATACTGTTCCCAAGTTGTTACATCATACCAGACAATGTTGATGGATCAGGCGGCCAAATGCAAAGTTGCACCCACGGGATCATCAATTTACACATGTTTTTCTCAGTTCACACCCTCTTTTCATCGGATATCAACTACCGAAGAAAAAAGGGTTCAAATATCAATTACCAAACGAAAACCCATGGTTCGTCTATACCTTTGGTTCGGTAATTGATATCCAAACCATGAGTTTTTTTGTTCGGTATTTGATATCCGTAAAAAAAAAAAAAAATGGTGTGAACTGAGAAAAGGTGGTGTGTGGAAATAGAATGACCCTACCCACATGCCAAACAGTGACCAATTTCAGTGACTGGTTCACAGATCAACTGGTTGAACCAGTTAATCCAATTTGGTTTAGGGGTTCAATCCCCCGGACTAAAACTCAGCAATAATTTTTGTATGAAATCACAAACAGACGAGATGAATGGCCGATCAACAGCTAACTAGTCAAACATAGCATATGACAGATTAAAGTTTTGAAATAGTAATTCAAATGAGAACATACAAGAAATTAGAAAGATTTAAGTAAACCTCAGATTTTTTACAGGCTCTCTTATGATAAATTATGTTGTCAGCAACAAACTAATACTTCAGATGCATGTCATTACTGATTTCTCATATTCTATGAACTGTAGAAATTAAACAAAAAAATAAAAGTCGCCTTGGAGTTACCTGGAGTACCAACACCAATCGTATCACCAAGGGAAATTTCAAAGCATCCCATATCAAAAAGTTCTTTTGCCACGTATGCTACTTTTGATGGAGCTATTGCTCCTTCAATTGGGCACCCAACAACACAAGAAATATAACTGGAAGAAAAAAAAAATCAGATATACTTATTTTGACGAAGCCTTGGAAATCATAGCAAGCTAACACCCTACAAAGTATCAAAAACACAAATTAAGAGAGAGAGAAGGAGAGTTGTAGAGTTGTTTAAGGTGAGAGGTGCGCCGATGCGCCAAGGTCTTTTGGGGCCTAGGTGCGAAGTGAGGTGCAGGCTTCACCAAATTGAGAAACGTTGTTGATTAAAGACAAGTAATTTAACATAGACATGTAACTCAAGATCCAACATAGGCAAAACCAAAAATTCATAAGTTATAAACAATAAGAGGAAGAATTTTTAAATAAATAAATAACTTACAAAAAATTAATAAGAATTCCAAAAGTCATAAAAGCAACTACCATTCCAAATGCTAAATAGTCAACAATCAACAAAAACACAAATATCCAACAACCACACCAATATTTTTAAGTTTAAACATTTGAATATTAAAGGCAAAATGGAAAATAAAAGCAACTAAACATCCAGTTTTATCACACTAAAATCTTAGATAAAAGACGCAACACACTTAATAGCTGTCTGCAATCAGATTTTAACAATATTGGCCTAGTGAATGAAAACTGGTTTTATGGGCAGAACTAGATTAAGATATCACAACTCACAGGACAGCTATTATACGCATAATAAGCACATACATGAATGGATTGGAGGCAGCAATAATCCTTTATAACATTTTCACATATGACACAGCATTAATAGAAGATAAAAGCTCCTCAATGTAAAGATAAGTAGAAGGCCATAGGAAGTAAGCACACAACAAACCTAAGATAAGAGATTTATATGTTAATATGATAACATATCAGCCAATTATCAAATGTGGTTTTACGATTTTGAATTTGCTTTTTCAAATAGATCCAATATTGGAAAATACAGCATCAAACATTGGGGACCTCATTATAATTCCAATGCCTAAATCTAAGTTATGGTTTCTTCACATGACCTAATATTAAATGTTTCACACACACACATACAACAATCTCACTAGACAAGACAACAGCAAACTGAAAATGTCAGATATATTTCCATGAAAAGGTGAGAAGTTAAGAGGGAATCACAAGACATACCCACGGACAGGAATTGAGAGCTTTTTAGCAGCAAGCGCAACATCACGATATCGAGCAAGGCTATCTTCAATGCTACAGTTTATGTTTGATTTCGAAAAAGACTCAGAAGCTGCAGCAAAGATGGCCACTTCCTTAGCTCCAGCTGCAACAGCTGCCTCAAAACCCTGAAGAAAGGGAAACAAAACACTGAATATGCTTTCTAGACAGATTAAAATTGTTGTGCAACAGAATGGTCAGCTGCAAAGGGAAACTTACTTTAAGATTAGGTGTTAAAACAGGAAACCTAGCTCCCTCAACACACTGAATTGCCTCGAGTACATCCTTTGCATCTGCAAGCTGCAATTTTGATTATGATACTTTTAAAAGAATGTATTTTACTCCAATTTTTATCAAACTGCTATATATTCCTATCGAAGACAGATAAAGAAGCACTAAAATCTAGAAAAGAAACCCCACAGATTGCATTAACTATAACTATAATATGTCTGAAGTTGGTATTCATTCATAAGGCATTGTAATCAAATGAAGCCAATAAGTACTACAAGAGTACGTAAACTAACTAAATGGATCACTAGAAGTCAAAACATGGGTTAGAAAAAAAAAATAAGAGTACAAACTAACAGCAGATTCAATTAATTATGACTTATTACCATTCATGGTCATCCCTTTGATGTTGAGCTTTCTGTAATGTGAATGGTGAAAATTTCACAGGTTCAAGCTCAAGCAAGCTCAGAAGCATGGACACGCCTACTAGGGTGTCGCATTTGTGTTCTAGACATGTCGGATTTTGATACCCTTCATACACACACCAACATGTATTGGACACACTTTCGAAGTTATCCTATTACGACAACCAATCTGTTTGTCAGTAGTTAAAGACTTATAAAAGTAAGACATTAGTGACTATTAGAGGTCGAGATCAGGAGCAATGTCAAGTACTATCTGCTCCCAGCACACTGGTGCAAGTTCGAGTAACAGGAATTGATGTCTCCAACAAAAACAAAAACAAAAACAAAAAAAAGAAGAAGAAGAAGAAGAAAGAGAAAAAGGTGTAAATCTACCTACCTACCTATAAACATAGTAATAATCTCTTGAAAACAACTGAATGCAATTTACCTGTGGTACCCATTTTGGCGAAACAAAACTAGTGGCCTCAACAACAGGCAACCCAGAAGAAACAAGCATCTTTATCAACTCAATCTTTATGGAGGGAGGTACAATCTCCTTCTCATTTTGCAACCCATCCCTTGGACCAACTTCCACTATCTTCACATATCTTGGTATGGTTTTCAGAAACTGCAAGTCTTATACAACATTAGATCATATGGCCCTCTGCATTAAAATAAAATAAAAAATGAGAAAACAAACTGATGCAAGACAGCCTTGGCTTGTCAAGTTCTATGACACTATTGCCGTCAGAAGTGGTGAGTTAAATTTCCAAAATAAGGGAAGAAGGTTCAAGGTTTGTGAAACGGTGAATTTCAAACCTTGGGTTTAGAATATGGTAAAAAGCACTATCAATGTTGATTATTTTATTAAGAAGCATCCAGAAAACTAGAAAGAGAATTAACAGAGGAAAGAGAAATGAAAAGTTCCACGACCATCTTTGACTGAGAAAAATCGTTCAATTAACTCTAAACTCGCTCTGCATCAAGGACATTACTTACAGATTTAGAAAACCTTTCAGACAGGAAAATAGCCTTCTAAAAATACACCCAAATTCCTTGTTCAGTTCTTCTCAACTTACAATGATGTTAATGACCTAATGTAATCATTGTGCACTACCTATTTCCTTCAAGTTTTCCCTGCATCACAAGCCTTGAATTTGTGCAGTAGCCTAGGATTAGAAACAGTCAAGTTTAAACCATGCAGTTCCAACTCAAGTTGAAGCTTCATTCATATCAAAATTAAATTGCTAGATAATCTTATCTATGCAATGACTTGTAAACAATGAAACTACACTAGAAGAGAAGCCATCGACAGCTTGTACACAAACCTTATTTGTTCCCTCGCTTGTGCCATTATCATTACAATTAGAGCTATAACGATGATTTGGCATACATAAAGCATCAGGGAGAGTTCCAACCATTCCAGGTACTTGATTTAAGAAATGTCTCTGGGGAAGAATCTGTATTTGTCTTCCACATGCAAATGCCTCTCTTGACTTCTCATCACTGCAAAAGAAGAAATCATGATTTCTACACTATTTAAGATAACAAATAAAAGATGCAATGAGTGGCTAACATCAACTAAAAACAAAAAGAATGGCAATAGTGATCATAACTATTTAACTTTCACATTTGAATATCAGTAGATGAGAAAGAATACAAGAAAAATATAAATAAAGAGTGAAAGAACAATGGAAAATAAGGCATGCCCATAGATATGATGCCCAACTCACCCTCTTTCTGTTGTTTACTAGAGATTATACTCTAATGAGATTATGAAATAACCAAAATCCTAACCTACAAGCAACATAATAGATATTTTACATTCCCAACTTCACACAAATATCATTACGTTGAAGTTAGATAACTTCCCCTCTTCTTATCCTCAATGACTGCTGCTTAACTTTGATTAAATTCATTATCATTCTTTCTTTTTCTTTTTATTTCTTCGCATCCATCTCAATATCCTAATTGCAGTCCATTTTTCTTTTGTTTTTTTTGTTAAGTATGCATTTTAGTACCAAAAAATATAGAATACACAATGAAGCTCAAGACATGACCAAAGGCACCACCCCCAATAGGAGGAAAGCACATGCCTAGCCTACTAAAACAACACCTCTCACAGCTCGATAGGCTAAGTTATAATAACACACCAATGTCTCACAACCCGAGATAATAGATATACAACCAAAACACATAAAGTAAGGAGGTTTGTGACTCCCTCCTTGCCCTTGCTTTGACAAACTTGGTTGCTTGCCACACGTTTTCTAACTTAATTTGTTTGGTTTGACAAGAAGAATTGTTCTAACCTTCTCTCTTGCTATTTTGGGGTTTGTTAACTAAACTGCCATTCTCCTTGCTAGGCATAATAGTGGTGCAAGAGTTTACGAACATCAAACATATTGGAGTTCCTAGAAATTCCATTGCCTTTTTGCTCCAAAGACTTTGATGATAAACAACTTGTGTTTTCCTTCCACTGCCTTTTTCCTGCAAGTGATATCTCCTTCCATTCATTTTGGAATATACTGCTTTCCCTCTCCTTAATCCTCCATTCATTTTGAGACTTGCTTGGGGAGCCAAAGAGGAAGGATGCAAGTGCATAGAATGACCAAAAGCCTTGCAAAAACTAGGACTAGAGTTACTAACTAGGAAACTAGACTTTTGATTTCCAAAACCTAATTAATTTGAAATAAGCTTCATAAGCGACCCCTGCAGTCCATGTCCAGAACTTCAAATCGCCAAAATACCCTTGACATCTGAAACATTAGATAACATAAAAAAAAAAAATTTAAAAATTTAAATCTAGCTTAAATAATCTTATAATACTACTTTGCTAAGCTTGAAAACTTAAATCATATATGTTTCCAATTAATCCCAATTGAATTTGCTTGAAAGGAACCAATTTCTAAACTGAGTTGCTTCCTTGATTATGTCTTCTACATGTTTCTTTCAATATATCCACCTTTCACCCTATTTCTTCTCTCTCTCTATATTATAACGTTTTCCATGCTTATAAATTTAAGATTGGGGGGAGGGGGGGGGGGGGGGGGGGGGAGGGAGGGATAATTCTAGACAAGAATCACCAGTGTTCTATTTTTCTCAACTACATTATATCACCAAAACATATCCAGTCAGACATCTTCCTCCACAATAATTATAATTTAATTCTCTCACTTTGTGGTTGGAGAATATTAATCCAAATTTTTTTTAAATGATGTAACATAAATGACATTATAGCTAAATGAAACGGATAATATTCCACATACATTTATATTAAAACTACCATTCGGAACTTGGAAAACTTTTTGCATTAACAATTTTAAGGATTTTCTTTTTGGGTATACAGTTTAAGGATGTTACTTGCTTAAATCTTCTAAAGTTCTCTGATAGACCAACAACCATAAAACTTATAGAGACGGAAATGTTTGTATTACAAGTATGCTATTGCAAAAAATTAAAGCATCTCAATTAAAGATAAATCAAACATCCATCCAGTAGACTTGAACTACATGGAAATACAAGGATAACTTACTAAATACGGAATAATGCACATTCACAAAAATTAATTAAAATGGAGAAACTGATGGTTACAAGAGTTGATAGCAAAACAAGAATGATAAATTGCTCCCATGGAAATCGGCATGTCAACAATTATCTCAGAGACGCATGCTAATGATACTAAAAATCAAAAGAAGAAAACAATAAAAACTTGAAAATATTAAAATTTTGAATTTGTGGAAAAGTTCCAAGCATCATTTGCAAAAGTTTAAACAAAGACCTCCAGATTCATTACTTACCCCCTACTTTTGAATGGTATATGGCTTCCCTGTTCAGACAAGACATTTCCAGTTGCCATTTCATTTACTTTGCCTAAAAAAGCAGCAGGCATAGTCTTCTGAGGTATATCAACAACAGTGCTCAACAACGTACTATAAATAAATGCCTCCAAACTTGGCACTATCGGATCAAATGTACAGGGCAAGAAAGACCGTAAACTTGAGAGTTTACATAAAGTCTTAGCTGCTAGCATTGGATCAACTGCACCAAAACAAACAACTTACTACAGTCAGGAATAGGACTTTCTACTTCATTATATTTTAAGTTACCTAACTTCGAAAAGAAAAGGAATAAGTGAACTATTGAAGCATTATATTTAGGATTCCAAGAGATAATGGGTCGCTAATGATTCTAACCAAAATTAAAACTTTTATATAAAATTAAGATAAATCTAAACAGTGGCCATGTTTAGAGTGCATGTTATAGTTCGAGAGCAACATAAACTTTCAAATTCAATTCTTGCAATTACAAAAGTATTACACCAAATAAAATTTGAAAAGGAAGTATGATTCATTTAGTGCAATCCAGAGGACGTATGGTTACAACTGTTTCATGCTGTAGTCCTATCATGTGTCCACCAAAGTAATTTGAAGCCATTGGTCCACTTTTTTTTCTTTTTTTTTTTTTTACTTCAATTTGATCCCTAAAATATCAATTTTGAGTCTCAATGCTCTAATTACTAACATAATAAATTGGAGAACAGATTTTAACACTAGAGGGACATTGTGGACATCTAGACAAACTTCCTAACTTGATAATCAGTGACAGGTCTTGTGAAATTCATGGGAGAAGTGGTTGGTTACAACTGAAATTAAAATGGAAACAATTCATGCCTGAAATTATATCTTAAGCATTAAGTACACAAAAAGTACCTTCTCTATTTTGCCTAATCATTTTTTCATGTATCTCCAACAAGACTCTCTACTTTATCTAGCCATTCAAACTAACATAACCCATTTTCAAAATAAAAAATGCTATATACACAAAATACAAAGAATTCGATAATCAAATAACACAACACAACACAACCCAAAAATTCATAAGGTAACCAGTTCCAATTGAAGATACCCAAACTTTTAAAATGCAATTCACAGTGAGATAAAAAATAAAAAAATGATTTCATTGCATATTCTCGCAAAGAAACTAAATTAATTAGCAGACATTTACCAAGCAAGGTCATTCCACCTCTACAAAGCTCCTAACTAAAAAACATATGAATCTATCTAATTTAACTGATAATATAGGGAGAATAAAGATTCATATAACCGAGCCCACTTGAGTTGGGGAGACAAGGCTTAGTTTGGTTTGGTAAAGTCTAACCCACAAGCCTCTCAAGAGATTAAAAAGAGAGCAAACAGAGCCATATCATACAGAAACAGTGTACAAATTAATGATGATGTATTTGAGCATATTACATTCTGTTTCCAAGCCCAGCCCCGGATAAAAATAAATAAAAATTGAACCACTTGAACAAACAAGTAAATGGAAAGAGGGGGAAACCAGAGTTCGGAAGAGGGTTTCGCAGATGGTGGTGGTGGGGGGGTTACATGGGGAGGGACAGAGAGAATGAAGAGAAAAGGGAATTTGGGAGTTTTTAGAGAAAGAATTCCATACCTTGATTTGACGATGATGATGATGTTGATGCAGAGTTGATGGATGGAGCGAAGGGAGATGCTGAAGGAAGGAAAGCAATTATTGCATACCTTCAAATTTGCTCTTGGTTGTGTTTGACAACACTTGAATTGTTTTGGATGGGAGATGGGAGAAGAGTGACTTTTTCATAGTCACTTTTTTATTTTTGGTTATTTTAGGTTGTTGCCCTTAAAACAAAGAAACTTTTATGTATATACCCTTTTAGGGCCTCCACTGGGATAAGTTATTAGAGCATCTTTAGTCTCAATAAATGACTTTTTTTGGCTAAATATAACTAGTAAATTATAAAAATATTACTCTATCAGTCTCAACAAATTAATTCTATGACTAGCTATTATTTATATTTATTATAGTAATTCGACAAACGATAATGTTTCGTAGCTCGAAAAAGCCGGGCTCGAATTGGTTCGAAAACGAAAAATGACGTCGTTTTTTTTTTTTTGTTTTTTTTTTTTCCTTCTTTTTCTTCCCAGCTCGGCAAGAAGAAGAAGAAGAAAGGAGAAGAAGAAGAAGAAGAAGAAAAAAAAAAGGAGGAAGAAGCAGAGGAGAAAGAATGAGAGAAGAGAGGAGGAAGAACAGAGGAGAAAAGAGGGAGAGAGGATCGTCGTTGCCTTGCCACCGCCGTCGCCTCGCTGCCGGTGATCGTCGCAGCACCAACGATCGCCGGCTCTGCCTCGCCTCCCCCGCTGCTCGCCTCGCCTCACCTCACCACCACCATTTTGATGGCCCCCTCCAGTTCCTTCTCCTCCTCCTCTTCCTCTCCTCCTCCTCCTCCTCCTTCCCCTACTTCTGGTTCTGCTTCCCGAGCTTTCTCCTTTTCGAGCTTTTCGAGCTACGTATCAGCTCCGTTCAACAAATTTGTTGAGCCACTATTTATTAACTATTCAATAATTTATTATTTTTTTGATAGATTTGATCCCTCAATCTTGACTTTCTTGAGTACTAATCATTGAGATAATAGATAACAAAATAATTTTTTAATAAAATAAAGTTAGAATAGAAAGTCTAATGGAATTTAAAAAGAGAGCTATACAAAATAGAAAAGTGATTTTTAGATTGTAATTTAGTTCAAAACTTGTTGAGCTTGATGTGGATGCTCTTAGTTGGTCCAGGTAGCTTTACAAGGTGCTTCATATGTATTATGATTAATGAAAGTGGTAGGGTTCGCGATTTTATATTAGGTGATTGGAAAATATAAAGAGATATGAGGTTTGTATTGGCTTGAGACATGGTCACGTAGTGCCTAGGACAAACTAATAATTTTTCTCATATTAGACGTATTCTACCACAAAATGTATAAAGTAAAAAATTTCGTAACATTAATCATAAAATATGTAATTTCATCACAAACTGTCTAAAATTTTATGGTTGAGGCTACAAAAAATTGTGAGTTAGTTACGATATTTTTTATTATGTCAATTTATAATGATGGTACATATTTTTATAATTAATCTTACAATTTATGGTAGGAGGTACATATAGTATGCACCCCTAAAACAATGTTTACACCATAGGACCAAGGTTTTAAAAGCGGCCGCAACCATTACGTAATGTCATTACGTAACGATTGTGGTTGTTACCGCCACCCGTTACGGCCGCTTTTGCGGTGTGATTGAGATTCACATGTGTATTGGGTATAGCGACTATAACGGTGCCGTAACGGCTGTAACAGCTTGTTACGCACCGTTGTATAACGGTTGTAAACTGCTTCTTTCGGAAAAAAAAAAAAAAAAAAAAAACAAAAACTGAAAATAAGGGAAGAGGGATAGAGAGAGAAGAGGGAAGATGGAAGATGGAGAAATAAGAGATAGAGAGAGAGATAAGAGAGAAGATGAAGAACATGCTATTGATTTGTTGAAACTGTAAGACCTACATAATTCTATTCAGCTACTATCACTCAACCATCTTGTTTGTGTGTGTCTATCTATATATTGTTTGAAAATAATAATAATAATAATAATAATAATAATAATAAGTGTGGTCATTATCTATTTGGCTTGATTAATATATATATATAGACTCTTATTTATTCTCTTAGTTTTGTCATTGTTTATCTTATGTATAATAGTTAATGATTTTTTTGTAAAATATCTGGAAAACATAACACATATAATTATATATTAATACATATTTTATACATGTCAATTTTTTTTTTATTAGTTTATTTTATTTTTATTTACAGGTTATCCAAAAAAAGAATGAATATTCAAGTGATCCAAATTCAAATCCCAAAAAAAAAAAAAAAATCTTTATAATTTATTTTTTAATTTTTATATGATTACATTAGCATATATATAATTTATTTTTTAAAACTATTCAAGTTAAAATTTGCATATGCTTCCACAAGTATAATAATTAAAAAAATAATTTTCTACATCTAAGTCCAATAAAAAAAAATTTTGCCACAAGCGTAATATGAATTTATGACATATAAAGTCATTAATTATTAAAATAAAATGTAAAAAACTCAGTTTATAGTGATTTAAAAATATGAAATATATTGGATCATACTTAAAAAATTATAAAAATTTATCAATATTTATTTTAAAACCCAATAAATATAATTATGGAAAAAAAAATATGTGTATCGGTAAGTTTTTTTCAAATTGTGTGAAAAATAAAAAAAAATTAAGGTTCCGGTTACTGCAACCGTTACGCTACAACTTTTACACCCCGCAACCGCAACCGCAACCGCGCCATCGCCACCGTTATGGCGACCGCAACCGTTTTTCAGAATCTTACATAGGACAAATATGTTTTTGAATATTTTTGTTTTTAGTGATTTTCTTGTAAAATTATATTTGGATTCGTTTGATTTTCATGTTTGGTTTGGTTTTCACAAACTTGTTTGAGAATTTTTTTTTTAAAAAAATAATAATTAATTTAGTCAAAGAAATAAAAAAATAAATATTATTTTTATATAATTTTATTTTGAAATGTTATAAATAATTATAAAAATATTTTTGCATCTTGAAAATGCTTTTCTTGTAATATATATATAGTTTTTTTTAATTTAATAAGACCACATAATGGTTGGTTTAAAAATAACAAAAATACTCAATTCTAAGCAATGGAAGGTATGGCATTTACTTGTACGATGTGTTGATGGCAATTTGGATTCATGTTGATTCCGGTGGCTTTTTGCCTTTTCTCAGGGGAGCTGTGTTCGCTTCCAACAAGTGGTTTGGTATTCATGAATTTGACCCTGACAACGACTATAACACTATGGCATTTATGGTACGTGTGCAAGATTTTAAACCTCTCAAACCAAGTCTGCTACCCAACTACTTAGAAGTGTAATGTTTTTGATGAAGCAGCATACTCAGATGCTGACTCTGATCGTTTGGATTTTTTTGATTGATTTGTACCGTGATAAGAAGGAAAAAGCTGATAATATTTTCTTTCTTTTTCATTTGTCATATATTAAGGGTGGGTTTGGGAAGTGGGTTGGCTTTTTGGCTTTTTGACTTTTTTGGCTATTTTAGCCTGGGCTTAAAAGCTTGGTTTGGGAAGGGCTTTTTGGCTTTTTGGCTTTTTTGAGTTTTTTTGTGAGAGAAGAGTGTAATGATTATGGGTTGGATGTGATGTTTTGTTTTTTTGGGACTAAAATAACCTGTTTTGTCTTTTGTGGCTATTTTAGCCCCAACCCACTTGACAAACGGGGCCTAAGACTAGAGTTCAGTGATTTCTCCGATCTTACTGCTAATCTAATCCAATCATGACTAATATTTAATATTTCATTGATCCTCTTTAAAACTTGATTAATATCCCTTGTCTAGTGGCGGTGTCCTTTTGCTGCAATATTTTTGCATAATGTGGAGGATTATTGAAGTTCACCCAAAAGAATATGATCATATTTGCTGATCTTTTTGAATAAAACAACATTGCATCATTTGTGTTATTGATTTTTTGTTTTATACCTTACGCAATCGGATGCTCGTATAGAATTTGATCATTCACTTGTTTGATGACAGTTTCCCACTTCTCTGCAATGTAACTAGATCAAGTGGAGGAACATTGAAGATTATCCAAAAAAATATAACCACATTTGTTGATCTTTTGTAATAAAATAAGAGTGCATCATTTGAGTTGTATAAATTCTTAAAAAGCTTAATTTTAATGATTTGGATTTTATTTCGTACTAATTCTTTAATGTTTTCTCCCAGATAGGGATTAATATTGTAGATTCGTCTGTATTGAGTCTTGGAGGTTGTCCATATGCTAAAGGTGCTTCTGGGAATGTTGCGACTGAGGACGTTGTATATATGCTAAATGGGCTCAAAGTTGAGACCAATGTGGATCTCCGAAAGGTCATGTTGGCAAGGACTTCATTTATAAACATTTAGGCCGCTCCTCTGGTTCACAGACTGCAATTGCCTTGAGCCAAACCACAGCTCATGCTTCCAAGTTATAAGCTACATGGGACCAATGTACCTTGCTAAAAAAAGACATGCTTTCACACCAAGTTCTCAGAATTTGGAATTGTTTTAAGCTATGTTTGAATCGATGATTTAAGGACGAAAGAAAAGGGGATATTCATAATTGCCTTCATATCCCTTTATAGATATATCGTGGAAAGGTTACCATTGTTGAATCACATAACCATTAAAAAAAATAATGATAAATAATCTCTATCAATCCTTTGTCCTCCTGTGGGTGTTAATTTCTGACCACACTGCCAAACAGGTGCTCAGCTAGAGAACAACGGCAGAATAGATTGCGCTCGAATGACTTGTCACAGAAAGATAAGACTCCGGCGGTAGTTCTTCCACTCGGGGGCACTCCGACGATCAAGTCAGTACTCAATTATCTCTCAAAGATAGCAAACAATGCTTTAACTCACTAACCAGAATACCAAAAGCGTACCTTAGACCCACGAGGATGCCTTATTTTCCAATGTTATCAAACCCGGACCAGACCAGTTGGACCGGGAACCGGGCCTTGTTCCAGTCCGGTCAACCCCCTAAACCCGGAGTGGGGTCAAAACCGGGGAAAACCGGTGACCCAATGGTCGAACCGGCAAAACCAGTGACCCGGACCGGGTCGGGAGGGTTAAACCGGTCCTCTTTTTTTTTTCTTTTTTTTTTTCTTATTTTCTTTTCTTTCTTTCTTTCTTTCTTATATATTTATATATATATATTTCAAAATTTTGACTAAAAATTCTTATTTCAAGAGTCTCCTCTCATAAGGAAGAGTCTCATTGAAAGCTTGAGAAAATTATGAAAGTCTATTCCTATTTATAGGAAAAGATTTTTCAAAGAGAACCTACAAAATTCTATTTGGGATTCAATCAAATTATTTGAAACATATTGATTGGAGGGGGAGTTGAAAATTTCATTTCCCTCCAAAATTAAATCTAACATTCAATTAATTTATTTGGAAGGAATGTTTAAAAAATTTAATTTCTTTAAAATAAGTGCCTTTTTTTATCAATTATGACTTTATTAAATATTATTAATAAATACTATGCAACAATTTTTATTTTTATTTGATTATTTATATATATATTTATTTATTTATAATTTATAATTATATTTTTTAATTATATAATATTAATTATGATGTCACGGTTCGACCGCTTTGACCCGACGGTTGAACCGGTGACCCGTCCATCCGGTCCCTTTTCTAGTTCGCTCACCGGTCCAGTTTTGAAAACATTGTTACTTTTATAGCCAACACTAACCTGATTTCTCTAGAAGCCTAGCTTCTCTTGGACTCCGGCTCAATGCTCATCCTGGACTCTCCAATAGATAAAGATAAACTCCCTAAGAGTTTTATCCTTATCCAGGCTGAGGTCCTTCTTCATTCTAGGACTCTTATAGCTTATATGTTCACCTCGGATTTCAGTATCTTCGCAGATAACCTCGGCCGAGATCACCTCGGCGCCATGACCAAGACACGTGGCACCTTAGTTGGCACTTCGGTGCCACTTTAGCCACGTGTTGTCATTTACAAAAATATGCCCCCACAACTGCCCCCTAGGTTCTATTACCTCGGCATCCTGAGGTGATGGAACCTATATCTTTTGTTCACATAGAACGTCGGCTAAAACTTGCTCTACCATTTATTACCGGGGACGTCACACGTCGGCTCCATATAACCATGACTACAGTGTGTTTTATCAATGCCTTAGAACTAAGAACCAAGTTTTTCAAGTTCTTTAGCCGAGATTGTCCCCATAGTCGAGGTCTTTGCTTTATTAAATCAAAAACTCCAAGAGTTCCATCTACGCATGAGGTGTCACGCATGGCTTCTCAACCGTTTTTGCCACGCGTCTTTTTTCCATTGATCCGTGCCTGACATGCGCCATCAGGTCGTGTCGCTTGACAGACACGTCGTCCTACGCACACTAATTGTGATTTTGCCGCCCTTTCATGTTTAATAAAAAACACCTCACTCTCTCTCCATCTTTTCACCTTTGCATCTTCGTTTTCTCTCAAGCTTTCTCTCTCTAAAATTTCTTGCTTCCAAACCGCCATTGTCTTATTTCTCAAGCTCTGCAACTTGCTTCGCTCATCCCCTCCAGCGAAACACTCACCGTTCCGTTCCATTCACTGTCACCGTCTGACTCCGGCGTACCTCATACCGGCGTCATTCTCTTCGGTAAGTCACTGTTTTTCCTCCTTTTCAGTCTTCAATTTACTTCAAAATTTTATTTATGCTTGTATGCTGCTATTGTGAATCTACTCGTGTTCTTAAATCTTCATCTGTGTTTTCATTTTGCTTGTGATTTTGCCTCTGTCCAACTTGTTTCTGGGTATATTTATACACATTTTGCTCACACACTTACTATCTTGCCACTGTTCTTGCCTCTGCACATCTACACATACTTCGTACAACGTTCTTGAATTTCTATTGATTTTCTTGAGTCTGAATCATCATTTTTTTTTTTTTTCTGTTTTTCTTGCTTTATTTCCAGATTCTTGCCTTTATTTCTTGTTTCTGTAGACCTAGGCTTGGGATTTGATTTAGAACCCTATCCCTTAGGAAAACCGAACCAAAATCCCTTTAGATCCTCATAAACCTTCATTCCAATGCTCTTAAGGATCCAGCCGAGGTCCCTGACACCCACACAAACCTCTTTCTTCTGAATTCTCACACATTGTCCCTCTAGCCGACGTCATGGGTATGTTTAGGTGGAGGGTGGATACCCCAGAAAAACTTGAGCATTTTAGGAGGGAGTTCTGCATCCCTACCGATGTCCAACTCAGGTTGGTTGGGGAGGAGGACTCCATTATACCCAATGACAACTTCATGCCCTTCCCAGTAGTTACTTTCATCGAATGCGGACTTAGGTTCCCTCTTGACATCCTCTTCCGCCAAGTCCTTCACTATTAGAAACTTAACCTAATGCAACTAGCCATTAACTCTTACAGAGTCATCAACGGTATAATTGCCTTAGCTAGCTGAGAGAACGCTAGGATTACTCTAGTCGACATCCAATACTACTATACCATGTGTGGCCTTAAATCAGAAAAAGGCTACATCTATTACCTTAAGCCGAGGTCGACCGAGTACAAACTTATTGCCGACCTCCCAAACTCCAACAAAGGTGCTGGAGATGATTATTTCATCGTCTCGGGCAACTGGGAGTTCCCACCAGATGATGACCTCCACCTCTACCCCTTTAGCCGATCAATCTTTAAAGAGAGTAATAGTAAGAACCAAGTGTTACTTTACTTGCTTTCAAGTCTTTATTACTTTGTTCCTTTTATATGTTCTAATGTCTGTTTTTTACTTGCAGCTCTTCCTTAACCTCCAAAGGACTTCCACAAAACCTTCTATCCCAGCAAAGACTTCAAGAAGCTGTTGGGCATGCCTGTTAATCAGCGCAAGGCCCCTTTGCTGTTCAACTACATCCCGACCTATAAATTCACATTGCCCGATGTCCCCAAGAAGAGCAAGTCTCCATCCTCAACAACAACTCCTCCAACCACTTCGTCACCACGGCCTGACCAAGCCTCAATATCTGACCCAGCAGAGCAGCCATCAACTTCTGCTTTACAACTGATTCCACCTTCTCAGCGCCAATGTCGTCGCCGAGTTCCCATCCTTGCTCCTACAGGTAGAACTCGTAGCCGAAAGCGCCAATCCTCTGAGGCGTCGATTTACAATCCAACAAACCCGCCTACTGCACTGCCAGCAATTCGCTTTGGAACCAAGGTTACAGTCGCCGCCACCGCTGACAAGATGGGGCGCAACAAGGCCGTAGTCGAAGACCTTTTGGCTGACATCCCAGACGTCGTGACAGTCTGATCTTCCCCATCACAGTCCCAGCCAAAGGCCAAGCCAAAGAGGTTGAAGAAGGCCCAAGCAAAGGCAATGATGACTCAGATCGATTTTGAGGACACCTTACCGATTTTGAAATTGGCCGAGGCTGAGAAAAGTTCCTCCGCCGCCGAGAATAGGCCTATAGACCGCCCAAACTTCCTTCGCACGCCCCCCTTTTCGGAGAGGGCGCGGATTTGGGTTCTAGCTACTACAGTTCGGACTCCTGTCACGGTTTTGAATCTAATCTCACAAAGTGCAATGTAAGACTGATAAATCACCAAAGAGTCCAAATCCGGCAAATCGTTTTGGAAAATCGATTTTAATCAAAAAGTGCCAAACATGGACTGCTTTGCCAGATTTCAGAGTCGCCACCTAAATATTTTATTTTGGAAAATTTAGGAAACCCTGACTCGTGCCTAAGGCCACGTGTCCATCATCACCAAAGTTGCCTCGGCTCGAGAACTTGGGTACAAGAGGGGAAGGTCCTGAAATGAGCACCCCCGCTCGCCCGATCAAAGATTGACCTCTACTAAACATGATATGTTATTTTGAAAACACTTGTGTTTTTATTCTGGTTTATTAGCTAACCTTACTATATGATGCACACAACACACAAGTATAGACTAAATCGCTCGATTTGGAACAAAACATCTCATGTTTGTTTTTCGAAAATGGTTTGAAGATGCTACTCGCAAGTAGGCTAAAACACGGATTTGCCACCAAACAATGTGGGCTTAAAACATGATGATTTGCTACTCCAAGTGGGCTTAAAACTCACATTTTGATGAATTGTTCCAATTCAAGTAATGAAACCTTCATCCATAGACATTCATACATTTAATCATTTAAGCACATAGCCTCATGGCAAGCATGCTAAACATGGCAATTACTTACACTCATGCAAGGATGCTAAAGCGAAAACACTTACAGTGTATTCCGAGCCAAAACAGAAAACTAGTTAGAAATCAATGCATGATCCTAGCTATGTTAAGTGCCTAATGCAACACATGCAGTAATGCAACTAAATAGGCTCGGCTATCTAAAATGGCATATGAATGCAACAATTCGATAACATGCTTTTAAAACACGTATTCAAATATGTATTGAAATACGATGCAGTTTGAATGATGCGCCGAGCCCGGTGCATGCAAGACAAATGAACGGATGCAAATATGTAAGCATAAGAATGCTAATCAAAACATGCCCTAAACTAACCATCGAAAGCTGATAAGTAAAAAGGAGAAAACGTGGGGTTAGAAGACATTCACACACACACGCACACTTATTACAACATTTGCCCTCTCGAAGAAGGGTCCAAATAAATAAGCTAAGCTAAGCTACGCTAAGCTAAGCTAATTATTACAAATCAACTAATTAACTAACTTAGCTAATTAATTACAAACCAAATGAAATTGAATAACTAGCTAATCTAAACTAATTAGAATATTACAAAGATGAATTGAATTAGCTAAACACATTAACTAATTAATTACAAAATCGGTAAATTAACTAGCTAAGTAAAGCAGTTAAAATGGCCTGGGGGGAGGGAGATATGCATGCTCGGTTTGCTTCGCCCGGAAATGCATTGCCTTGCCATAAGTTGTCTCTGTTTGCACTCGCGATGACCTCAAAACATCAAACACACTTTCAGTTTGCATCTGCCCCAAAACAGGAGCATTTTGGAAAATTTTGCCACAAGTGGCCGCCCGGCCACTTCAACTGGTTGGCAGGCTACCTCAATTGGCCGGCAGGCTAGTGTAAGTGGCCGGCTGGCCACTTTTCTTTCTAGAATCCCAACTTTGCTGCAACAGAGATCAACAAAGGCATAGCAATGCATTTGCAAGGAAATGTGTGTGCAACTACTCTCTTTATCATTTCTCAAGCTCAAAGGAGCATAATACTCGGCTCCCAAGCCACCAATCACACATCTTAATGCATGATGGGCAAAGAGCCAAGCTTGCACAATGTTATTGAATGCACAAACAAGACTCGAAGTGTCGTCACCCTATCATTCATGATCAAGGGTGACAACGACCAAGGAACGTAACATGTTTCATCACTTTGAGTATGAAACATGCCACATTCCTTGTGTTCGGATTAACGTCCGATCCAAACACAATGCAATGCAAACAACATGCTTATCTTTCAATGCTAAAGTGGCATGCACAAGAATCTATCATGTGAGCAATGCATGCAAGACATGTTAAGGGCCAAGAGCACTAAAGCTAGTGAAGTGTATTACAAATGATGCATGCACTATCAATCTCAAATGGTCAAACCAGCTATGGACAGACCTTATGCGTGCCAAAACAGTGGCCAAAATGCTCTAAAATGATAGCATAGAAGGCAAGAAAATGATGTGCATGTATTGGCTCATCAACAAGGCATGAAGCACAACTCTTAAAGACAATTAAAGAGTGATATACATGAGAGCATGGCGGAGGTATAAGCATTGAAATTACATATCAAATGATGGCATATCATGCGGACATCACAAGTATAGCATGCCAGAGGGCTTAAAGCATTAAAGCTAGCGAAGTACACAACACTAGGACTATGCAATACAATGCTAAATGGACTAAACCAACCCTAAACAGACCTCATGCATGCCAAGACAAAGGCTAAAACATGCTGAAACAGTAACCCAAAAGCTTAGACAAGCGGGCATACGTATTGGCTCATAAGTAAGGCATAAGGCACGACTCTCAAAAGCTATGAAAGAGTCGAACATGTGAGAGTATGACTACACCATATACACTAAAATCATGTGAGAAATGAGTTTAAAGTATGCAAACAACCCAAGTAAAGCATGCTAGGGACTTGACACACAAAGCTAGTCAAAGCCACTTATACTACAACCATACAAGGCAAGCCTCACATGGCCAAGACCACCCAAAACAGAGCTAAGGCATGCTAAAACAATAGCCTAAATATGCTGAAATTAAGGCATAGAATACAAGGAAAGCATGCTCATTTGATAGCCCGCAAACAAGGCATGAAGACTCAACTCTCAAACACAATGAAAGAGTAATATATGTGAGAGTGAGACAATGATATATGTTCTGAATTTACATGCCAAATAATGCCATATCATGCAAACATCACAAATAAGGCATGTTAGGGGCTTCAAAACACAAGACTAGCAAGGCCAACTATACTATAGCTATAAAAAGCATGAACCACATGGCCAAAACCATTCAAAATAGTCCTAAAGCATGCTAAATCAAAGCCAAAAACATGCTGGAGTAGAGCATACACATGCTAGAATAAGAGGCATGAAGCATGAAGCCTGTTAGGCCAACAAGTAGAATTGCACTACAAGTGTAAGATGCAAGAAACCAATGACCAAACCAACCAAAAATAGAGCTATGGCAGGTCCAAAAAGTCACAAAAACATGCTTGGACTAAGCTTCAAAAAAGGAGAAATACATGCTCATGTATTAGGCCACTAACACAAGCAAACAAGAATATAAGGAGAGGGGATCACCCTCTCTTATTTTGGACCACAAGAACAACTTTTTACCACTGAAATTCCCCTGAGTTCAGTGGTTAAAAGGCCAAGTAAAGAGATATTCAAAAGCTTAAAGATTTGGCTCAAGAGGCTTAGCAAGCCAAAGAGCAAAAGAGGGGGACCACCCCCCTAACCCCACAAGGTTCAAACCAACATTATAAAGCCTTAAAATCAGAGTTATTAAGAGGCTAAAATCAGCCTCAAAGTAGCATGCAAATGTGGTATAACACTTAATCAAAACAAAGCTTAAAAGGGACAAGTGTCTCACCCTTGAAAAACAACAACAAGACAGTAACTTCAGCAGCAATTTTGGACCAAAACCAATGCTAAGACCTCAAAACAAGCTCTAAGGGACCTCAGTTCCAAAGTGAAGGTGTTTGAGTAGGAGTTTGTGTGCAAAAGTGTGAAGAAACAACACTTTAAGGCTCAAAATAGCACAATATAGAGACAGAGGGATAATTCTAGAGAGAGAGGGAGATTTTTTGCTCTGAAAAATCTGAACCCTCAATTAGGGGGAGGAAGCTCCCCTTATATAGAGCAAACAAGCCAAAAGGCTTGTTCCATCCCTCCATACACGTGTATGGAGGATGAGTTCAGTGAGCCACAGCTGGCTCAAAAGATCTGAAAATATCTAAAAAGGAGAAAAAGTGGCTACCGGCCAGTTCAGGTGGCCGGCCGGCCACCTCCCCTAGCCGGCTGACCACTCCAAGTGGCCTATAAGGGAGAAAAGTGGCCGGCAGATGCCAAAAGTGGCTGGCAGCCCTTCCCCTCCCTTAGGCAAAGGGGCAACAAGGTTTGGCCCAAAAACCAAGGCCAAAGCACAAAGTGTTAAGAGGCTCAAAGACAAGGCACTCAGCCGAGACCTTCGGGCGCTCGAAACAAGCACAAACATGCGCAATCATCGCGTGCACCAACGATGACGTCTGAGTCTTAAGGTCGGTCAAAAATGGGGTGTCTACAAGGCCCACCGAGGCTAACTCCTCCGAATCCACTAAGTCAAAGAAGCCAAGGTCGGACTCTACAGCCACCTCGGGTTCTCTTAAACCTAATGACCCTTGGGCACCATCTATCATGATTGAGGACAAGCTAGTCAAAGCCGGTGATAGCACTTCTGATATTGAGGTCGACGTTGTCCTCTCCACTGCGTTGCTCCTTCCCAATGACCTCAACCGTATGGTCGAGGCCAGCAAATATGAAAATTTCACTCTGATGGTGCAGCACTCTGTACTGGTAAATTTCTAACACTTGGTACTCTCCATTCTTTGTTTCTATACTAAAAAAGTTCACTAACTTTGTTCATTCCATTTTTTCTAGGCGATCCAGCACGCCCACTCATTTGCTATACAAGCTGAGGACATGAAGAACGAGTTGGTCCGCAAGACCAATGAGCTTGCTGGTTTGCTTAAATCCTTAAACAACGCCGAGGCCAAGATGAAAGTCCTGCTAGATCAGGCCAAGGCAGCTAAACAAGCCCAAGACGAGACCGAGGAAAAGGAAGGTGCTGCAGAGGCTGTTGCTGAGGTTCTCAAAGCCGAGAAAAAAAAGGCCAAAGCAAAAACTGTCAAAGCCCAAGAAGAACTCTGAAGTGCCTTGGCCACAAAAGATACCGAAATCAAAGCGGCGGACGAGAAGGCCTATGTCGAGGGGGCAGCCGATGTCTGCGAAGAGTACAAGAAACAAGTCAAACAGGCATGCAACAAGGGTTACACCCTTGGTTGGATGGCTTGGTTGTCCCCGAGGACTCTCCCCTCAGAGATAAGGGCCGACTTGCTTTGTCATTCCCCTCTGCTTCAAGCCAATCTGAGGCTAAAACTGGGGGGAAAGAAGGAGAAGAAGAAGACGAAGTAGAAGAAGAAGAAAAAGAAGACGAAGAGGCCGAAGTGGAAGCCGACGCTGAAGGTTCTGCTGTGGCCAAGTCTCCAACCCTGAATGAGCAAGTCCTGGACTTGACTCAGGATGAGGAAGACGAGGTCCAAAAGACCACTTCTGAAGCCAAGGTCAAGACTGCCAATAAGAGCCTAGATCACACACTGCGTGAGATTGATGCCGAGGTAGAGACTGACAAGGGTGTAACACCACCAGCCGATGAAGCCAATCCTAACACTTAGAATATTTCTGTTTTTCCTTGTATTCTCTCTTTGTTTCCTTCTTAGCTGTAATACTTTGTTTTGAACAATGTTAGCTTTGTATTTGGCCGATGTGCCCTTTTTGTATCAAAATAAGTAATCCTTCTGTAGGCCAAAGTGTCTTTTTTCTTTTGAATGCAAGTATAATTTCTTCTTTTAAGTGTTTGTATGATTTACTGCTTCCATACTTAGAATATTTTTGCATGTCTTCAAAATATACCTTTATCTGTATAACCTCTTCATAGTATAATACCTCGAACATAACTTCTTGATTGTTTACCTCGGCCTTGGTTTAACACTTGAAAACATTTGAAAGTATTTTCACAAGTGTTGGTTTTAAACTTGCCACTTTACTCTTTCTTATCAAGACTTCTGTCTTCTATATTCCCCTAGGTGGACAAGCCTGGTCATCTCGACAAGTACGTATGTACTTCTTGCAATATTACCTCGGCTTATCTTCAACTTGTAAATTTTCCTGAAAATTTCAACAAGTGTTAAGCCAAGTCCCTAAGTACTTTAAGCTTTTACTCATCATTCTCTAGCTCTTTGCCCTCTAATGTGAACTTAAGTTTCACTTGGGTTCTCATTAAGCATGTGGCTACGATCTTGTTGCCGAGGTTAGATTCAAATAGAGACTGGCCAAGGTTCTCAACCTTGGTTCGTCTGTTAATCCTACTCAAATGCACTTAGTTCCAATCTGAGTTTGATTCTGCCGATATGGCGGATCTAAGTTAATCCAACTTAGTTCAACTCCATTATATGCAAGTATAATTTTATCTCTGCCATATAATGAGTCTAAGTTATTCGTTATGTTTCAATCAGAAATATCATCAACTTAGTTCAACTCTATTATATGCAAGTATAATTCAACTCTGCCATATAATAAGTCTAAGTTATTCGTCATGTTTCACTTAGAAACATCGCCAAGGGACTGGTTAGTCGCATTACACAAGTTTGAAATTAAAAATCGAGCTAAAATTTTATTATTACTTCGGCTAATAACAAAAAAAAATTAATTAAAAACTAAAAACCTAATGATAAAAAAACTTCAAGTTACAAATATTCCAGGGTCTTGACAACTCTTTGCCTTCGCCGTCTTCAAGCCTGTATGCCCCATTGCCGGCGACCGAGATGATTCTATAAGGTCCCTTCCAATTTGGGCGAAGCTTTCCCTCTCTAGGATCCTTTTTGTTACTGATGACCTTTCTCAGGACGAGGTTCCCAACTTGAAACTCTCGTGGGTTGACCTTCTTATTGTAAGTTCTAGCAAGTTGCTGCTAGTATACCCCCAGCCGAATTACTACTTTCTCCCTTCTTTCTTCCAATAGGTCCAGATCTCAGGCCAAAAATGCCTCATTAATCCCACTCTCTACTCCTTGGGTTCTGATCCCTGGGATGTCGACTTCTAATGGGATTACTGCCTCTGTGTCATAAGCCATGGCAAATGGGGATTCCCCAGTTGATCTTCTCGGCGTAGTTTGATATGCCCAAAGTACATTGGGTAACTCTTCCACCCACTTTTCCTTTGTTGCTTCCAGCCTCTTCTTAATCCTATCCAAGATAGTTTTGTTGGATACTTCTGCTTGTCCATTGCTTTGAGGGAAGCTTGGAGTGGAGTAGTTGCTCTTGATCTTGTATTTTGCACAGAAGCTCTTGATTAGCTTACTGTCGAACTGCGTACCATGGTCTGCTATTATTGCCCTTGGGATCCCAAACCTAGTGATGATGTTCTTCCATACGAAGTTCTTTACATCAATGTCCCGAATCTTTGCAAGGGGTTCAGCTTCTATCCACTTGGTGAAGTAATATGTTGCCACTAGCAGGAACTTCCTTTGTCCAGTTGCTTGAGGTAGTTATCCAACAAGATACATGTCCCACTGGGCAAATGGTTAAGGGCTGGATACTGGGTTTAAATCTACTGCTGGTTGATGTATCAAAGGTGCAAACCTTTGACACTTCTCGCACTTCCTGAAATAAGCTTTAGCATCTTTCTGCATATAGGGCCACCAATACCCCTGAGTAATGACCCTATAAGCAAGTGACCTACCCCCAGCATGGCTTTCATATACTGCTTCGTGTATTTCATACAGGAAGCCTTCAACTTGGAAAGGATGTACACATCTCAAAAGGGGACCAGTAAAGGACCTTTTGTAGAGATGTCCTTTTGTTGTTAGGCAAAACCTCGCCGACTTCAGTCTTGTCTTGTGTGCTTCTTTGTGGTCATCTGGCAACTTCCCATCTCTAAGGAACACTACTATCGCATCCATCCAACTTGGTCCCATCTCCATATACATTGCTTCATACTCTGTGTTCAGTGGTTCTACACTTGGGCCTGACAAATAGTTAACCATTATTGTCCTTGGCTCTCCTGATTTCATTGCACTGGTCAGGTTTGCCAAGGCATCAACATGGCTGTTGTCATCTCGGCTAACTTACTGTAGTTGGCAATCTTAGAATAAGGCTACCAGTCTGACAACCTCCTTTACATAGGCCATCATTCTTTCATCTCGGGCTGCGTATTCGCATGTTGCCTGGTTGACGATAAGCTGGGAGTCACAGAACACCACTACCTCGTCAGCTTCCATTGCTGCTGTCAACTTCAATCCTGCGATCAGTGCTTCGTATTCTACTTCGTTATTTGAGGCTTTAAACCCCAAATGAATAGATTGTTCAAACATCCGCCTATTTGGTGACACTAGCACTACTCCTGCCCCCGCTCCCTGACGATTTGAACTCCCGTTAACAAATAGGCGGAAGGAGTCACCGATGTAAATATCGCTGGGTCTGAGTTTCTCTTCTTTCTCCTGTTCTGCTATCCCCAGTTGGGTTTCTTCTTGTTCACCTGGACATCCTAAACTGCGACTCAACGGAGCCCGATGTGGGATGGCGCCAGGTGTGAATTCGGCCACGAAGTCGGCCAAAACCTAGCCTTTGATTGCTGTTCTGGGTCTGAATTCCAAGTTATATTGGCCCAACACTACTGCCCATCGGGCTATCCTGCCTGTCAGATCTCCTTGCTGCAACAGGGACTTCAAAGGATACTCAGTTAATACCACAATCTTGTGGGCTTAAAAGTAATTATTTAGCTTCTTGGAAGCCATTACCAAGGCCAGTGTCAGTTTCTTTAAGGGTAAGTATTTGGTCTCTGCATCTACTAGGGTTTTACTCACATAGTAAACTGCCATTTGTTCTTCATTCTCTTCTCTGATTACCACTGCACTCACTACAAGCTCTAAAACCACCAAGTATAAGAACAGCTCCTCTCCAGGTACTGGATTTGAGAGAACTGGAGCTGTGGTCAAGCATTTTTTCAACTCGGCCAAGGCGACTTCGCACTCTTCTGTCTATAAGAAGTCTGTAGGTCTCTTCACTAAACTAAAGAAAGGTTTGCATTTGTCAGAACTTCTGCTTATGAACCTATTCAGGGCTGCAGCCCTTCCAGTTAACATTTGCACTTGTTTTGCCGACGTTGGGCTCTTCAAGTCCAAGATGGCCTTGATCTGATCTGGGCTCACCTCAATGCCCTTTTTGGTAACCAAGTATCCCAGGAACTTTCCTGACCCAACT
Organism: Camellia granthamiana; assembly: GCA_036172215.1. Taxonomy (NCBI): domain Eukaryota; kingdom Viridiplantae; phylum Streptophyta; class Magnoliopsida; order Ericales; family Theaceae; genus Camellia; species Camellia granthamiana. The sequence goes on from CM069912.1 coordinate 19,090,197, forward strand.
CCAAATGCGCACTTTGACGCATTGAGTTAGAGCCGAAATGTCCTCAGGATATCAAAGATTGCTTTCAAGTCGGCCGGATGATCCTCAAGTTCCTTGGTCTTCACGACCATGTCATCAATGTATACCTCCACTATTTTGCCTATTAGATGTCTGAACATTTTGGTCACCAATCTCTGATAAGTTGCTCCTGTATTTTTCAACCTGAAAGGCATCACTCTGTAGCAATACAGCCTTTTTGGGGTAATAAATGCAGTCTTCTCCTCATCGGAGGGGTATATCACTATCTGATGGTACCCTCTGTATGCATCCAGGAAGCTCATTCTTTCATATCCCGAAATGGCATCTACCAATTGGTCAATCTTGGGGAGTGAGAAACTACCTTTGGGACAAGCCTTATTCAGGCTGGTGAAGTCCACGCAGGCCTTCCACTTCCTATTCTTCTTCTTCACAACAATTGTGTTTGATAACCATGTTGGGTAGTTTACCTCTCGAATGGCTCTAACCTCCAGAAGTTTATCCACTTCCTCTTCTACGGCCTCAACATGCATCAACGTCGGCCTTTTAGCCCGTTGAATGACAAGCTTAGCCGACCTGTCAACATTCAGTCTATGACAAGTGATCTCGGGGTCAATGCTAGGCATCTCTTATGGTGTCTAGGCAAACACCTCAATGTTTGCTCTCAAGAACGCCTCTAACTCCTTTTCCTCTTCCTCGGCCAAGCTGAAGCCGAGAAGGAAGAAGCGCTCTTTATCTCCTTGCTGGACTAGGATCTTTTTTAGGGCTTCCTCGCTTTTGTCGGCTAGTTCTTTGCCGACGTCATCCAGGACCTCCATGTCCTCGTCCTCAATTTCTGTTGATTCTGCTTCTCGCACACTGTAGGTGGATTTCATTGCTGCCATGGAGCAATTCTTTGCCTGCACCTGATCCCCTCTGACCTCCTCAATTCCATGTTCTGTTGGGAACCGCAACAGCTGGTGTAGTGTTGAGGGAACACCCCCCATTGCATACAGCGATGGCCTTCCCAGGATAACATTGTAAGGGAAGGGGGTGTCAATTATTGTGAACTCTGTGTTTACCTTCTTGGTGCTAGCTTGCACCTCCAAACTTATTGCTCCCAGGGGCCACGTCGGCATTCTGTTAAACCCAACCATTGGACCGTTGGATTGTTCCAGATCATCTTGGTGAAGGCCAAGCTCCTTGTAACATCTAACATACATGATGTCACAAGAGCTGCCTTGGTCGATCAGAATGCGCTTTACCTGGCACTCTCCAATCTTGAGGGATATTACCAAGGCATCGTTGTGTGGATGTTGCACCATTTCTAGGTCGTCTTCAGTAAAGGACACCATTGGTCCCTGGCACTCGTCGGCCCTAGGTCTCTTCTGCTGGACCTGATACACATGTTGTAAGTGTTTCACCTTCTGAGTTTCCCCACATACCTCGTTCTCATTGACCTTCGAGTGAATCACATTGATCACTCGAGGTCCGCCTGCTTACGGTTGTGGTGCTGGTGGAAGCGGTGCTGCTGGTGCATGAGGCAGTCTCGCTTGTTCTTCTCTTGTCCTAGCCTCATCTACTAGGTCACTTAAATAGCCTTGTCTTACCAGGTCTTCCAGATGTGCCTTTAGGGCTTTGTACCCTTAAGTCAGATGCACATCCTCATTGTGGTAGGCATAGCGCTTCCCCAGACTTCTTCCCATAAATTCGCCAAGAATTTTCTCTGGTGCTCTGTAATAGGGCTGATTCCGGATTCTTTCCAAGACTATGTAAATTGGAATTCGAAATACGGTAGTGACTGCCTGTGCAGCCCTCAATCTTTTCTCTTGCTTATTGTATCTAGTATTACCTCGGCCTCACTTCGGCGAGCCATTTCTCTTCTCTTGTTTCGACGCCTTTGTTCCTGGCGTGTTTTCCTCGACTCTCGCATACTTCTCGATCCTGGCTATGAGTTCCTCCATACTTTTTGGCAGTGTCTTTGCTAGTGATTTTCGAAGCAGACAGTCATCGTTTAGGCCGTTCTTAAAGGATACGACCGCCACCTCTTGGTTACATCCTGGTATTCGGTTAAATACCTCATAATACCTCTCGGCATAAGCCCTGAGACTTTCATCCTCGCTGATTCTCAGAGCCATCAAGGAGTCCACCCTCAATGGCTGTGGTTTGTTTGTCACAAACCTGGCCACGAACATCTCGGCCAGGCCTTCCCAGCTTTTCACAGTTCTTTTCGATAACTTATGAAATTAGTCTGATGCGATTTCCTCGTGAGGGGAACACCTTGCAGAGCAACGACTCGTTCTCGGTGTACAGTGCCATTGAGTTCAGGTACAAGCCGACGTGAAAGTTAGGGTCAGACTTACGGTCGTATATCTGGAATCTCGGCATGTAGAACCTTTTCAAGGCCTCAAATTTGTCCAATTCTACCGAAAACGGCGTTCTCGGCTTGACCGAAGAGGTTACCTCGGCATCTTGCCGCTTCCTATGGAGGTAGTCTCTCAAATCCTCCTTGGTTCGTCTAAGAGCTCGGCTGTCAACGGATTTCAGCATTTTTGGTGCGCTACTCCTGGTGTCATTATGAGTCCGTGTGGACCTCCCTCTATTAGTTGTGTCAAAACAAAGCTCATTCCCTTGAGCATGCCGATGTTCTTTGGTACGATGTGTCTTCCGAGACTCTCCCTTCATTAACTTTCCTCGCCCGACATCCCGTAAAGGTCGGTGAGAGTGTTCCTTGGTCTTGTCATGCTGAGGGACTGCAGGAACTATTTTCTGCCCCACTTTCTGGGCATCGTTCTTGGCCGCTGGAATCGGCGTGTCTTGTAACGGAAATGGTGGCTGCATAACGTTGTTCTGCATCATGAAATTGACGACCGATTGCAGGTCCGCCAATTTGTTCATCATTCCCTTCATCTCTCCGTTCCTCCGCAGGCATCTGTCTCTCCATACCTGGAGGTCGTTCTCATTATAATACTCGCCTCAGTCTGCCTTCTTTGGTACGTCTCCCTCTTGGCCGACATCTTTATCTCCGGGATTCTTATCCTGAGTTTCTTCGTTGCAGTTATCCTTCTCTACGTTAGGGTCAATATGTTTACCACTTCCAGTAGGGATGTTGTCCCCAATCTTTTTTTTCTGTCCGTCGTTGGCCATCTATTCTCCTTTCTTTCCCACAGACGGCGCCAAATTATGGGTGTTGATTTTTTACCACATTGCCAAACAGGTGCTCAGCTGGAGAACACCGGTAGAATAGATTGCACTCAAACGACCTGTCATAGAAAGGTAAGACTCTAGCGGTGGTTCTTCAACCCGAGGGCACTCTGACGATCAAGTCTGTCACGACCCAAACCCGCCCCTATAGGTTTAGTGTCATAACCGGCCAGTAATCCTTGGATTACCAAAGGCCTCTTGACATAATAATATATAGCTAAGGGCTGCAGAAGCAAATATACAAAATATACAAAGTCTATTGAGTTGTGAAGACATACATGGAACTGAAAATCTAAAACTTTATATACATACAAATGACGTCATAGTTACAATATTTACATGTCACTATGAGGTACATACAAAAGGAGAACTTGTTCATAAAACAAAAGAAACAGTCTTATACATCCATATTGACACAGCCACAAAACATGACTTGATCTGGAACCTCCTTGTGAGGCGCAAAAGGTGGCTGACCAACACAAAATACCTCAGGCATCATCTTAAGCCTGATCACGAGCCTGCTCACCTACATACATAAAAAATAACTAGTGAGCAGAGGCTTAGTGAATAATAACAAAGTAAATAGGTAAATGAATGATGTCCTATAACTGTGGCTGAAACTGAAATTCACATTCGTATTCTCATTCTGAGTATATATAGAATTTAGAGTTTATGCTTAGTCTTACATAGTACATCCATTAGCGCTGACTGATCACGCACAGAATGTCTTAAATCATACTTGTCAGTTCTATATAAGAACCTCCGGCTGGGTAAGAATAACTTGTCAGTCCCGTAAAGGAACCTCCAAACTGGGAACTTGTAAACTTGTCAGTTCCACTTAGGAACCTCCAGTCGGGTATAGATAGCTTGTCAGTCCCATAAGGAACCTTCAGTACCGAAAACTTGCATATACTTGAATCATAGCATAATATCGTAAGTGCTTGTTAGACTTGGACAATCATTCATAGCATAAAACATAGAACAGTTCTTAATCCGTGAGCAGAAAATAATTTACTTGAACATAACTTTACTAAGTTATTACTCACAGATAATAGATGCTCCAAGTAAACAAACTGAGCAGCCAATTCAGCTTCCTTGTGGCGCGTGACCTAAACAGCACGACAGATACATACATTGAAACACACGTTTGGATTATACTTAACTTATTTCATCTGTTCTTAGTGTGTTTCTACCCTTTATCCCCATTACGGTGTCTTAATCATGGCCTAGGAATGCCTATGATGGAATGAGGATGCAAAAATGCACTTAAAATCATTTTTCAAAACTTGCTGAAAACAGGGTCCATGCTCGAGCGTGGCTTTCTTCGCTCGAGCGGACATGCAAGGAGTGAGGGTTCGCTCGAGCGTGACTTCCCTCACTCGAGCGGACTGTAAAATCAGAAAAAATACTGGTTGCTTGCTTTTCATGCTCGACGGACGCTCGATTCCCGCTCGAGCGTGAGGCCCAGACCCTCGCTCGAGCGTGACTTCTGTCGCTTGAGCGTGCTGCAAAACACAAGGACTCCTGAGGGCTTGCATTTCACGCTTGAGCGTGCTTCAAGTCTCTCGAGCGGAAGTGCACGCACTCCGAGTGGTCGCTCGAGCGTGAACTCCTACGCTCGAGCGTAGATGCAAATTCTGAAATTTCCAGATTGATCTTCAAGCTCAAAACTCAAACTTTAAAGTATCAAACTCAATTTTTCTAGGCCAAAACTTGGAGAAATACTTAGAAACTCATAAAACATCATGAATTAAGGATCATTTCATGAAATCAAGGCCCAAAAGCATGCCAATTGTACACAATTCCAACTTAAACTTTATGGATGTCCCAAAAACATGACATGCATGAAATGATTGAGCTTCAAATCTCCAAATCATGATCAAATGAAACAAAATGGTGTAAAACATGATGAATTTCTATAACTAAGCTCAATTTATGACATGCATGAGAGAACTTCCTAATGAACATGCTCCAAATGTATTGAAATATACGTACATGTATGAATTGATCTTCCTCTCTACTTTTTGAGCTTGATTCCTACATCTCTTAGCTCAATTTACTTGAATTCATGGATGAATTAACTTAATTTCAAGACTAGAGACTTGGCTTCTTACCTTAGATGCTCAATTGGGTCTTAGGTAATTAATTCTTGAGCTAGATGATCAAATTTCCAAAGTTCCTTCTTCTTGCCTTGCAACTCCTTTTAATTGAGTTCAATTCTCAAGCCTAAGATCAAATCTTCCTACTCTCTCCCTCTCCTCACGTTTGTAGCTCCCAAAAGAGTGAAATGGGGGTGTATAAGTGCATAGAAAGTCCACTAATGCCTTAGCTTGGCTTGGTTACTAGTGTAATTAATTAAAATTAAATAAGTGGCATTAACTTAATCTAATTTAATTTCGTTCCAAATTAAATTTTAATTAAATTTACCATAAAATCCTATAAATCCTAATTAACATATAAATCAAGCCAATTCATGAATCGGATGCCGATAAGGTCTTCAATTCGCAAATCGAAACGAAAACATGAACAAATCTGTCTACGCTAAACAGATATAAACACAAATAAGGCAACATATGATACAAAACTTCACTTAAACTTATTATTAGGCATCATTAAGTATGGATTAACGTTAATCATGGGTCGGGTTATTACAAAGTCATTGTGGTCTTTGACTTTTTAATTGTGACACATTTGACCTTAAAAAGTCAAAAAGTCAATAGGCCTTGTTTGGCATAAAAAAGTCAAAAAGTCACTATCCTAGTCACATCATCTTATTTAAGTCACATCACCTCTCTACCACATCACTTCAAACCCAACCCATACCCAATTCATATTTCATAAAAAGTCAAAAAGTGCACTTATTTAGAACATCCCAAACCACCCCTAAATTTTGAATCTTATTCCAAATAAGGACAATTGAAGATACTATTGGATTTTTCAAAAGCAAAATCGTCAATTTGATAAAATATAAATTAATTTGACAAAAATAAACGTTAAAAAATTATTTATGAATTTTTAAAAATTATTTCTAGCTACTAAAGATAAAATTATATAAAATTGATAAACTTTTTATACATTTATTTATTTTTTTACCAAATTAATTTTTATTATGTATTTGGATAATGATCATGTAAAATTAATTTTAAAAAATTAATTATGTAATTTTTATCAATTTTACATAATTTTATTTTTGGTGGGTAGAAATAATTTTTAAAATATTTTTTGACATTTATTTTTATCATATTAGTTTATATTTTATCAAATTAACGATTTTACCCTTGAAATTAAGCAACAGTATGTTTAATTGTCTTTATTTTGAACAAAATTCAAAATTCATGGTCAAATGTGTCACAATTGAAAAGTTAATGACTAAAGTGACATAAGTTCTAAACTATAGAGACTATTAGTGTAATTTGTCCGAAAAACAAAAATCTATCGCATCTCACATTAAATTTTTTGAATGTTTTTCTGTGTACAAATTTGTGTGTGTGTGTGTGTTAATGATTAGGTGGTGCTCTTCTGCTAGGTATCCGGATCCTCGGCGGCCCTTCTCGGCGGCCCTTTCCTGCAGCCCCCAAAACAACGTCGTTTTGAGGGCAAATTTTCAAAAAAAAAAAAGCGCAGAGGAAGAGGGAGGAAGGAGAGGAAGAGGGAGGGAGGGAGGGAGGGAGGAGGAGGAGGAGGAAGGAGGCTGCGAGCTCGCCGTCGCAGCTCGTCGCCTCGCCGCCCGCCGTCGCAGCCTCTCGATCGTCACCCGCCGTCGCTCGTCGCAGCAGCTCCGACCGCCGTCCGACCCCGCCTCCGCCTCCTCCTCCCCCTGTGATTATGGCCCCCTCCAGTCCGGCCCTTCCCTTCCTCCTCCTCCTCCTCTTCCCTCCTCCTTCCTCCCTCTTCCTCTACTCCTTCCTCCCTCTTTTTTTTGAAAATTTGCTCCCAAAACGACGTCGTTTTGGGGGCTGCAAGGAAGGGCGGCCGAGAATCCGGGCTCCTTCTGCTAGATGATCTTCTTACCGCCTGCGGCGGTGATGGCAGTGCCCCCCTCCCTCTCGTTGTTGCTGGTGCGCCACCACACTACTTTTGGGGAGACCATACAAATTTTTTATTTTATAATTACAAAAGTAAAATAAAAAAATCAGTGTTTGACAAAATAAATTTGATTTTTTAATTTTGTTAACTAAAATCTTAAACTTTTGATTTATTTTTAATTTAAATTATTTACTTATTTTCGTTAAATAAAAAATACGAAAAAAATGATATTTTAGTTAATAAATTTTAAAATAATATTTTAGTTATTTTAAGTACACATATATTAAGTTTAATAATTAAAATATTTTCTTTTCTTGATTTTATTTTATGAAAATAAGCTAATAATTTAGATTGATAAAATTAAAATTTTATTTTGTTATATGAGTCAATTTTATTTATTTATTTATTTATTTTGTATGTGTGATTTTTCCTTTTGTTTATTTATTTTTTTGCATGGAGTAATTTTTAGGCCGTTGTATATTATTATTAATAGTATGGTTTTTTTTTTTTTGGTTATAGAAAAATCTTTTCTATCCTCCCGCAGATTCAAGGCAGCGTTCCTTACAGATATTACTAGAGTGTCCTGTTAACCGTTCCGAGCGAAGAGACTATAATATGGTTATGTGTGCACATTTGTTCCAAAAATATATATATATATATATATGTGCGCACATTTCCATGCGCATGTACGCACTGATACAGTGATACTTGCTTTTCAGACAATTACATGACAATTTTTATATTATAGTACACACACGAGACATTTATCATATAGGACATATTATGCTTTAAAATGATATTAACTATGATTTAAAATAATACTATTAATTAGGATATTTCTAGTAGTTAATATCAAGTTTAAATTTTAACATGTTCTATCACCAAAATATAATAGTTTGACAATATTATTCTAATTATAAAAATATTATTTTTCGTATTTTTTTTCACAAAATTCAAAATAAAAATATTATAATTTTGGTTGTTGAACATGAAATTTTTAGATAATGACTCATTAAAGATGTTCTTACAATTTGAAATGATCGTCAAATTAAAAGTAAGACTCAAGGTTGATTATGAGATAAAATAATGTATAATTACTTGAAATTAGATACTCGCGGATTGGGTTGGATTAGGTAATCTTCCATCTGTCATTCATCCAAACTTAGATAGATTAGAAAAATTAATCAATAGCTGTTTATTTTGTTGACAGATGCTGATTGAGCGAATCGTATAAATTAACTAGTGAATGTAAATCAATTTGGTGATTTATACTTTATTATTTTATGCTTTTTTTTAGAAAACTATTTTAGAATAATTTTTTTATTATTTTGAGCATTTTTTAGTCTAATGTTTTTTATTCTTCATTTTTTATAATTAAAATAAAAGTTAAATTTTCATATTTTATTAGTAACTAATATTATTACTAAATAAAATATATAAAAAGATAATATCAATTTTTGAAGGGCATGGATGAATCGGATTAGATCGAGCGATCTTTCATCTGTCATTCGTCTAAATCTACTTTAGTTACCTTATACTATCAAAATTGTTTAAAAAAAGATAAATTAAATTGTGTCGGTCGATTTTGACGAATCAAAAAGTCCATTACCCTCAACCAAGAAAAACCCCAACCAAAAACCCCAACCATCAAAAACATACATCATGAAAACACCAACCAACAAAGAACAAATTACATCAAAAAAGCCCCATTAACAGCATTATTATTCATGAAATGATCAACCAAAATTTATTTCTTGCCATATATATATTTGGTTTTGAACAACAACAAAAAAAAAAAAAAAAAAAATTATTTTCTCAACAAAATCTCAAAAATCAAGCAACTTTCCATGTACAAGTGTATGATGATTACTTGAAACAATCCTGTGAACAACAGTCTAGCAAAGTCTCAAGCACATATGAAAAGGACAACGAAAAGAAAAGAAAAGAAAATGGGAAGGAAAAGGCAAGAAAATTTTCACAGCTTGAAAGAGAAAATCAAGCCTATTTACTCATCTGTTATGTAGAGGATTAGGACCTGTGTAGACTTTCCTCTTCTGGGCACCAAAAACACCATCATCACCATTCTTATAATCAGCATTATTTCCTTTGAAACCTCTATGTGGTTTCAGGGAATTGGTTTCAGAAACAGACCCACCTTTGAATCTACTGAATTTGTTAAACCCATCTGCAAAACATGGGGTCTTGAACTCTATCATCAGTATCAGCAGAAGAAGAAGAGACAAGCAAGCCAAGTACTCTTTTCTCAGACCCATATGTTTCATTACATAGGCTCCCAAGAATCCAAGAGGCTGCTCTGTCTGTCTCTCTCTAAGTGAAAAAGGAGCTGTTCTGAGGTGGGGTTTTAGTGAGGACTACAAAATGAAGAAACTTTTTGGTTTGGTTTTGATTTTGATTCCTTGGAGATTGAAGCAAGAGGGAAGTGAAGTCAATGAAGGACAGAGTCAATAGGCATTGGGTTTGGTGCTCTCAGTTTTTTGAAATTAAATTTTTGTGATGTTGGAATTTGGAAACTTCTTCTGTTACTGATTTCAGAGCCTATTTAAGATGTTGTTGCTGGTTGTGGTAGAGCTCTACTGGAAGGCACAGAGATCTAGACAGTGCTCTACTCAAAGGCAGAGGAGAGAGAGAGTGTGTTTACTTGTGTGTGGGAAGCTCAGCAAAGCTCTCAGCCTAATTTCTATTTCGTTTCAATTTTTGAATTCAAATTTTTTGAAAATTAAATTTTTTATTTATTAGTTTTTAGCAATTTTTTTAATATTTGAAGTAATTTTTTTATTTTTAGATATACTTAATTTAAATGCACTTAAAAAATAAAATATTTATAAAAAATCAATAAATATATAAGAATACAAAAATATATTGAATTTTTATATATTTGGTATTTATTGATTTTTTTTATCAAAAAAATTCACAAATATTATACTAAAATATTTATGTTAGGTGTATCTAAAAACTAAAAAAAATTCTTCAAATATTAGAAAAATTCAATGAAAACAAAAAAAAAAACATGAAAAATAAAATTAAAATTAAAAAAAAACTCAATTTTCTAAAAAATGGATTCAAAATTAGGATATTTACTATAAATCTTATCTCACAAACAAATACTCCACTTAGCTCCAAATTTTTTTATTGATCTATTAAGTCTTATTAGTGGAGAGTTTCTTTTCATGTGATCATATTTTTTATTTTAATAGTGTTTTGGTAAACAGTTATACCTTTTTTATTAATGTGATAAGTATGATATGATACTCCAATGTGACAGGTTATACCTTTTTAATAGTGTTTTGGTAGACAGTTATACCTTTTTTATTAATCTGACACTCCAACAATATAACATTCCAAAAAAATTAAAAATTCTTTAGTATACTTTTTTTCTAAATGTGACAACGTGACGGGTATGATGTGACACTTCAAAACTTTTACTCTAAAAAAAATAAAAACTTTTTAGTGTATTTTTTTCAAATGTGATAACATGGCGAGTATGATATGAAACTTCAAAAAAAATAAAAACTCTTTAGTGTACGTTTCCCAAACGTGACAACGTAGAAGGTATGATGTCACACTCTAAAAAAATTAAAAATTTCTTAGTGTACTTTTCTCAAATATGACATGTGACATTTTAACGTAACAGATATGATGTGACACTCTAAAAAATTACAAACTTTTTAGTGTACTTTTATCAAATGTGACACTCTAGCGCGGTGGGTATGATGTGACACTAAAAACTCTTTAGTGTACTTTTTCTAAATGTAACACTCCAATGTGGTGAGCAAATCAGTCATTACACATCCAAAAGGATTAAATGAATTACAAGAAAAAATATAAGACTATACGAATTACAAGTTCAAAATATGAGATTTATTAATCAATCTCCCTTCAAAATTTTGAAACCAAACAACATGATTAATTTTTTTTTTTTTTAAAGATATATATTCATGGTGATTTAACTTGATTTCGGTTGTTTGGGGGTGGGCTAAGCCACCTCACTTTTTAATTGTTTTTTTAAAATTTTTAATGAATTTTTTAAAAAAATTATGTCAAAATTTTTTAGTTTTCCGATTCATCTTGTTAGGCAAATTAAAAAATAATTTTAAAAAAATTATAAAAAATTAAATATTTTCTAGACTTTTTTTTTATTTTTTATAAAATTTTTCAATTCTTTTTGTCGAATTAAATTTAAAAGCCTAAATTTTTTTGATAAGCCAAGAACAAAATTACAAAATAAACAAATCCCAAACACCCACTTAAACAGTATAACATATCATTTTTATGTTGGAATTTTAAAAATAATAAAATAAATGTTACAATATGAATAATGTGAAAGTTTACTCTGAAATCACCAAATACTTTCAACTCTTTTGATTAAGGGAGATAAATCATTTTACTCTTTGTTTGATAAAATATCAGAGATAGGTACTCAATTTTGTTCTATCAACCGTCTGTACTATGTATTGAACATTGAACCAATAATTGACACAATTAGCCAAAGTAGAAAGTAAATTACACAAGTCATTGCTGTAATAATGTTGATTGTCCAAAAATTTGACTTTTTCTTTTCTTTTTTTGGTTTTGTTTTGGTTGTATCTTCAAATAAATTTAATCAATAGAGGGAGGGCTTATTCATCTGTCTCATGTTTTAAAGCTGACCCATCATGACTTTTTGGCTCCCACGAAAATGTGACTTTTCCACTTAAGGTCCAAAAATTATAACATTACATTCTGAAATACTACGTGTATATTTATTTAAAGATATTTTATAATTTATCTATCATATTTCTTATTTTTTGTATAATATAAATATTCAGTCTCTTATTATTGGACAAACATAGTCAACATGATAATTCCAGTCTACTTAGATAATTTATCTAATTGTCAAAATAAATTAGAAAAAAATGAAGAAAATGAAATGAAAATAATATCAACAAATCCCCCCACCCCACCCCCACCCCTCCCCTTATTTTCCGTAATAAAAGTAAGAGAAAATGATTGTTTTGGTTTTTTCTAATTTTCATTAATAAAACTAAAAGAAGAGCATTGATTTTTTTTTTTTTTTTTTGAACAACAAAGAAGAGCATTGATTAGAGTACAATTATTTGTGCACCAACACTGTAAAAAAGCACAGTAGAAAAAAATAAGGAAAGATTACAATTCAGTTTACTTTAAAAAAAATAATTATAGAATTATTAAAAAATTTATGAGTTTAATTATTAATATTGATAAAGTTTTTCACCGATTTGTAATTATTTTTTATAAAGATACACTAATATATAATTTTCCTAAAAAATAAAAGGATACCCATTGGGAAACAATCTTAACTCAAGATTAATTCATGTAACACCCAAGTTATGCATATTTATAACAAATAAAATAAGAGGGAAATGAAAAAAATGGAAGGGCTGTGCTACAGAGCACTAATTGTGCAGCTCTAATTGCTGCACTAGTGAGCTGGCAGCAAACAAAAAAAACAAAGACACAGCCATCACATCAGCAGTGGGTGGGACTCACTGCCACCTAATTAGTGATGACTTTAGAGGTTCAAAATTTGAGCTCTAAAGCATTTTTGAAAATGGAATATGATTAATGTGAATAAAAAAATGTAAAGAAATTAAGAAACTAAAGAGTTGGAAGGTGGGCCATAAAATGGTGGGAATTAAGTAGTAGGTTACTTTCTTAAGGGAAATGATGGTGTCCCTTAATAATTTCACTTTTTTTTTTTAAATTTTATTTTATTTACAGAAAGAATATAAATAACAGTACATGAAAGTCATTCACATATTATTCGCAGCGTTTGATCTCAGTTTTTTTAAAATTAAAATTTTCTATTTTTCATATTTTTTTTTATTTTTAGTGAATATTTTTAAAATTTTAAGTAATTTTTTTTACTCTTTTAGATGCACCTTACTTAGATATATCTATATAGTAAAATATTTGTGAAAAAATATTTTAAAATTTTAATAAATGCACAAAAATACGAAAAATGTATTGAATTTTCGTAATTTTTTGTATTTTTGGTATTTAGTGATTTTGTTTTTTTTAAAAAAAATTCACAAATATTATACTTTTTAAGTATATTTATGTTAGGTGTGTCTAAAAATTAAAAAAAATTGCTTAAAGTATTAAAAAATTCAGTGAAAATAAAAAAATACAGAAAATGAAAAAGTAAATTTTTTTTAAAAATAAATTCTAAAAACTGAAACCAAATAGAGTGATTATGATTCCTGCATCCAAAAAGGGTCCTCAATTTATTCCCAGTACCTGCTTACCAGTAAAAAGGTTATTTCTATTTTGTTTTTATTTTTTGTTCTTTTAAGAAAATCTTATTTTTAAATTATTGCATGTGACATTAAAAAAATTTATAAAATTTATTAGCTAGTCTAAATTTTTCAGTCTTTATGATGCACAATTGAAAGAATAAAAAAGAAAAAAAATTATAAGTACATAGACAAGATTTTGATCATTAATTTATAAAATTTCCCGACGTGATGAGTATCCGTTACTCAGATTGCATGTCCCGTCAAAATATTTAAACAAGAGAGAAATTTATTGAATTACATCGCAAAATAGACATGGAATCTATTTCCATATTTGCATCTATTCTCAATTTTTTGATATGACCAAAAAAATTTCTCAAATAAAATTGTAGATATTTTATTGTTGTATTTTCTCTTCACGTTTCTGCAATTTTATGTGCCTATATTTTGCAGTGTATATTGACCCACCATTTTTCAAGGTTGAGCTTTTGATCTGTAAATGCAACAACACTAAATGACAACAATCTAAGATCAAATAACAATGTCGTTTTGAGTGCATTGCTTCATCATTATGGCAAAGAATGTGCATGTTAATGCTCTGCAAGCAATTAGGGTTTTTCTCTTTTTTCTCATGTGTTACCTTTCTTTCTTTCTTCATACATCTTTTTTATCATTTGGTCAAAGGGAAGGAACAGTGTTGTCATCATTGGGACATCAACTGATACAAAGAAATTTCTCACTCTAGATTTCTTATACATCGCCACACTCTGCCTCTCATTAATGGTTAATCATTTTCAAAGTTCCTATGTTTGGACCTAGTGGTAAATTGGCACCACGTTTCAGCCCTGGTGTAAAAACACAGCCTAGCCCTTTGATGTTTTTTTTTGGGTTGGACTACTCAGTCGGATATGTTGGTCGAGTGATAAGTATTATACTCAAAATCTCAAATTTAACTCTTCTTGCAGTTTGTCATTTGGGCCGCAACAAAAAATTATAAAATATTTTCGAAATATCATGTCTTCATACTCTCTAATCGATCATCATTCATCATGTCCATTATGTTCTTCAATCACTAATACAATACTCTACCTATTGACTTTTTCCATCAATTACAATACCATAGAATACCATGTGTCCATATTCTGGATTACTTAGGCTTATTTTGGGAAGTAGGTTATAATCCGCTTCTTAGATTATAACTCACTTCATCTCTTACAAAAAAGCTGCTTATAAGTAGCTTTTCACCAAAAAACTGATTATAACCGTCTTCCCAAAATAACCCTTAATGACTTTGTTATATAATACCACCTAAGGGTGACTTGTAAGGCCTTGTCCATAGGTCACTCTTCTGTGATTAGATTTTTTTTACTTCAGTTGGATAAGATGAACGATCTAAATTTTCTTGTTACACATAATTCTATTAGCTAAACAGTATGCTTGGATTGATGGATTTAGACAGAGGAAGAAGAAAAAAAAAAACTGAGTTCGTTGATTCGAATTACTTGTTTAGATTATTAAAAAAAAAAGAAAATGGGGACAAATAGAAAAAAAATGGAGAGAAATTTTATAAACCACTTTTTCAAGAGAGGTTGAAACAGGGGAAAAAAACAAAGGTGAATTTACAAATCAATGGTATTATCCTTAAAAAAAAAATTACAGATTTATGAAAAAATTTATGACTGTAATTATTGAAGTGTATAAAGTTTACCATGAACATGTAATTTATTTTCCAAAACTAACACTGAGTGCTCGTTTGGCTTCGTTGTGGGCTAAAAAATCACAAAAAGACAAAAAAAGTAAAAAATTACAAAATGACAAAAAAAAATTGGCAATTTCAAAACCAAAAGGCCAAACAAGGAAACCAAACAAACAAAAAAGTCACAGGCTAAAAAAGTTAAAAAAGTCACAAAATCAACAAAAAAAGTCATTACCAAACGACCTCTGATTTGTTTCCCAAAAAAATATAAAATTACAAATTTATATAATATTAAAATTTTCCATATAAGTCTTACAATAATAAAAATATAAAAAGTTATTTTAGTATTATAACTTTTTTATTTATTTACCATATACAAATAAAATAAAAAAGAAATCATAAATTTTTTTTTTCTCCACTTCTACCAAATCAGAAGGAGAAAAAACATAATTTATCTTTTCTCTCTTAGCTTTAAAAAAAAAAAAATACTCCATCTATTCCAAAATATTAGTCCATTATTTCAAAATATGAGTCATTTTTCAAAAATTAAATATTAAAATAATATGAATTTCTTATTTTGTCTTTCTTTTAAATTTATTAATATTATTTAAAATGTAATAATTGTACTACTAAAAGGTAATTTTGAAAAATTTTAAGTACCAATAGATCTTAATAGTTGGATTTAATTTTCATCAAATTCTATTGAAAATAAATCCTAGGAAAATTGTCGCTAAAAATAACTTTTTGTGACGATTTTTTGCATATGTCGTTAAAAATTGACAATTAGTGACTTTTGTTGTCGCGGTTTTTATAAATTTAGGGATTTTTTTTTTTTTACGAAATTTTTAAACTGTCACTGAAAGTTAAAAATTAGTGACATTTTTTTAAATTGTCGCTAAAACTTATAATTAGTGATATTTTTTATGACAAAATTTTTAAACTGTTGCTAAAAATTAATATTAGTGACTTTCTTTAATAGTGTTTGATAAAAAGCGTCATTACTTATCACAAGACCTATTAAATAATAAGTCAACTTATTAAGACCTACACGTAAGTTCTTTTATTTTTAAAGTATAATAATTGTACTATTAAAAAAAGAAAAATGATATACAAGTCTATTTTCTAGACTTATTTTCTAGATCCAAGTATGTGTAAGTGGTCTTTTCTAGACCCAATGATGTGTATGATATGATTGATTACTGGTTAAGAAGATATGAGAGAGAGTATTACTTTATGGGAGTAGCTTACCTCCGGTCCTAGATTAGACTGGACGGTGCTGTTCGACCAGTGGAGCCCCACCACGGGTCCTATTTTGATAATTTGAATCGTTTCAATATATACATTTCGTCGAGTACTATATGTCTATAAAAAATCACGTTAATCGGATATCGATAGCTATGTGATCAAATGTATTTTGTATAAAAAAATTGACGGTAAACAAATTAACGGTTGACAAAAAACTGATCCGATGAGATAACTATTGATATTCAATCAACGTGATATTTTACAAGCATATAGTACTTTATGAGTTATACACATTGAACGGTTCAAATTATCAAAACGAGACCCGTGGTGGGCCCCCAAAGGCTGAACAACACTGTCTAGTCCGATCTCGGACTAGTGGCAAGCTACTTCCTTACTTTATATGTTCTAATTAATTATCACATCATTGAACTTGACAATTGATTCTAATTTTTGGATTTATATAATGACTAGCATAATTACCTGTGTTATACACAAGTATAAATAAATAATTAAAAATTAATTTTTAAAATTAAATAATAATTTGAAAATTTTATCTACAATATTTAGTAAAAATGATTTAGAATTAATTAAATTTTATTTATTTTTATCACAGTTACATATAAGAGATTTTATTTTTTTATTTATTCTTATGTCATTAATTGTGTGCTCTAAGAGCATCTCCAATGGTTAACCTTTTTTTTCATCAAATCTGAGTAAAAAAATGACCATTTTCTCAATCTGATATAGGCTGCTCCAATGATTGTCATCAAAGGCAAGGGTCGACCGGCTGGTCGACCGATGAGGCAAATATTTATTTATTTATTTTTTTTTTACTTGTTTGAACCTGAATATTTGAACTGTTTGAACCTTACCGGTGACCGGTTGGTCGACCGGCCGGACGTCCAGTAGGTTGACCGTGGCCCCACTTGCAACGTTATAGCACAGTGAATTGGTGAAGGCTCACGCAGATTCTCAATTTGATGAAAAATTTGCTCCGTTCTCAGTTTAATATCGGTTTGGTAAAACCATTGGAGTAAAAAAAGTGACTTTTTTTTATCAAATTCAAATTTGATACTGAATTTGGTTAACCGTTGGAGATGGTCTAAGTTCTTAATAACAAATATATGTCATAATATAAGTATTAAAAATAAAAAATAAATCACAAAATTATATTTAGGATAAAATATAAATACATTTTATCTTATGAGTTTCGTAAATTTAATTTATCATATGAAAGTGGTAAATTAGATTTGTCAATATAGTAATTTTTTCATGTTTTGTGAAGTCTAAAAATTATAATTTGTCTTATGTTATAAGTTTTACGTAAAAATGAATTAGGATTCACTTGTGATAGTATTAAATTTGGGCTTAACATTAAATTTACGCCAACTTGTCCTTCACCTAATCATTAAAAATTGTCTTATTTTATTCCCAACTTATATGAATCATTTGACTTATCTATTTATTAACTTAGTAAATAAATATTTGTAAATATTTTTTTATAATAAAAATAAGAAATATGGACTTATTTTATACATACTTATTAAAAAGTTTGAACTATAGTTTTTTTTTATTTAAAAAACTATATATTTATGTTTAAAACAATTAAATGAATAGTTATATATATTTATGTATAAAAAAATTATGTAAGATAAAGCCACCTTAAATTGTAGGTCATATTCTAGTCCTAATAAATTCAAATTTTATATTTAAATTATATCATAGTTTATCAGTTCGTGATTGATATGAGCTAATTTGGGGTTCTAATATTTAATTAAATACTAAAAAGTAGCCAATAAAATTTAGTTCAAGTCGATTTTTTTTTGCTAATAATTCTTAATTTAAACCTAGTCCTTAGAGAATCGTTTAATTCACGTCCAATCAATGAGTTAGTAGACCTACCTATTTATTTAATTTCTAATTAGTAAATGTACTTTTTTTAAAAATTTATAACAAAAATAGGAAATATGTACATATTTGTTTGGTATATTTATTAACAATTTTTAAATTAATTAAGAAATTATGTACTTATTCTTAAAAGGATAAATTACATTGGTAATCCCTATATTTTAACTATTGTGTTATTTTTGTCCTTACAATTTTAATTTGCTCAATTTTGACCTTAAATTTATAATTTTGTCTCAATTTGGTCTAATTGTTATAATTGCTAGTATTTTTTTTAATTAAAAATACACGCATAAACAGCATCTATTATACTTTTATAGACAAAATTATAAACGTAGTCAACTCAATAAGTTAATCTCAACCAACTTAATAACTATTTTCTTTCAAAAATCTTAACCGGCATTATCAATTGGACCAAATTAATACAAAATCTAAAATTAGGAGTAAAAATCAAACTAATTGAAATTACAGATACCAAATTGACACAAGAGACAAAATGTAGGGACTATTGATATAATTTACCCTTCTTAATATATGTCTAATATTGATTATCAATATTAAGATGTATTTATATCTGAAAAACTATTTAAGACTAAATCAGGCTAGAACCTGAATAAAAAATTAATGGCTTATTAAAAATATTTAATAATTATAAATTCAAATTTGATCAATTTTTCATTTAAATTTTTTCATAGAATTAGGTTGTTTGATAATTTTAATTTATTGATCCAATTTTTCCTTGTATTTTTTTAAAAATAATTTAAAATTATATATAATTATAATTTCTTTTTAATCTCAAATTAGTTATAACTTGAATTTGGTTAAAATTTATTTTTGACTTCTCATCTACAAAAACTAACAACAAACATAAATTAATTTTTTGAACATTGTATAAAGGTAAATAAATAAATATATTATCAATAATAATAATAATAACAAAACATATTTTTATTTATTATGTGACGTCTCACCACTACATTGATAATAGATATTAATAATAAAATTCATTACGATAATGTAACGCTCCACTACTTGCTGGCCCAAATAACTTGTGGGTCAACCAACAAGACCCAAAAGCTTAAGTCTAAGTTATTTAGTAGCAAAGTAGTGGTGGTTTATATGCCCAAGATCACCCATGCAAACTTCCGATGTGGGACAGGGTGTTACAAACTCCCCCACTTATAAATCCTCGCGTCCTCGCGAGGGTCTATAATCAATCAGAATACCACGACAAGCTCGTGGCCAGCCCAGAATAAGTGGCCCACATGGTTGTGTGCATGGATCAGCTCTGATACCATTTGTAACGCTCCACTACTTGCTGGCCCAAATAACTTGTGGGTCAACCAACAAGACTCAAAAGCTTAAGTCTAAGTTATTTAGTAGCAAAGTAGTGGTGGTTTATATGCCCAAGATCACCCATGCAAACTTCCGATGTGGGACAGGGTGTTACAGATAATATAACAATAATATATCAAATGATAAATAACATGTGATCATAATAATTTTTGATAGTTATACAAAAGTACCCAAAATTATATACAAAAAACAATATATATGATCCATATTCAATTTTTATATGGTAAAATTCACACTTCTCAATCACACATTAGTTTTCTAAATCAATTCATCAACCAAACTATCCACTATTATTTTAATATTCACCTTTTCAAAATCCACCCAAACAATACTCTGGCTGAGCTCAAACTCACCTTTGTGTTGTCATGCTCACCACCTCCACTAGCCATTATGCAACTCCGGTCTAGTTTTTTATCTTTGTAAATATAAAAAGACAATGTTGTGAAAACAAAAAAAGTACCCTTAGAGTTTTAACGAGTTGAAAATGAAAAATAAAAAAAATGTGTGATTTTAGGTTTTCTTATTCCATATATAGGTGTTAAATTTTGTGTCTTTTTTTAAAACCATAAATTATGGAATAGTGTTCATTGTTTAAAATTTTATTTATTGATGGGCAAGTCAATTAAATGTTTTTAATTTTTTACAAATAAAATATTTGAAAATTTTGTTTAAGAAATTTAAAAAGCGGCCAAATCATATAGAACAATGTAAGACGCCTTATTCTATAAAAAAAAATTAAAAATTTTTAAAAAAAAATTCATAGCTATATTATCAATTCACATATATCAAAAAAAAATATATATATATATATAAAAATACACAAACATCCACCTCCAAAAAAATTTCAAATCAACTCCAAAAACAAAGACAATTAACAAATATATATTTATTATCAATTTAGTTGGAAAAAATATACATTGAAAAAAAAGTCATATAGAGAAAAAAAAAAAAATACAAACAAACAAACTTGAAATAAGTTTGGACTATTAGCAAAGAGAGAGAATAACCATCACATCATTACATTTAGGAAGGAGTTGGCCGAGCTGGAAAAAATATAAAATATTGAGTATTTTAAAGAGAGAATTGTATTGAATTTTTAATTTGATTGGATTTTTAAAATTTTAGATTTATATTATTTTCGGAAAAGGTGAGAGTGAGATGAATGAGGTTTACCATATTATTTTAAATTTTGAAATTCAAAATCATAGATAATTAGTGTCTTTATTTTTTTTATTTGAATTGTTTTGATCAATATTATTTTTGGAAAGAGTAAGGGTGACTTACCATATTGTCTTGAATTTTTAAAATTCAAAATTGTAGATAATTAGAACTTTTTTTGTTTTTGGATTTTTGACTTAAAAAACTAACCAACAGATTTTCTTTTTATTTCTTTAAAAATGAACAAATTAACAAAATTAGTTTGAGAGTTTGAAACATCCACAATCATTAATCTTAAAAAAAAAAAACCATTTTTCATATATATATATATAGATGCTCTTAAAAAAGTTAGACTCTGAAAGGAGATTAATATTGGAAAATTTACTCATAAATCCTATTTTCTGAAAAGTTAAACCATTTAGTCCTAAAAGTTTTCTTATGCTCCATTTAGTCCCATTTTATTTTGAAATGTTATTTATTAAATTTTCATTATTTTACAAGTTACAATAATACCCCTTTTATAAAATATTTGTTTCCTAAAAATCTGCAACATCATAAAAACTAATCAATTTTTTTACATCACAACATTCAACGTTGTGAACATCCATCAATTTGTGGAATGTTTATTTCTTAAAAATCTACAACATCATAAAAACATATACATCAAACATCACTAAAAAAATATACATCAACCATCAACATATACTATTAGTCTCAAACATAAGTTATCATCTAAAATAACACAGGAACAATCAGATACATTAGTCTCAAACATTAACAGAGAGATTGATCAGATTCGAACATTAGTCTCAAACATAAGTTTATTCTCAAACTTAGTCTCAAACATTAACAATCAGGATACATTACTCTCAAACATTAACAATCATCAACATTCAAACATCATCAGCAATGGTCAGAGAAAATCAAGAACAAGAACACCTTCGTCGGGAATTACTGCCACGATGTTCTCATCGAAGACGACGTCGTAATCGCCGATAGCCTCGGCGGCGCTGCCTCCTTCATCTCCACCGTCCTTGACGGCCTCTCTATTCCCTCCGCCTACGTCTCCAAGGTTGGCCCCGACTTCGCCTACGATGTCAATCACGCCCATTTCTCTTCCGAACCCACCGAATCGAGACGCCAAGATCGGGTCCTCAAGTGGCTCCGATTCTCCCATCGGATCTTCCTAACTCCAGGTTCGATTTCGGTATGGCGGTCGGAGTGGCCGGAGAGATACCGCCGAAACCCTAGACCGATTTCCCCTGATATCGCACTTCAAAGAATGAGAGGATTAAGATCTCTCCATCTACTGCCATGTTTCATCCTCGACAGGAAGAAGAGGGAATATCCATGGTGATTGTGGAAATCTGGCTCTCTTTGCCTTTTGGGTTCTTCTTTTTGGGATTTAACCTAAACCCACAAAAGAAAAAAAAAAAAAAGATTGATGTTGCTGTTGTTGATGTTTTTGATGTTGTTGCGTTGATGTAGTTGGTTTTTGTTAATGTCTGATGATTTTTTTTTTTTTTAAGTGATGGTGATGTAGTTGACGGTGTTTGATGGTGTTTTTATGATGTTGTTGAATTTTGATAATGTTTTTTTTAATGATGTGGGTGATGTAGTTGATGTTTTGATGATGATGTTTGATGTTGTTTGATGATAATATTGTTTTGATGATGATGTTTGATGTTATTTGATGTTTGGTGATGTTTTGTTAATCTTTGATGTTCTTGATGTTTTTGTTAATATTTGATGTTTTTGATGTTTTGTTAATATTTGATGTTCATACGTAGATGATTAATGTTGGTGATGTTTGATGTTTAATGATGTTTTGTTAATGTTTGATGTTCTTGATGTTTTTGTTTGATGTATATGCCCTTTATAGTCAATTTTCCTATAATGGGACCTTTCAGTCTATAAGAAAACTTTTAGGACTAAATAGTGTATAAGTTATTAATTTGGGACTTATTGGTGCATAAACGGAGTAATTAATTAGATTTTTTTTAATCGGCTAGATTTCCAAACAATGTAAGAGCAAGGGCATTTGTGTAAAACGCTCTTTAAACCCTACCCGACGATATCCAAAACCCCAATAGAGGCTGCTCTCTCTCACCGCAAGAAGGTCTCTCACTTGTTTCCTAGCTTCTTCTTCTTCTTGTTGTTATTGAGTCAAATGGCGAAACGTTTGATTCCTTCTCTGAATCGGGTTTTGGTGGAGAAAATCATTCCTCCGTCCAAGACCAATGCTGGAATCTTACTCCCAGAGAAGACCTCCAAGGTGATATTCATTCATTGCCCAACAATTACCCTCATTCTCTTGCCAATTCTAGATTTTGATCATATTTTTTCTTTGAAATTATTGTTTTCCGTTTCTGGGTATTGTTTAAATCTGTACAATTTCATGCTTATTTGATGAAAATGACCTATTATTAGATATCTAGATCTGGGTTTGAGTTAATCGAATTTTTTTGACTTGAAGTTAGGTTTTATTGTGATATTTGTTCTTATCATTCTTGGCATTCTGTAATATCCTGTTGTTAGTTGTTAGCCAAAAACCACTGTTTGGTTGCTGGGAAAGCAAAGAAAAATGAAAGAAAACAAAATTTGATTATCATGCTTTTTGCTCTTTATGTCAGTAAAATTGCCAGAAATAATAAAATTAGACAACCTGCAAGACACCTAAATTTCCGTGGTTCAGCGTTGAGAGAAATGTTTAGTTTTATGGTCTTATGGATGAGTCAACTGAACCCATTCAGAATGATTTCCCAGGGTGTATGTTATTCACAGATGATTGACATTGTTCTAGTGGATGTGGATGAAACTAAGGGAGAATCAATATTCAATTAGAAAACTAAAGAGGAACAGTAAAGCTGAATATATGGAATGTTATTTTAGTGCCAACAAAAGTAGAAATAATGGAGAAGTGGAGATTGAAAATTAGGAGATGACCATTTTTGTTACGTAAAAAATTATTACGATGGAGGGGTAGGACATGTTCTGTAAAAGCAAAATAAGTTGGCTCAAGTGGATGAATGCTTATGTAACTGATGTATTGGTGGCCATGTCTCTCCTAAAAGATGTGGGGGGTGGTAAGAGAGTAACTACCTTGTGGGAACATCTGTAAATAACACGAGGTAGTTGAGTTACAAGAGAATGGGAAGTTATGGGACTCCCACTATTTGTCACCTCATCCACTTAGGTAGTATAACCCGAACCAAATACCCCACTTACAAATACCCCACTCACATAGAATTGGGAAGCTTTGCACGCAAGAGACAGAAAGTGGCATGTGAGCCACCACACACATCTCTCCCAAGAGACATGGCCAACCTTACATGGATACTAACAAAATTGAAAGCAAAATTTAAAATAACAACTATATGACTGTAAGGATATGTTAGGGGTTGGGAAACACTAAATTGAAATGAAATTTGGTAGTAAAATTTTAAAGGACCTGTTCTATAGGATGGGGAGAGAAAGATCTAAACTGATATGAGATGTGGTAGTAAAATGAGATATGAATTTATTTAATTTAACTAAGCATATAGCCTTTGACATATTGGAATGACAAAAAATAAAAATAAAAATCATGTAGCTGACCTGATTCAAGATAAATTCATGAGGAAGTGATATCTCTTTAGGATATACTCCACTAGTCATATGATGACCCTTCTTGGAGATTCCTCCAAAGATCAATTAAACCTAGCCCATTGTGCCCCCTTGACTCTTCTATAATACAAATCTATTATAAAAAATGCTATAATAGATAGATACAATGAGTGGGTGAAATGATAATAACTTATCTATATTCATCACCCAATTTCCGAAAGCATCAAACTAATTTGCACTTCATCATATAGTATACATTTTTATTTTTATCATTATAATATTAATCAGCAGAATGATGGATCGATCACCATTTATGGATGAAATGATTATTAATTTTAATTTTCAAACACCAACTTTTTGTGTTTCTGGGAAAGTAAATGTAGATGAACAAGTTGATTAAAGCTAACCCAAGTTATTTTGTTAGGCTCAGATGAGTGGACTATTTTTTCCGTTTGGGTGCTAATACTAGAGCTTCTCAGTGTCAGGTTTTTTAATGATCTCTTTAGCTCTTCTATCAGCTAACAAATCGAGTGCAAGTATTATAAATTTTCCTTATTATAAACTTTCTTTTTTTTTTTAATTGCTTAGCTTGATTTTAGAATGTGTTTCTGTTTCTTTTGAAGTACATTTGCTTGGATTTAATCTGCCAAGTTTCCTTTTCAGTTTTCTTACTTTTCTGTGTTTGATGGGTCAGTTGAACTCTGGAAAAATTGTTGCTGTGGGTCCTGGCATTCATGATAGGGATGGAAAGCTGATTCCGGTTAGCGTGAAGGAAGGGGAGACAGTTCTCTTACCTGAATATGGTGGAACTGAAGTAAAGCTTGGTGAAAAAGAGTAAGTGCATGTTCATTGTTTTTGGGATATTATCTCTTGCTTGTAATTCCTGAATTCACTGGTGTTTGTCTTTCCAACCTTATGATGATGTTAATGCAACCACTCTGGAATCTGCAGAGAATAAAACTAAAAGATAAAATGGTAGTAATTTAACAGCTGCCTACCTATAGTGTTGAGTTCATTCATTTTCTGGGAATCATATTGAGACGCACTGATAATCTTAAAATAATGTCTTGTTCAGTTTTTAACTTTGGAGTATTAGTCCTAGCAGTAGGATATATTGAGCAGTTTCTAAAGTAAATTTTCAATCCAATCATATATAAGTTTTTAACTTTGGAGTCTTCTCTTCTCATTCCGGTATGAACCTCATCTTCTCTATTGGTTTCTTTTTCAAATCTTCTTCAATCATTTTTTTTTTCCCTATTGAATTTTCTTCTTCACTGATTTTTTTTTGATCATGTTAAAGTCTCACATAAGTTTCTTCCCCCACCAAGCTTCTCTTCTTTTCCACTTTGATCCTAGATCATATTCTTCAGTGGTCTTTTCATCTTCCTTCTTTCTATCAATTTGCTTCTTCTATTTGTCTTTTTCTTCATCTCAGTCTTTTTTCTATTTAGTTTTCTTGTTGGATGGATTTTGTCAGTAATTGTGAACAAAGTTAAAATAGAAAAACTCACATTAGTTTTAGGGATAATAAAATTTTATTAATTTCGTATTGCTATCTCTGATTCATGTTCCCTTTTTTCCATTGTGATACACATTGGCAAGGTCTGAGATAAAGCTTTGAATGAATGAAATCTTATAGTAACTGTGACAGGGATATTAAGATTGAGCATAAAATATTCATATTACAAATTGTTGAAGCATCTGGTGGGAGCTTCTTCTTCTCTTCTTTTTGTAAAGTAGAACTTATTTTGGAAAATCACAAGCACCCAACAATTGCAGAACTTGTTACTTCCAATGCTTCATTGCGATTTACAACAGGTTTCAGAGATGTATGTTTTTGTTATGCTAACCACTCTTTTGGTGCTAACATATGTAATAATTCTTGAACTTGTTTCAGGTATCATCTCTATCGGGATGACGACATTTTGGGAACACTGCATGACTGATGTATTTTTACTTCCCATCATGTTAAGCCGTACTTCATCAAACATTGTATTTGGTCTGAGCTATATTTTAGTTAGTAGAGTCGAGTCAAGACAGTTCACAATTGTGCTCTGAATTGAAATGGCGAGATATGCGAAGAAATTTAGATACCCCTTCCTTTATTGCGGAGAAATCTTGCATGTTGCAATAAACTTTTGACGTTTTAATGGGGGTGTAAGAATTCTGGTCAACTGAACTAGACTTTTTTTTTTTTCAATAAACAATTCAAAAAAATAAAAACTGAATGCTCTTGATTTTAGTTGTGTATTGTTTTGGGTTGCTCCTTCATTTATCTTTTATAGTGATGTGGGACAATATTAGGAATTTCTATATTTATATTTTTAGCATTTTGGAATCAGTATTTTATCTGGAATAGTCTAGAATTATTAGATTTCCTAGTTTGTGTTAATTTAAATTTTCTAAATTTTTTTATATAAAAAAAAAAAATTTAAGCTTATTTTTTTAATAATATATTTTTTAATATAAAATTTAATTTGTTTATTTGATTTGATTATTTAAGGCCGTCTTTTTTAGTCAAATTTGAAATATAAATTTTTTAACTTGAAGTTTTACTTTGAAAAAATATTCGTAAAAAATAAATTGAATAAATGCAAAGTTTACTTCTATACGTGTGCCAAATTTACTTTTGTGAAAAAAATTGAGTATTGTATGATTAAATTTGTGATAAATAAAAAGTTAACAGTTTGATTTGCCATGGCAATGGCATTGTAAAATCAAATTAGCCTCCGTTTGGCAAGAATTTTTTTGGACTTTTTTAGCTATTTTAGCCACAAAAGACAAAATATGCTTTTTTAGCCACAAAAAACAAAACATCACATCCAACCCATAATCATTACACTCCTCTCTCACAAAAAAAGTCAAAAAGTCCTTCCCAAACCAAACTTTTAAGCCCAGGCTAAAAAAACAAAAAGTCAAAAAGCCAACCCACTTCCCAAACGGAGGCTTAAGATGTCGTATTTGGTTAGGAGATTTAGAAAAGAATTTAAAAAGAGAAAGAAAAAAATACGTGTGGAATGAAGTGAAATGTAAATATATTTTATTTATTTGTATATTTATTTTTTATCAAATCTCTCAACTAAATACAACTAAATAAAACTCTCAAATATTTTAGACTAAAAAAAGTACAATATCTAGAAAATTTTGAGTTGAGTCAAAAAAAAAATATTATATAAAGGGAAAACTCCATAAAATCGTATGCTTGAATTATTTCAATAGTATGTTTAGTTGAAATTTTAAAATATATTTTATAAAAAGAATTCAAAAACTAATTTAGTAAAAATCATAAAAATAAAAACCACTCATATTTTCATATGAATTTTTTTAGAAAAAATAATTTTTAAAAATCTTAAAAAATCAAACCTATCTTTATCACTTCAAACGAAAAAACTGATCAATCGATTCCCCTCCAGTGCCGCCATTGACGAATCCTTCTCACTGAATCAGGTACTCTCTCTCTCTCTCTCTCTCTCTCTCTCTCTCTCTCCATGAATCGCTTTCCTCCGAGCTCACAACAGAAGCTATAATTTATTTTTTTATGTATATTTACACTCATTGTCTACTTTCTGATTGTTCTAATTACTGATCTGTTCTGACTGAGTTTTGTGAGATACTTCGATCAAAATTGTATGAAATGTGTTTTTTTATAGCATCTCCAATTCTTATTCTCTCTTTTTTTCATCAAATTTTAGTGAAAATTTGATTGAAAGATTGATTGATCTGTTATAGAACACTCAAATCCTTGCTCTTTTTAGATTTTCATCAAATTTGAGTTTGAGTGAAAATATGACTGTTGGAAATTTGGTGAAGAATTAGATTCATCCTTGATTTGGTGAAAATTTTGCTTGATTTGATACAAGTTTGATGAAATGCTTGGAGCTCAATTTTAGCTCTTTATTTATCAATTTTGAATTTGAGGAAAGAGTTAGAGATGATTTTAGGTCATATTAACAAGACTTGGTGCGCTGATTTGGTTTTCTGTTTGTAAATCTGAGTGTTTTGCAATTTGTAAAATTTTAATTTCCTGGTTGCTTCCTAAAAAATCTGCTTGTTCTCCTCCTCCACCCCCCCCCCCCCCCCCAAAAAAAAAAAAAAGGTTGAAACTGATTATGTGACTACTCATCAAACTTATTCGGTAAAGTTTCTTGAATATTTCTTGTTAACTAAGGCCATCTCCAGCCCTTACACGTATTTCAGTCCCGCTACAGACCTCGAATGAAGTCTGCCGTGAATGGCTCGAATGAGCTGGCGGGCTGTTCTTCGCGCATCGGCCAATTGCACCAAAACTTGTGTGGATTTCACGCACCTACAAAACGAGATTAGAAAACAAATCAGCTCTTCTCGGGAGATAGAAAGAGATACGACCACAACCTAGAGGACTTGACCCCTATGACGACGACGACCTAGGTGGCCACCGACGACGAAGAAGACCACCACTGGCCATCGACCACCGTCTACCACTCCAATTCCTCTGGTTTCTCTGAAAATTTCGGCCACCACCCACCAAGAACCAACTGATTCGTGGGTCACTACTGAGATATTGCTTCAAACATATTCTTTGCTTTACATTGGTTGAAATCTGCTTGGTCCATGATTTTGCTCCTGTTTGCTTTACATTGGTTGAAATCTTCTTGGTCCATAATTTGTTTCAAACATGATTTTGGTGTTTTTGTATTGATGAATTCTATGTGTTTGTTCATATTCCACAGAAAAATTTTGTTTGTTTAGACAATTGTTCTGTGTATGGTACCTTTATTTCATTGTTGAGAAATGGTGAAGTTCATCACAGAAGACAAAACCAAACTATAATGAACAAATTAATGTAGAAGAATACAATTTGGGGATGGAAACAAAATAGAAACAGTTTCTTCAACCAAATGAGACAGAGATGTAAGGATAGAAAATGATAAGTCATATTCTGATTGAGGCAATAAGACAAAGGCCCTGTGTGGTAGGGTTTATTTTCAGCTTATTTCAGCTTTTAGCTTAATTTAAGCTATTTTGATGTGTTTAATTCAGCTTAACAATACAGCTTATAACTTTTTGTAAGTCAAAAATCAACTTATTCTTTGAGTAGGGGAGGAGAAGCTTAATTTATAAGTAAAAAATCAGCTTACGTTTACAGCTATAAGTTATAAACTGTGAGGTTATAAGTTATAATCATCTTCCCACAGCTCTACCAAACAGGGCCAAACAGAAAGAGGTAGTCTCTGGTTCTGCAAATGCTTATTAGTCAAGTGGTGCAGATGAAGATGAAATTTTTTCAAATCAAAGTGCTTTCCTTCCTCATCTTGTGGGTGTTGCTCAACCAATCTTCTCTTATCTATATCCAATTAATATATACATTTAGTGAAACCCAAAAAAATAAAATAACAGTTGAGAAAGAAAGTTGGCTAAAATAATGGTTGATCAATTGGTATACAATCAGATTGCAATTACTATGGATATTGGCAATTCCACTCCTCCCACAAGAACCACACTTGTCTGTTACTACAGTTCCTTTCTGTCATTTTCTTACTAAAAAAAAGTGGATATTACAATTAGAATTCCACACTTGGAAATTTAGGAACAAAAAGAGGGAAAGAATAACAATACCATAGTTCTTACTGGAAAAAAAAAATGGAAGTATTAATGTTTTCCTACTGCATTTGGTAATCTGAAGTCACTAGTGCTGCGTGCAGACTTAATTAAAAGCCACATGGAAGTATTAATCCACTTACTTAAGCATTTCCCCAAATCTGGAAGCTCTCGCTATTGATTCTAAAGGTGACCTTATATGAACTACTTTTTCTTGTAGATCTCTTATAATACACAAATGTATCTATTGTTATGAAGCTTCTTGGTAGTTCAAGAACATTAATCAGTGCCTATTTCAGATGTTTTGTAAACAAAAGGAGTCATGGTCCAAATACGTACACTAGCCATCATAGAATAAGGGATGAATGAGAGAATGTAAATGCAAATGTAAATAATAATTAAAAAAATTTGCTCAGATCACCATTCAGCACAGACAGAGAGACAGCTGAGGCACAGAGACAGTTGAGGGAAAATTTAACTTCTTGTCTTGATATTTAAAACTTTAATAAGATGAAATTTTTTATCCTGAAGAACAATACTAGTATGTAACATCAAATTGAAGCCAAAATTTAGCATCTTGTCTTGATTTTGAATGTAAATTGAGTTTATTCATTTGGAATTATTATTATTATTATTATGGTATTTATTGCTCCTTTTTAGCACTAAGGCTTATATTTCTCTCCATCTCTTTTAATTTTTGAATTGAATTTTGTCTTTCAATTTCAACCTACAAGCTTCAAAAAGCAACAAAAGGATGGAAGGTTCAAATAATCCAAGTGAGGAAGTTCAAGAACCGGAGAGTGGTGAAGTTAAAGAACCTAAGCAGGGGATGTGTTTTAGCTCAAAGCAAGAAGTGTATGCATTTTATGCAAAATATGCGAAGCACCTTGGATTTGCTATAGCTTATGGAACACAAAATTATGGTAATGATGGGGAACTAAAATACTTTGGAATTGAATGTAATCGGGCAAGGACGAGAAGAAAAAGATTAGAAGTAAACCCTTTGGAACCATCTTTGTCATCCAAAATGATTGTAAAGCAAAAGTAAGAGGGAGTCTACAAAAGGATGGAACATTTAAGTTGACAACTGTTGCGCTTGAGCACACTCATGACTTGGTTCCTACTGACTCATGACATTTTGCAATGAATAAGAGAATCCTTACTCCTATAAAGAGAAGATTAGAAACAAACGATGAGGCAGGGATAGAGGTGGCTAAGAATTTTCATTTTATAGTTGTTGAAGCGAGGGGATGTGAGGCATTAACATTTGACGAACGAGATGCAAGGAATCACATTGAGAAGGCTAGAAGATTGAGGCTTGGGATAGGAGATGCCGAATCAGTTGCACTTTATTTTCATATGATGCAACAACAAAATTCGAACTTCTATTCTGTAACGGACTTTGATGGAGAAGGATGCTTGCGAAACTTATTTTGGGCTGATGCAAGGAGTAGAGCAGGTTATAAAGCATTTGGGGATGTTGTTACATTTGACACAACATATCTCACAAACAAATATGACATGCCGTTTGCTCAGTTTGTAGGAGTTAATCACCATGGACAGTCAATTTTGTTTGGTTGTGGGCTGTTATGTAATGAGAACACTGAGACATTTATATGGCTATTCAGAACTTGGTTAAGTTGCATGTCAGACACTCCTCCAAAAGCTGTAATAACTGACCAGTGCAAAACTATGCAAAATGCCATAGAAATTGTTTTCCCGCAGGCTTGACATTGTTGGTGCTTATGGCATATAATAAAGAAAATTCAGGAGAAATTGAGAGGATATTCGCAATATGAATCCATAAAATTTGCTTTGCAAAATGCAATTTATGATTCTTTCACAAAAGATGAATTTGATGAAGAATGGCAAGCGATGATTGCAAAGTTCAGTCTAAATGATAACGAGTGGTTGGGGGTATTATACGGTGAGCAACATAGGTGAATTCCTACCTATGTTAAAGACATTTTTTGGGCTGACATGTCAAGTAGCATGAATACATTTTTTGATGGATATGTGAACTCGAAGATTCTTTTAAAGCAATTTGTTAAGCAGTATGACAATGCCTTGAGAAGTAAGGTGGAGAAGGAGACCAAAGCTGACTTTAAATCTCGAAACAATTTGTATGATTGCTTTACGATGTATGCTTTTGAGAAGCAATTTCGTGTAGCCTACACAAATGCAAAATTTAAAGAAGTTCGAGCAGAATTGAAACGACTATTGTACTGTCATGCGACTCTTGTCAAAGAGAAAGGATCAATTTGTACTTATCATGTGAAAGGGGTTGTTCTAGTCAGTGAGGATATGAAGAAAGTGAAATTTGTTGTGTACTGTAATTCAATTGAATGTGACATCCAATGTGTGTGTCGGTGGTTTGAGTTTAGGGGTATTATGTGTGTCCATTCGCTTAATGTGCTCATTGAGAGGTGCATATATGAGGTCCCAGATAAATACATTGTGCCGAAATGGAGAAAAGATTTAGAAAGAAGGTACACATGCATTCCAACCACATACACTAAATCTGGGGCTGTTCTCAATGCAAAGGTGCATGATAACTACCACAAGACATTGGATGAAATTATAGAAATTGCTTCCAACGATGATGGTAAACACAAAGTCATTCAACTTGGGTTGATAGAAATCAAGGATAGAGTGAGAAAAGAGCAAGCGGGTTGTGCGAGTAATGTGTCACCTTCTACTAGTATTGTCCCACCTTCTAATACTTCCCCCAAAACTTTGCCTAGTCGCAGTACTACAAATGCAAGCATGACTCGCAAGGTGCTTAGTCTTATGGTTGCTTGCCGAAGAGGCCGTCCATGTACCAAACGGAAAGTTAGCAAAGTGGATGAAATAGTGAATCGGTTGAAGGGAAAGAATAAAAAGGCTTTAAAAGTATAGGTAAATTTTTAATAACCTTTGATATGTAAATTTCATAATTTTTTTTACTTAAATTATTCACCAATGTGTGTTCCTATAAGGTCGTAAGTCGATGGTCAGCAGTGGTCTTCTTCATCGTCGGTGGCCACCTAGGTCGTCGTCGTCAGGGTCAAGTCCTCTAGGTCTGGGTCGTATCTCTTTCTGTCTCCCGAGGAGCTGATTTGTTTTCTAATCTTGTTTTGTAGGCACGTGAAATCCACACAAGTTTTGGTGCAACTGGCCGACGCGTGAAGAACAGGCCAGCTCATTCAAGCCATTCGCAGCAGACTTCATTCGAGGTCTGTAGTGGGATTGTAATAAGAATACAGAGTTATGGTGATTATTAAGTACAGAGTTTTAGGAGTTAAGACAGAACACCTTGTAGGAGAAATAGTAAGGTTGCCATCCCAAGCGATATTGTTGGTTTTAAACTGTGCTTTCACGGGTTTAGAATGTGTTGTTATGGGGAATGATTGTAAACTCACTTGTATAAAACCTAGTAACTTGTTCAAAAATGATACCTGGTTTGATGACAATATGATGGAAAGTTTCTTTATAGAATTCCTTTTCAATTCTTCATCATATGTAAAGAAGGAAAGTTTCTTTATAGAATTCCTATTCAATTCTTCATCATATGTAAAGTTGTAAACGTTTATAAAACTTATCTCAGATTGTTTCTCTATTTACAATATAGTCTTGTTACTGTGAAATCCATCTTATTTTTTGTGTCTATTTCTTTTTCCACAAGACTGTTATTCATTTTTTTTCTTTTTACATATATTTCTTGGATTTTATCACATTAACAACGGCAGATACATCACCTTTATGCATACATCACACAAACTTTGACTAACAAAGCCCATAATTTCAAACTTCTATATTTTCTATGGTTCATAATGTATCTACTTGCCAGAATCCTCTGCCAAGTTTGGGACCCTCAATGTGAATCTTCTACACTTTTTGAATTTGTGTGTGATTTTCAAAAACTCTGCGCACATTGTATACAGTTAAGTGCCTCAAGTTCATAGGACAGTAAAGCATGGTTATTAGGTATGTTGTTTAGATGTGCTGCATGTCCATTGACAGTAAAGCATTTTTGTTGTTGCTGTTTTCCCACATAGAGACACATACACTGCTCTTCAGAAGTCAATTTTTGCAGATGTGTGTGTAGTAGATGCATCATACTTGCATGCTTTGTCATGCATTTAGTTGATTGAAAAAAGCAAGCTGGATGTGTATTGTGACCTTTGTTTCAATTTTTTCAGGTTTCTTCTTGTAAGGTTGTTGCAAAATAGAAAACCTTTCTTCCCAAATAGAAAACCTTTCTTCCCAGAAAGAAACAGTTCTTTACAGTCATTTCATATGGATCCAGAGGCTGCACGGACAGCCCAGGAATCTTTGGACCTGGTGTTTCACATGTCAAACATTCTTGACGCTGGGCTCGATCGCCACACCCTCTCTATCCTCATTGCCCTCTATGATCTGGGCCAGAATCCCGAGGCATTGGGTGCCGTTGTCAAGGAGCTCCGAAGGGAACCTTCTTCCTCATCTCCAATGCCAACAAGTTCTTCATCCGTACACTAGAAGGTGTTATTTTCTACAAAGTATTGAAGGGAGGAGATTTTTGTTGCTTTTATAGTTCCCCAATGTGTTCTTCACTTACCTTAACCTAGATTTGAAAACTATTTCTTCTATATGTTTTTCATATCTTGAGACAAGTTTATGTTTCGAGTATAGGTAAAAGACATTTTGATGAGGTATTGAGTAATGCTACGATGATTACATTTGATTTACTATCTCAATTTTTATAATTGCATTGGTTGAATGAATAATCAAATATGATATATAAATGTGATTATTGTGGTATTATTATAATGCTTTTAAAATATCTAAACTAAAGCCCAATTTAGCCTTGAAACCTATCTCATTATTATCATCATTCATGCATGTTTGTATTGACTGTGACTTTTAAAACTAGGGTTATGCTAATTATTTTAATAGTATCATCGATGTCATTATTTTATATTTTTAATTCTACAAAATTTATTAAAATAAATTTTCATATAATATCTTTTATTCACAACAATATATATTGAGTTCATTTTTTAGAAAATTGAATTTCTTGTTTTTCGTGTTTTTGTGCTTTCACTTTATTTTTTTTAATATTTTAAGCAAATATTTTAGAGTTTAGATACACTTAACATAAATACACTAAAAGAATATAGTATTTGTTAAAAAAAAAAACTTTAAAAAATTCACTGAATATCAAAAATGCAAAAAAAAAAAATCATTATATTATCATATTCTTGTGTATGTATTAATTTTTAAAATATTTTTTTACGAATATTATATTTTTTAGGTACATCTAGGTTATGTGCATTTAAAAAGTAAAAAGATTACTTACAATATTAAAAAAAATCACAAAAAATAAAAAAATACAAAAAATAAAAAACTCAAATTTTAAAAAATCAATCAAAACCGAATAAGGTAAATAGAAGGACAAAATAAACCTTCATGTTATGTGAGCTGGTCATGTTTAAAAAAGAAGGTTAGCTCTCAACTTAGTTATACTCTTGTTTAGGAAAATATACATATATATATATATATATAAATCTATATATTATATAAGTAAGATGGAGCTTTCGTAAGGGTTATTATGGGATTTTTAAAATCTCATAATAAATTTGTGGATTTATTAAATTAAAAAATAAATTAAAAAAGTAGTATCGACTAATCTATTAAAATAATAGTTTTCAAAATATTAATAATTTCATAATTTATAGTTTTCAAAAGAAAAGATAAAAAAAATATTTCATATTTTTCTAACCTAATCCTCTCCTATTGATTTTTATTTCCTTTGAAAAAAAAATTAAAACTTGCTTCTTACTATATTACTATATTATTCATAACATATATAACTAGGAAAAATTAGTCAAAGATCTCTCTCCCATTTTTAGTAATGGAAAAGATCCACAATATTATTTTATGATATCTAAAGTCCCTAAACCCCACACCCATATATCACAAAGAAATTTTGTTACTGGCAGAGTCATCGCAGATCAAGAAAAAGTATGGATTCATGTCGCTAAAGCTAGTAAATGTGAACACGGATGATGAAAAAAGAAGATTAACCTTCCGAGCATTGAATCGCATGGGAGCCAAATCGAGACGAATCACTAGCCCCTCATCACTCCTTTACACAGTCTTCCTACTTTTCAATGGCGACACTAATCTATTCGCCAATCTCAAAGGTGAAAATGATTTATGTAGAATTGCAGCAGTTGATGACAAAGGCTTTAAAGCATTCTTCTCACTCAAGCTCGTATGGTGGGGGAGAGAGAAAGAGAAAGCGGCGGTGGAGACTGAGTTCTGATCAAGAACTTGTGCGGAGACTTCGTCTTACAGAACTTGTGATGATTTTTAGGCGGCGATGAATGAAACAATGGATTCAGAAATAGCACAGTCTTCCTCGCCCAAGGCCGATTCCTTGGAGACACTATGTTCGCAGAGTAGCATACATTTTCCTTCGCTGGGATGTTTAATTTTCTTTGTGTTGTTCAATTTTCTCTAAATTTCTTTTGTTTGAACTCAAAGAATTTCAATTTTCTTTGGGTAATTTTCTATGCCCTGTTTAATTTTCTCTGTGTTGTTCAATTTTCTTTAGATTTCTCTGGTTTAAACTCAGAGAAATTTCAATTTTATCTGGTTTGAACCTAGAAAAATTCTTTGGGACGTCCAGAATTTCTCTGAATTGAAATTTCTCTGGATCGATGTTGAGGGAGCTTAGACATTATGAAAATATTGAATGTCTTTAATGCTGTAAAATCTTAATATCAGGGATCCTAAAAAAAATCCCCATATAACTACTCTCAAATCTTTAAAATTCATTATAAAAATAAGGAACATTCAAAATATTTTGATTTGATTACACACATTTAATTTTTTTTTTTTTTGGTATACTTTTTTTTTTCTTTTTTGATTTGTTTTGTACACTCATATGTATCAATCTTTATGCCTAAATTATAATTTTTTTAATACATGTGATGGGTGTGAAAAGAAATTAAGCGTGTATGATTATAAGTACCCTTTATATTAGCCCCATTCATTGATTTTGTTTTCAAGAAAAAAAAGGTTCTATATCTCATCAATTTTATTCTTTAGTTAATGGATTTTTACACTATTAAAAGACAATTTTTTTAGTGTTTTTTATAATGGTAACTTCATTTCACAAATAATTAATTATTTTGAAAATATTAAAACATTTTACGTGAAAATTTGTATTAAATAAAAATTTAATAAAATTTAAATTGAAAATTATGATTTGTTTTGAGACTTCACTTCTTTGATCAAGTTCTATGCTAAAAATAAAATCTATAATCTAGCTTAATCTGATTTTAAATAATTCTTTCAAATGTAAATATAATTTAATATTAGACATATTTTAAGAATAAATATATAATTTCTTAATTGAAGTTTTAGAATATTAATAAATATCCCAAATATATATTCATATTTTTTTTTATTTTCGTTATAATTTTTTTTACCATTTTAATAAATAAATAAATAAGTAGCCAATGTGATGGTTGAGTATGAACCAAAATGATTATATAAAAATTAGATTGATATATACCATAAAAATAACCAAATTCAGTTTCTACACTACTTTTAGTATTTGATCTAGTATTAGTTCGTACCTATTATAACTTAACAAATTATTAAACATAAGCTTAAATTAATTATTATTAATTGTTTTCACTAATTGACCGATCAATTTTTAAATCGAGCCTAAGGTAGGACTAGAACAAGCTATATATTTTAGGTCAACCCAGTATTATATAATTTTTTTATACATAAATGTAGTTAATTATTTGTGTAAGAATTTTTAATATAAATATATAAATTTTTTACAAAAAATAAGTAAATAAATATGCCAAAAATTTACATACAATTTCTTATTTTGGTTATAAAAAATAATCGTAATATATTTACCAAGTTCAAACACAAAAACATAAGTGGGTTAAGTGATCATGAATTGGGCATAAATGAAGATAATTCTCTAAGAGTATAATTGTTGGTATAAAAATTGATCTTAATCTAACTCCTAAATTAATTTTAATATTTAATATAAGTATTATTCCTCAAATTAGTTCATACTTCATTCAAAAAAAAAAAATTAGTTCATACTATCCAACACTTGAGAAATTATAATATAATTTAAGCATAAAATTTAAATTGATTATTACCAACTCTTTTTATCAATTGACCGATGAAAATTTTAAATCAGGTTCAAAGTATAGTTAGAATAATGCCCATATCTTAGGTTAACCTTGGATAGTTTTTTTCACACATAAATATACTTAAGTATTCATGTAATAATTTTAAATAAAAATATAAAATTTTATCAAAGTTTGAATTTTTTTAATAACCATGCATAAACATGTACATATTTCTTATTTAATTATAAATAATACTAACATATATTTATTCACTAATTTAATAAATAAATGAGTTAAGTGATTCATGCTTAGACATAGATTAAGACAATATTCTCTAATGATTAGGTCATGGTTAAGTTGAGATAAACGTTGAGGCAATTAGATTATGTCACTTTTAGTGTCTAGCACAATTATAAATTCTCAAGCCAACTCTTATTTTTTTTTTTGTATTCGTGAATTTTGGTAAAAGAGAAATTATAATTTTATACTTAAGTAGACATATTTTTAAACTTTTACAAAATAGACAATGGATAGTTAATAAATTGACAAATATAATTTATTATATGATTGGGCTATCTCTGATATAAAATAAACTAAATTGCAAAACTTATAAGACAAAATGTATTTATATTTCATTGTAAATATAGTTATTGTAATTTTATTGCACTTTTTTAAAAATACATTCTACCATAGTTTATTTATTTCTTATAAATAAATTTTATGTTATTATTTAATTTTAAAATTAATTTTTAATTATTTATTTAAACTCGTGCATAGCACGGGTATTTATGGTTTAAAAAATAACATCCATACTATGAAGATCCGTTAAGCAGGTGAGTGAGAGAGAAGAAAAAGAAAATGATACCAAAACTAGCGAGTATCAAAAAATCTAAAAATTATACTTTGTAGGTAATGCTGATTTCAGAAAAGATTAAAGGATAAGGGCCACTGGTTGTTCATTGTTTGTCATTTTCATTTTTTCATTTAAACAAATTTTGCTAGATTAAGTTTCACAGAAAAATTATTATTATTGTTATTACTATTATACGGCAAACTAAAAAAATGTAATTAGCAAAAAATAATAATAATTATTATTGAATTTCACATAGTTTATGAAATCATCTAATAATGGTAAATTAAAATTATGAAACTCTTAGAAAATAACAATGTATTTATATTTTA
The DNA here is from genome assembly GCA_036172215.1 of Camellia granthamiana. Lineage (NCBI taxonomy): Eukaryota > Viridiplantae > Streptophyta > Magnoliopsida > Ericales > Theaceae > Camellia > Camellia granthamiana. Next base: position 19,129,550 of record CM069912.1, read on the forward strand.
TCATAGGTGTAGTTTTGTTCCTAAAAATAAAAATTAAAAAGTGCAATTTTATAATTTATCATAATTTTTGTTTAATTTTTACTAATTATATTATGATTCATGTTATTGTTATTTACAACTTAAAACATAGCATTAATGGTAGGGAAAAAAATCATAAGCGAAATTGTGATAAAAATAGTTAAAAATTTGATTAATTTTATTTTTTATTGTTTAATTTTAATTTTAAAATTAATTACTATTTATTTATTTGAAATCGTGCACAGCATAGATATTACGCTAATAGAAGTTTTATATGAAATGATGTTATTTCGTATTGCCCTTTTATTTTCAATCAAAACACCCACTATTGTTCACATAAATTCAAAAATATCATTGACATATCATTTTTGATATATTTTTTTTGTATAATCTTTCTATTTATAAATTATTTTTGACACCATATTATTTATTTTGTAAACAATTTTAGTAGTGTCAATTTATAAAAATCTTTCAAAAAATTTACATAACACTATATTCCTAAAACAATTTGAGTGTTCAGTCACTAGCTTTTCCTTTTTTTGGTAAATAAAGTTTCTATTAAGAAAAATCGAAAGGGAAGAAAAATCGAAAAATCGGACTGACTAAACAATAAACAATCAAAATATCGAAAGGTAAGAAAAATTGAAAAAATCAAGTAAATCGATTGAATCGAACTGAAACGATTATATTTGGTCTATTTTTAACAATAATCGGTCTGTGTGATTTTTTTATTTTATTTTTTTTCAATTTTCGATTTGGTATCGGTTTAAGCGCTTTATACACTGAACTAAACCAGAACCGACTATTTCAACATATATTGTATTTATAATATATATATATAATATAACAATATTAATAAGTATAATAAATTATTAATCTTAATTACTTAACCTTATCATCTCTATAATCTAAGTTGGTAAACTCTTATATATAATCTTACCTCTAACTCATTATTTTTGAAATCTTAATATTTATTATTATTATTTTTGTTTGTATTTTTGTTAATCTAGGAATTTGAAAGTATTTATTAAATAGATGGATTGAATATGTTTGAAATGGTAAACAAATAACTAATTTAATCTTTTTACATAAATTAGTGACTATATTAAAAAGTGACTCAAATTTGAAAAGTCATAAACCAATTTAACTGCACCGAACCAAACCGTTTCAATCAATTCGGTTCGATTTGATGGGAGAAACAGCCTGTATTGGTGCTCAAAATAATAAAATTGACATTATCGATTCGGTAATTTTTTTTACCTAAATACTGACTAAACCGAACCGAACCGATTACAGCCCTACCTACGTCATTGTATATTCTACTTATTATAATGTTGGGTTATGTCCTTAAATAATATTGATTATGATTTATTATAATCAAAATAGTATGTAATTACGTCTGAAAATGATGTTCATTAACTATTATGACTCAACATGATTATGATTAATGATTGGTATTTATTTTTTTCGTGATGTTACGTGCACTAATCAATTATCACTTTAAAACTATAAACTCCATCCATTATATAAACTATAAAGACTCAAAATCTCTAAGATTATATCCCATTATTTTTTAATACACGGGTGTGTTTGTTTTGAAGAATTAGGGGGTGGGATTGGACTATTTGTCCTACCGGACTAATAATCCATTGTTTGTTTCATTTTTTTTGCTCCGGACTAATTGTCTCCCGGGACTATTAGTCCCACAAATATGGGACTATCATATCCCATGGGGGGAGGTGGGATAGAAACCATGGGATTGGTATCCCATGGGATTATTTTGTGAAATGTCCATTTTACCCTCCATGCTATTACTTAGCAAACAATTAAAAAAGGATAAAATAGTCTTTTGAACATTTATAAATTATTTTTTTAGCGTTGTTAATTTAAAATTATATATTAAATAAAAAATTTAAATTATAAATTAAATTTAATTAAAAATAATAAATTATAAATTATGACCTTATAAATTAAATTTTTTTAGTGTTGTTAAAAAATTAAATTTACATATTAAATTAAATTATTTTTTTAGTGTTGTTAATTTAAAATTATATATTAAATAAAAAATATAAATTATATATTAAATTTATTTAAAAATAATAAATTATAAATTATGGCCTTATAAATTAAAGTTTTTTGTGTTGTTGAAAATTTAATTTATATATTAAATAAAATTATTTTTTATTGTCGTTAATTTAAAATTATATATTAAATAAAAATATAAATTATAAATTATAAATTTAATTTAATTGAAAATAATAAATTAAAATAATTCAAATATTGTGCAAAAAATAAAATAAAATAAATTTTTATTTAATCTAACTAAAAATAATTAAAATATTAAAGCTATGTTTAATATTGCTATTACTTAGTAAAAATTGAAAAGGATAAAATAGTCATTTGAGCATTTATTCTTCTCCATAATATCTCAAACAAACATTAGATAACTAAAAATAGTCCAATCTAGACATCTAATTCTATGACTAAACAAACATAAGACACAAATTTAGTCCAATCAAATAGTCCCGGGACAATGTATCCCAGGACTAATAGTCCGATGGATTACAATTCCTCCTTATCCAGTCCGTCCAAACAAATGCACCCTAATTGATATACCAATTAGTACGTATAATTTTATATTTTTTAGATTCAATAACTAAAAATGGGATGATATGGTATGCAATTATATTACCAATGAGGTGGTGAGTATGATCCCAATTTATTTTTATTTTATATTTGGTAAAAATAAAAATGAAAAGCAAAAAAATATATTATATAGATTTAAAAGTTTTGGGCCAGCCCAAAGTTTATTTTTTTATCCTTTCTCTATCTAGCATTGGCCCATTTGTTGTCCTAGGCTCAACGCATAGGCAAAATAAGCTCCACTGTTTATTTTATTTTGGATTATTTCTATTAAAATTTCATAAACTGTTAATGGGTATCACTTTATTCTCTCATTTACAAATAAGTACATTTTGACTCCCTACTTTCACCCTTGCAAATCACCTTCAAAAATAGTATATTTATACAATTTTTATAATTGAGGGGTAAATATATACGAATTCATAAATAATAGGGTAAAGTGATATTTGTTAATATTTGAAAAACTTTAATGTAATTAGCTCTTTTATTTTTTATGCTTTTAGGTTCAACCACTTGGCCCATGCAAATTATCTAACAAAATGGCTAGTGTTGGAGGAAAGGAGAGTACTTATGATATGATAGTTGTTTTGGGAGGTGACTATTTTATTTAATTTTTTTATAAAAAGACATGTGAAAAATAAAATGAAGAGTTGACTTTTTTTATAGTAATTTTTTAATTTTTTTTGACTATTTTAGATGATTCTCAAACTTACGTGTCATTTAGGCCATGTGTTAGAAGTCGAAATAAATTTGTTCACACATTATCAAAGTGTATGAACAATACATAATTGATTAATGATTCATCTACATAATTTACTCCATCCAAATGCACACAATCGAAACTACATCTAAAAAGTATATTGATCTCATCAAAATTTGTGTGCTCCACAGTTTTTGAACCAATAAAAATGTATGTTTTGTTACCTAACTTATTAGGGTAACAAAATTGAACTGGTTGGATTGGAAGCATACGAGAATCCATTTTCTATTACTTATTATCCATTACATGTTGCTTTAGAAAACCCTAGATTTAACCATTACTTTCTTGAAACATTTGGAAAGTTTTGAAACAATTTAGAAAGTTTCTAGAAAGGTATGAAATATTATAGAATCATAAATATCTAGATATTTATCTATATTATTTCAAGGTTGGCCTGTATAAAGGTTTAGGAAACATTAAGTCCTCAAAATATTTTACATATGGCTGTCAACACTTGATAATTTTCTTACATATATTGTTTGTTTCTCTCTCTATATTTTAGTCATCTCTAGTTGCAATTAAGTTTATTAGTTCTCTACATGTTATTCTAAATTTAATTTGTGTAATTGTTGATTTGATCATATAACTTCACGAAGATATGGATGGCACTGTTTTTACTGCACAGTGTAGCAATGTTTTGTGTAGTAATGTTATTCTTCATTGAGGGATGAATTGTTGCAACTTTTTGATGGGAATAAGTGCACAGCAAATTCAGAGATGACAAAAATTGTTCAAAACCCTTAATTTATATTTTAGGCAAAAGTTATTTTAAATTTCTAATTTGTATTCCAGACACAGCAAGTTTAGATATAGTCCCTCTTATAACCAAAACTTCTTTAACTGGTAAAATTGAGTGGTTGATTTTCCATGGAAAACTTTTGGCATTAGGATCCTCTAGAGTAATATCCTAGAGTGATTTCGTAAAGTGAAGAGAGGGAGAGAGACATGTGTCCCACTCAGCCTTCCAAGGGCTGAGATTCAACCTCACCAAAACGACGTCGTTTTGGTGGGTAAATTGAAAAAAAAAAAAAATCAAAATTTTCTTGTTCTGGGTTTCTATTCATCATTCCTGGGAGAGTTAGTGAGAGAAGGACTGAGAGGAAAGAAGAGGAGGCATGGCCGATCTCCTTCGTCGAACTCCGGTGGCCGATCTCCTCCCTTCATCGCCGGCATGGCCGATCTCCTCCGCCGAACTTTGTTCATCGTTTCTTGTGGTCTTTTTCACAACGTTTCACGGATCTTTTGGAGCTTCCAAGCAAACAAAATTGAAGGCCTCCTATGGAATTGGATCCTCTGTGGTCTTCCATGTTACTGGAAATGTTTATCCAATTGGGTATGTGTTGTTTGATTGTGGGTTTTATGTTTGATTCGGGAAAATGCAATCTTGATAGGTATATATGTATTTGTTTATACTTTATGATTGCTTGATTTTGGGTTTTTATGTTAGATTCTGGAAATGCAATCTTGATGGGTATGTGTTTGTATATGATTGTTTGATTTTGGGTTTCTTGGAAGATTTCTCTTCATAATTTGCTTTTGCGATTGTTGATTATAGGGTTCTTGGGGGAGTTTTGGAGTTATTGTGTACTTTTTATTATTATTTTTTTTTCTTTTTTCTTTTCTAAATTACTTGGAATCTTTAGGTGGGTTCTTACCCATTTCTGATTATGATTTTCTTGCAATTTCTTTTCATTATCCATGTTTTTCTTTGAAATTCTCATCACCCATTTGTTTTATTCTCAGCCCTTCTCTCACAATTTTCCCAGGAACGATGAAAAGAAAGAAAACGATGAAAAGAAAAAAATCCAGAACAAGGAAAATTTTAATTTTATTTATTTATTTTTTCCAATTTACCCACCAAAACGACGTCGTTTTGGTGAGGTTGAATCTCAGTCCTCGGAAGGCTGAGTGGGACACGTGTCTGTCTCCCTCTCTTTACTTTAGGAGATCACTTTAGATATATTACTCTAGAGGATCCTAACGCAAACTTTTGGGGACATACATACCAAAAAAAAGGTGTCCACTCCATCCCACTCCATCCCACTCAAGGTAGTCATCAAAACTAAAAATAAAAAGAAACAAAAGAACATATTCAAAACCCTACAAGAACCTTACTCTCACTCATCACCACCGTTACCTCCAATTCCACCGTTTCCTCCACCACCATTAGTGACTGGTGGTGGTGGTGGTGCACCACCAGATGCAATAGGGGAACAAAGAATTGGGATTTTCAAATTTTTTAACAGAGTCTACTTTCAAATCCAAGCTTCCCAAATCAACAACAATGGTCTCCACCGTACTCAAGATATGGTCTCCACCACACTCAAGATATTCCTCACATTAACAGCTTGTTCTCTGGTGTCCAACCCCGTCATAACTTTAAACATTTCATTGGTAGCCTCAGTATTCGTGCTCAGAAATGACTGTTTTATACACATGTCATGTATTAGCTAATATTGTCTCTAAAAACAATAGAAATTTTACAATGATAGGCAAATCATGTATTTGGGTTCCATAGAATGCACTAGAATTGTTAACATGTAAAAAATTAAGGTTGTAAGCATCAGTATGTCAATAATTTAAACTATGGCTTGAATTGATTCCAAGTATTGCTTCTCTTTATAGTTTTATGCTCATAAATTTGTATGGATTATATATTTTAGGGGAAGGTATTGGGTTTTGATTAAATTGAGATGTTTTAAATTAGAATTTTTATTTTGTTGTTTTTACTTTTATTGTTATTGCCATGAATAAAAAAGTATTGTTGAGATTTAGGGTTGGTTTGGGATGTTCTAAAAAAGTACACTTTTTGACTTATTGGCTTATATGGGTTGGGTTTGGGTTGAGTTTGATGTGATGTGTTAGAGAGATGATGTGATTTAAATAAGATGATGTGAGTTAAATAGGATAGTGACTTTTTGACTTTTTGTATTATTTAAATTATGCCAAACTTGACCTTAATTAGCGTATTATGAAATATACATGTAGAATGAATCCAAAGTAATAAAATTGTTATGAATGGAAAAGTGTGATTGAGATTCAATTCGTGCCTGGTGACCGTGGTGGAGGCATAGAGGGCTTAGGGGGTCACGTGCCTCCCTGAATTTTGGAATTTTTTTTTTTTCAAACATAAAGAAAATTTTTAAATAAAAAAATTATAAAAATATTATTTAGAGTGAAATATCAATGACATTTTTAAAATTATGAGAACAATAATGGTTGTTTTGATTGAAAATAAAGATACTATGATAAGTCATATTATTATCTATGAAAATTTCAATATAATGGTGATGTCTATTATTATTGACATGCAAACATAATTAATCTCAATGAAGATATGAAATTTATTGAATTGTTAGTTACATTTGATATATGGAGTTTATCCTCCATGTGTTTTTTTACTGTTGGTTGGTAATATCACATGTCAATGATGATGCGGTGTTACTATTATATTGAATTTTTACTCAAATTTTGTGTATACAAAATTACTTTATCATTATATAATTTATTTTGAAACTTATATCCATGATTTTTTTTTTATTTTGTATTGTGCATAATACGCTAATTACAAATATTATTAGTTTTTTTTTTTAATCTTTCTTGAAGTCAATCGTAAAAATTTATGGGACATATTTTTGTAAAAATTTTCAATATAGTAATTAATAAGTGTCCCATCTGATTTAATTTCTTAACTCCGCCAACCTGGTGATAGAATGAATTTAAACTACACATTTTATGTAAAATTCTAAATACAATTATGAATATCTTGTTGATTTATGTCACCAGGGGAAAGTTTACAAGAAATAACTTTCAGATATTGTCAAAAACTGCCATTTAATGGTTCTATTAGGACTCCATTCTTTCCATTGCTATTTTCACCAATATAATATAATTTTTAATCTAAATACATTTAGAAGCTAGTTTATTTGTGTAATTTTTTAAAAAAAATTTAATGTTAAATATTATTTTATTTTAAATACAAGAAAATATGAATAAAAAATGAAAAATCAATACATGTTCATATTTATTTGTATTTAGTAATTTTTTTCAAAAATATTTTATTTTTTTAATTATATTTAGATTCGATATAAATCTAACAAGTATTATACATAATATGAAGAAATTTCACTAATCACTAAGAATGAAAAATATGAAATGAAAATTAATCAAAATTATGAAAAACCCAAAATTAAAAAATAGTTTCCAAAAATTAAAGCAAAAAAAGTTGTTGTTATTTAGAATTTTGCCAGTATACGTAGATTATTAAAGTTCCATGCAAAATATAATTTTAAAAATTTAAACAAAAAGAAAATGTATAAAAATAACTTGTGAATTCCTAAAATGCAGTACGAAACTCTCTCACTCTTTAAGTTGTGTTTGGATGTTAAAACGCAGAAAAAACACCACCAATGTGACTTCCTCTTTGTCTTATTTAATTGAACTTCCCTTTATTATTTTTTGGTAAGAGAATTTAAATGACATAAAATTGAAATAAAAATGCATAGTGATTATATCCAATTGTCATGCTTTGTTCGCAGTTAAACACAAGGTTGTTCTATTCCTACTAAAATTGAATAACTTCATTGTGTTTATTGTTAACTAGTAAGTGAATCGTGCGATGCACGGGAATTTAATTTTAAATTAAAAAATTAATTTTAAATTTTAATACTTTATGTGTGAGTGATTTTCTGATCACACTGCCCTCTTTAGTAATTCAGCTGTAGAACACAGGCAGAATAGATGGCACCCTGCTATCTTGCACAGAAAGAAAAGGCTCCGGCGGTGGTTCTTCCACCCGGGGGCACTCCGACGATCAAGTCAGTATATCTTTCAAAGATAATCAAGTATTCAACTCACAAGCTTGAGTATATAAAACATACCTTAGACCTATGGGGGTGCCTCTTATTTATAGTCAACTCAATCCTAGTCCCAATGAGAGCCTAACTCCAATGGACTCAGGATTACTGCTAATCTGGGACTCCCAGTGGGATTAGGAGAAACCTTCTAAGAGTTTCATTTTTACCAAAACTGAAATCTTCTCTCAATCTAGGACTCTTGTCATTTATCCGCTTATCTCGGCTTCCGATATCTTCGGAGATAACCTCGGCAACTCCGAAATCACCTCGGCATAACTACCACAACACGTGGCACCTCGGCTAACACGTCGGCGTCACCTTTGCCACGTGTTGGTACTCAGCAAATATATCCCCACAACTGCCCCCTAGGTTCTATTACCTCGGCATTCTGAGGTGATGGAGCCTATATTGATCCTCCTTCTCATACGTCGGCTTAAGAACTTCTCAGCCGAGGTCTTTCGACATGTCTTCTTTCAAGAACAAGAATTCAAATGAACTCTCCATCGCGCATGAGCTGTCATGCATCACTTTTTAACCGTTTCTCTCACGTGTTTTATCTTCATTGGCCCGTGCCTGTGACGCGCTTATAAGCCGCCTTTCATCCGTCTGCGCCGTCTGACGCATGCGTTGTTCTAGGCGTAATAAATGCCTTATTTTGCCGCCATTACTCTTTTTTGACAAAAACTCTTGCCTCTCTCTTCTGTCTCTTCACCTTTTCATTTGTTTACTTGCTTTTTCTCTCTCTAAAGCTCTTTCTTCTTCGAATCTGCCATTGCTCTAAGCTCCAATCTCTGCAACTGTCTTCATTCTGCCATTCCTGCAAAGCTTTTGCTACTGTTTCAACCGTCGTCCGTCCTCGGCGAATTTCATTTCGGCCTCACTTTATCTGGTAAGCAACTGGCCCGTCTTTCCCAGTTCTTGATCGTTTCTGGAATTTCCTGTTTTTACTGTTCTGTTTAGGCATTTAATTTGTAAATCATTCACCTGAATGTATCTTATTTCATGATTTTGCACATGTCATGAACACCTGCACTTGTTTCACCACTGTTCTTGGCCTTTAGCTCTTTGTATTCTTTAGGCTCTTGACAGCCCAGCCTCGTTCTTTGATTCTGAAAACTTGTTTTTGTTTCTTGTTTTCTGTGTTTTTCCCAGATTCGAGCCTCCAATCTTTGCTTTCTTAGATTTAGGGTTGGGATTTGTTTATAGAACCTTCAATTCTTAGGAAAAACTGAAACAAACCTTACCAATATATACCTAGGTTTAAGCCGAGGTCCCAGAAACCTTTTAAGAGCACTCTGTTTCTGTAGTCAAATACCTTTACACCAAAATCATGGGTATGTGGAGACATAGGGTAAACACCCCAACCAAACTCGAATTCTTTAGGCCAGAGTTCTCTATTCCCGACGATGTTCACCTTAGGCTAGCTGGGGATGATGATTCCATCATGCCTATAGATAATACGATGCCTTTCCTTATTGTAGCTTTTGTTGAATGTGGACTTCGGCTCCCACTCAATCCCCTCTTTCGTGAAGTTCTTCATTACTACTACACCCTTAACCCTATGCAACTCACCATTAACTCCTATAGAGTGCTTAATGGTATCATAGCCTTAGCCCGGCAAGAAAATGTTAGGATCACCCTCGCCGACATCCAATACTGTTATACTATGTGCGCCCTTAACCTGAAAGAAAAAGGTTATGTGTATTACCTCAAGCCGAGGTCTACTGAATTCAAAATTGTAGCCGACCTCCCAGACTCTAACAAAGGGGCTGGAGATGATTATCTTATTGCTTCTGGAAATTGGGAGTTTGGCCCAGACGAAGATGTCCATCTCTACCCTCTTCCTCGAACAGTTAAAGAGGGCAAGGGTAAGAGCCTAGTGTCAATCACTTAGTTGTTCTTTTCATATCCTCAAGATTTTGTCTGTCTCTAATGTCGTGTTCTTCTTTGCAGACGTTCACAAGCCACCAAAGGACTTCCGCCAGTCCTATTTTCTTGGAAAAGACCTAAAGAAGCTCCTAGACCTTCCGATTCACAAGCGCAAGGCTCCATTGGTACTGAATTTCATCCCAACGTACAAATCTATTTGCCCGACGTTCCAAGGAGGGTGAAAAAGAGCCTTTCTCCACCTACTGCCACAACTCAAGTCGCTTCCACCTCGGCACCATACTTGGTACCAATTCCTGAAAGAAAACGCCGGCGCAGACTTGTCAAAACTGCCGAAATGGTTCACCCAAAGCCTGTCGCTCAAGACCTCCTAGCTGACCTCCCAACCGATGTTGATGCTGTTCCGACCCAATTCCATGCCCCCACCAAAGCCAAAGAGAACCAAGAAGGCCCAACCAAAGGCAAAAGCCACTGTGGCTGAGACTGAAGATACCCTGCCTATTGCACAATTGGCAGAGAGTAAGAAGACCGCTTCTACTTCAGCCAAAAGGTCTGCCGAAGCCCAACCTTCTGAGTCCACAAAATCAAAGAAGCCGAGGTCGTCTTCTGCAACCACATCGGCATCCGAAAAACCAGATGCTCTTTGGGCCCCCCAAATTACTTTGGAGGACAGGCCGATAATGACCAGTGAGAGTGCCGACGACATAAATGTCGGCGTGGCCCTCAGCACTGCACTGCTTCTTCCTGGTGATTTGGAGCGAAATGCTGGATACAGTGAATATGAGAACTACGCCCCAATGCTCCAACACTCAGTTCAAGTAAGTGCTCCTGCTTGGTACTTATTCTTTCTTTCTGTTTCTTACTTAGAATATTTTCTAGCACTTCTGTTTTCTTTCAGGCCATCCAGCACGCCCATTCCTTTTCAATGCAGTCATTCAAAAATCGAGAAAAGTTGGCCGAGATGAAGAGGGAGTTTTCTTCCCTTCAGAAGGCCAACAAAAGCCTTCAACAAAAAATGAAGAAGCTGGAAGATCAAGCTGAGGCTGCTACTAAAGCCCAAACCTTCGTCGAAGAAAAAGCTGATGCTGCTGAAGCTATAAAAAAGGTTGCTGAAGCGCAAAAGAAAGAAGCTGAAGAAAAGGCGGCCCAGGCCCAGAGGGAGCTTCAGCAAGCCCTAGCAACTAAAGAAGCTGAAATCAAAGAAACTGATGAGAAGGCTTATGCCCAGGGCGCGGCCGACGTTACTGAGGATTACAAGCTTCAGGTCAGGCAGGCATGCAACAGGGGCTTCTCTCTAGGTTGGATGTCCTTGGCAAAGAAGCTTAATATTCCTGATGATTCGCTATGGCGTAAGGCCGACATGATTCCTCTTCCATTTCCTCCACCTCCACCTCCACCTCCATCTCAAGCCGAAAACAAATCAGAGTCTGAACCCGAAGCTGAGGACGGGGAAGAGGACGACGATGAGGCTCTAATAAGGAAACCCAAGGGTGCCAACGAGACCAAATCTCCTCCTTAGGATGATCAAGTCCTAGACCTGACTCATGAGGAGGATGAGGAGGTTATTAAGGATGCTATTCCTGAACAAGCATCATCCGATGTTCCTCCAGTCGAGAAGAGTCTTGATAAAACACTTGCTGAGATTGATGCCGAAATTGTGGCAGACAAAGATGCCGAGGTGGTTCTTCCAGAGTCCTCCGAGGTCCCAGCCCATCCTTCTGCTGATGTTGAAGAATCCTGAATGTCTTTCGTACTCTTTTTTTTTTTTTTTGTACTTTTTTTTGTTTTCTGAACAATGTAAGCTTCCTGTTACGGCCGGTGACCTTCATTATATACTTGTGAACAATTTACTTCTGCTAGGCCATAGTGCCTTCATTATATACAACTGCAACTGTTTTTCTCTGAATGCTTTAGTCTTTAATTTCTCTTCACTACTTCTGTATGGTTTCTATACTTAGAATATTTTGCATGATTTGCATGATTCTTCCTTTGCACAATCTTCTCGGGGTTACGTACCTCGGGTATAATAACTGCAAGTTTTACTTCGGCAAGATACTGACCTGCAAACTTTTCATAAATTCCAACAGGTATAAAACAAATACTTTTTAATGTAAATTTTGCAGATTTTTCTTAAGTTGTAACAAATGTGTAAGCAATGGTTTCTCTTTAACCTACTTGTAAATTGCTACAAATTTCAACAAGGGCTAACATATACAGTAAACTTTTCTCAAGTTATAACAAGTGCTAATTAATAATCTACTTGTAAATTGCTACAAATTTCAACAAGTGAAGCTAAGGAGCCATTTCGGCTTAACTTAAACTTGTAAATTGCTACAAATTTCAACAAGTGAAGCTAAGGAACCATCTCAGCTTAACTTCAACTTGTAAATTGCTACAAATTTCAACAGATGATCATACGTCGGCTTAACTTCAACTTGTAAATTGTTACGAATTTCAACAAGTGTTAAGCATCTTTTTTGTTTTAGCCAACCAGTAGGTTGCCATAAGTCTGTAAGTAATAACATCAGCTTCACTTTGACTTGTAAATTGCTACAAATTTCAACAAGCGAAGAGAAACAGTAATGTCGGCTTAACTCCCACTTGTAAATTGCTACAAATTTCAACAAGTGGTAAACTTTGTATCGGTTTGACCAACTTGTAAATTGCTACAAATTTCAACAGATGGTAAACTTTGTATCGGTTTGACCAACTTGTAAATTGCTACAAATTTCAACAAGTGGTAAACTTTGTATCTTTGACTTCTCTCTGCCCCCAATGTGAACCTAAGTTCCACTTGGGTTCTCATTATTCATGTCTTCCAGAAACAATATGTTTAACAATCATATGCGTTTGAAGAATTCTGAAAAGATTTTATTGATGACATCGGCCAAAAATAGTGAACATCTAATGATAGAAAAATTTCAAATTACAAGTGTTCCAAGGTCTTGGTAATGCTTTGCCCTCATTGTCTTTAAGCCGATAAGCTCCATTGCCTAATACCGAAGTAATTCTGTAGGGTCCTTCCCAGTTTGGGCCAAGCTTGCCCTCTCTGGGATCCTTCTTGTTGCCGACGACTTTCTTCAAGACTAAGTCGCCGACTTGAAAATCTCTTGGATTAACCTTCTTGTTGTAGGTTCTGGCAAGCTGTTGCTGGTATACTGCAAGCTGAATTGCAGCATTCTCTCTTCGTTCTTCCAAAAGATCCAGATCTCGGGCTAAGAGTATATCATTAGTCCCATTCTCAACTCGCTGGGTTCGGATCCCTGGGATGCCGACTTCTAGTGAATGACTGCTTCTGTGCCATAAGCCATGGCAAAGGGGGATTCCCCTGTTGATCTTCTCGGCGTTGTCCGATATGCCCAAAGCACGTTGGGCAATTCGTCTACCCACTTCCCTTTTGCCGCCTGCAGTCTCTTCTTTATTCCATCCAAAATTACTTTGTTGGATGCTTCTGCTTGCCCATTGCTTTGGGGAAACTTGGTGTTGAAAAGTAATTCTTGATCTTGAATTTTGCACAGAAGTTTTTGATGAGTTTGCTGTCAAACTGCGTTCCGTTGTCGGCAACGATGGCTCTTGGAATGCCAAATCTGGTGATAATGTTTTTCCATATGAAGTTCTTGACGTCCACATCTCGGATTTTGGCAAGAGGTTCTGCCTCTATCCACTTTGTGAAGTAATCCGTTGCTACCAGCAAGTATTTCCTCTGCCCCGTTGCTTGGGGGAGCTGTCCAACCAGATCTATGCCCCATTGAGCAAACGGCCAGGGGCTGGATACTGGATTCAGGTCAGCAGCTGGCTGATGAATCAAAGGTGCAAACCTTTGGCATTGTTCGCACTTCTTCACGTATGCTTCTGCATCTTTTTGCATGTAGGGCCACCAATATCCCTGGGTAATGGCCCTATGGGCTAGTGATCTGCCCCCAGCATGGCTTCCACAAATTCCTTCATGAATTTCATATAAAAAATCTTCAACCTGAAAAGGGTGTACGCACCTTAAAAGGGGTCCAGTGAAGGACCTTCTGTAGAGATGTCCGTCCTTGGTCAGGATGAATCTTGCCGACTTCAATCTGACTTTATGTGCCTCTTTGCGGTCTTCTGGCAGCTTTCCTTCCTTCAGGTATGCAACAATTGCATCCATCCAGCTTGGCCCCATGTCCACACACATTGCTTCCTACTTTGTGTTCTGTGGTTCTATGCTCGGGCCCGACATATAGTCAATCATAATTGTTCTTGTTTTTCCAGTCTGTATTGAACTTGCCAGGTTGGCCAACGCGTCGGCGTGGCTGTTATCATCTCGGCTTACTTGAAGAAGTCGGCAGTTCTGAAATAGTTCGGCCAATCTGATGACCTCTTTTGCGTATGCCGACATCCTCTCATCTCTGGCTGCAAATTCCCTGTTGACTGGTTAACAATTAACTGTGAATCACAAAAAACTATTACCTCATCTGCTTCTGCTGCTGCTGCCAGCTTTAGTCCTACAATTAATGCTTCGTATTCTGCTTCATTGTTTGAGGCCTTGAACCCCAAACGGATGGACTGTTCTATTATTTCTCCATCTGGAGATATCAGCAGCACTCCTGCCCCTGCTCCTTGCCGGTTTGAACTTCCATCGACAAATAGTCTGAATGAGTCGCCGATGTAGATGCTGCAGGGTCTGAGTTTTTCCTTCTTTTGCTCCCTTGCCTTGGGCTGGGATTCTCCTTGTTTGCTGGGGCCATGTTCATCTCGGCTCAACAGAGCCCGATGTTCGATGGATTCAGGTGTGAATTCTGCCACGAAGTCGACCAAAACTTGGCCTTTAATTGCTGTTCTTGGCCTGAATTCCAGGTCATACTGGCCCAAGGCCACTGCTCATCTTGCTATTCTTCCAGTTAAGTCTCCTTGTTGTAACAAGGACTTCAGTGGGTGTTCTGTTAGTACCACAATCTTGTGCGCCTGGAAGTAATGGTTTAACTTCTTTAAGGCCATTACCAAGGCCAGCATTAATTTCTCCAGTGGTAGATACCTTGTTTCTGCGTTGGCCAAGGTTTTACTTACATAATAGACAGCCTTCTGTTCTCCTTGCTCTTCTCGGATTAGTACTTGCGCTTACTGCGTGTTCTGATACGGCTAAGTACAAAAACAACTCCTCCCCAGGTTCAGGTGTTGAGAGGACTGGAGCCGTGGTCAGATATTTCTTTAGGTTGGCTAAAGCGGCCTCACATTCTTTAGTCCACAGGAAGTCTGCGGTCTTTTTTACCAGGTTGAAGAAGGGTTTACACTTGTCTGAGTTTCGGCTTATGAACCTGTTTAGGGCTGCGGCCCTTCCAGTAAGCATTTGTACCTGTTTTGCCGACGTTGGACTCTGTAGATCTAAAATGGCCTTGATCTGATCTGGGCTGGCCTCTATTCCCCTTCTTGTTACCAGGTACCCCAGGAATTTCCTAGATCCAACTCCAAACGCGCACTTTGATGCATTGAGTCGGAGCCGATATGTTTTGAGAATTTCGAATACCTCTTTTAGGTCGGCAAGGTGACTCTTTGGCTCCTTGGTCTTCACGACCATGTCATCGATGTAGACTTCTACCGTTTGGCCAATCAAGTGTTTGAACATTTTGGTTACCAGCCTCTAGTAGGTTGCTCCTGCATTTTTCAGCCCAAAAGGCATTACTCTATAACAGTACAGGCCTTTTGGGGTGATGAACGCCGTCTTCTCCTGATCTGGGGGGTACATGGCTATCTGGTGGTACCCCCTATAAGCGTCCAGGAAGCTCATTCTTCCATGTCCAGATGTGGCATCTACCAGTTGGTCAATCTTGGGCAGAGGAAAGCTGTCTTTAGGACAGGCTTTATTCAAGCTTGTAAAATCTACGCAGACCCTCCATTTACCGTTTTTATTTTTTACCACCACAGGGTTTGATAGCCACGTTGGATAATTGACTTCTCTGATGGCCCTGGCTTCCAAAAGTCTGTCTACTTCTTCTTCCATTGCTTCGACGTGCATCAACGTCGGTCTTCTTGCTCGTTGAATTACAGGTTTAGCCGACCTGTCGACATTCAGTCTGTGACATGTGACCTCGGGGTCAATGCCAGGCATTTCATAAGGTGTCCAGGCGAACACCTCTATGTTTGTTCTCAAAAAGGCTTCCAGTTCTTTTTCTTCTTCTTCGGCTAAGCCTGAGCCGAGAAGAAAGAAGCGCTCTTCGTCGCCCTCCTGGACGAGGATTTTCTTTAGAGTTTCCTCACTCTTCTCGGCCGGCTCCTTGCCGACATCGTCTAGGACCTCCATGTCCTCGTCTTTAATCTCCGCCTTCCCTGGTTCTTGTATGCTGCAGGTTGTTTTCATTGCTGCCATGGAGCAATTTTTTGCTTGTAGCTGATCTCCTCTGACTTCTTCAATCCCATGTTCTGTTGGGAACCGTAATAGTTGATGCAACGTTGAGGGGACTGCCCCCATTGTATGCAACCATGGCCTTCCCAATATGATGTTATAAGGAGAAGGCGTATCAATCACGATGAATTCTGTCCTGATTTTCTTAGTGCCGGCTTGTACTTCCAAGTTTGTTGCGCCTAGTGGCCACGTCGGCGTTCCATTGAAGCCGACCATCGGGCCATTCGATTGCTCCATGTCGTCTGGGTGAAGGCCTAGCTCCTTGTAACATCTAACATACATGATGTCACAAGAGCTGCCTTGATCTATTAGGATGCATTTTACTTGGCACTCCCCAACCTGGAGGGATACTACCAAGGCATCATTATGTGGGTGCTGTACCATCTCTAGGTCAGTTTCGGTGAAGGCTATCATCGGTCCTTGGTACTCCGCTGGCCGATGTCTTTTTTTCCCGACTTGGTAGACATGCTGCAGATGCCTTACCTTTTGAGTCTCTCCTCTGACTTCATTCTCGTTAACCTTTGAGTGGATCACATTAACTATCCGAGGTCCTTCTGCCCGAGGTTGCGGAGGTGGTGGGGCTGCTGGAGCCTGAGGCAGTCTTGCCTGTTCTTCTCTTGTTCTGGTTTCATCGATAAGGTCTCTCAGGTGGCCTTGCCTTACCAGATCTTCCAAGTGTGCTTTTAGGGCTCTGCAGCCCTGTGTTGTATGTCCGTTTTCATTGTGATAAGCACAATGTTTGTCCATGTTTCTTCCCATAAATTCTCCCGGTTCCCTTGCTGGCGTTCTGAAATAGGGCTGGTTCCGAATTTTTCCTAGGACTTTTTGAATTGGAATTTGGAACACGGTGGTCATTGCCTGTTTGGCCTTTAACTCTATCTCGGTTTTGCTGAATCCGTTGTTACTTCGGCCTCGCTTCGGCGAGCCGTTCCCTTTTTCCTGTTTGACTTCCTTGTGGGCTGATGTATCCTCCTCGGCTCGGGCATACTTTTCGATCCTTGCCATGAGTTCTTCCATGCTCTTTGGTAATGTCTTTGCCAGAGATTTTCGCAGTGAACAGTTATCTTTCAGGCCGTTCTTGAAGGATACAACCGCCACTTCCTGGTTGCACTCGGGTATTCGATTGAACACCTCGTAGTATCTTTTTGCATAGGCCCTAAGGCCTTCATCCTAACTGATCTTTAGAGCCGTTAGTGCATCCACCCTTAATGGCTGTAGCTTGTTTGTTACGAACCTGGCCACAAACATCTCGGCCAGGCCTTCCCATGTCTTTACGCTTCCCTTCGGCAGTTTATGAAACCAATCTGATACAATTTCCCCAAAGGACGAGGGGAACACTTTGCAGAGTAATGGCTCGTTTCCGCTGCATAGTGCCATTGAGTTCAAAAATAATCCAACGTGGAAGTTAGGGTCTGACTTACCATCGTATATTTGAAACCTCGGCATACTGAATCTTTTCGGTGCTTCAAATTTGTCCAGTTCTACCGAGAACGGTGTCCTCGGCTTCACGGGTGAGGTTACCTCGGCTTCAGCGTTCTGTTCCTTCCTCTTGAGGTAGTTTCTCAAGTCTTCTTTACTCCTCCCTGGAGCCCGGCTATCTATGGACTTCAGTCTCTTCGGCACACTACTCTCGGCCTCGTGATGGGCCCGTTTTGATCTTTCTCTGTGGGTTGTGTCAAAGCAGAGCATCTGCCCTTGAATACGCCGATGTTCTTTGCGCTCCTGATCCTTTGTATGATACGTCCTTTGGGACCTCTGTTGTCTTGGTTCCTCTCGCCCGACCTCCCCGGAAGGCGGGTGAGAGTGTCTTTTGCTCCTGGTGTGTTGTGGTGCCTCAAGAATTATTTTCCTTCCTTCCTTCTGAGTATTAACTGCTGGAATTGGCGTGTCCTGCAGTGGGTACGGCGGCTGCATGACATTGTTTTGCATCAGGAAATTGACGACCGACTGCAGGTCTGCCAATTTGTCTGCCAAATCTTTTACTTCCTCATCCCTCCGTAGGCACCTATCCCTCCATACCTGGAGGTTATCTTCGTTGTAGTATCTGTCCTGGTCCGTCTTCTTTGAGGTGTCGCCCTCCTGGGCGACGTTTTTTCCTCCATTCCCCTGGTTGTGGGTTTCTTCATTGTGGTTGTCTCTTTCAGCGTCAAGGTTGATAGGCCTGCCACTCCCAGCGGGAGCGTCGTCCCCAACCTTCTCATTTTGTGCGTTACTGGCCATCTTATTCGTCTTTCGTTCCCACAGACGGCGCCAAATTGTGTAAGTGATTTTCTGATCACACTGCCCTCCTTAGTAATTCAGCTGTAGAACACAGGCAGAATAGATGGCACCCTGCTGTCCTGCACAGAAAGAAAAGGCTCCGGCGGTGGTTCTTCCACCCGGGGGCACTCCGACGATCAAGTCAATATATCTTTAAAAGATAATCAAGTATTCAACTCACAAGCTTGAGTATATAAAACATACCTTAGACCCATGGGGGTGCCTCTTATTTATAGTCAACTCAATCCTAGTCCCAATGAGAGCCTAACTCCAATGAACTCAGGATTACTGCTAATCTGGGACTCCCAGTGGGATTAGGAGAAACCCTCTAAGAGTTTCATCTTTACCCAAACTGAAGTCTTCTCTCAATTTAGGACTCTTGTCCTTTATCCGCTTATCTCGGCTTCCGATATCTTCGGAGATAACCTCGGCAAACCGAAATCACCTCAGCGTAACTACCACAACACGTGGCACCTCGGCTAACACGTCGGCGTCACCTTTGCCACGTGTTGGTACTCAGCAAATATATCCCCACACTTTATATTTAAAAAATTTTAACAATTAAAATTAAAATACAAATAGATTTTCTAATGGTTGATGAAAAGTTTTGTTATTGTGTGTGTGATCCTATATAAAATGTTCATAAAAATAATTTCTTTCAAAGTTTTTTTTTTATATATATATAAAAAAAAAAGAGGCTTGAAATCAAATCCTCATAAAATCACAATGGAGTTACCTTTAATCAAATCCTCCAAATCATTTTCCTATTTTATATTATGATATGTGTTACAAAACAATAATATTGATTTTAATTAAAAATAAAATTTAAGTTATTTATTTTAATAATCTTAACTTTATCATTTCTATAGAAGTGTTAATTTAAAACTTATATATAATAAATTTAGTTAAATTATTTATTGATTTTGATAATTTTAGTTTTATAGTGCTATAAAAGTGAAATTATCATATAATGATTTTATATGATATATATTAAATTATAAGATATAAAATAAACACTCATTTTGATATTAGTTAAATTATAAAGAGAATTAGTAATATAAAACTAAAAGTAATTTTAATTATTTATTTTGATTTTGATTTTGATTTTTATATTTATTTGGATAATAAAAATATGTAGAAATAAAACTGCACAAAATTTATTTAAAAGATTAAATATAAATATATTGCGATTGATTAAGAAAAAAATACATAAATTAATTATGTAGAGTATTGATTTTTTCTTTAATATTCATTTTTGAATTATTCATACATATTGTATATTGGTATATAATATTCAAATTAAATTATATATGTCATAATAATTAAATTATAATTATATAAATAAAAAAATAAGTATTTCTCAAATAAAATCTATATAAAATTAGTTATTATATAATTGAAATTGAGTTTATGTAGAATTTTATATATAAATAGAAAATATATGTTGATGTGACTTTTTTTTTTTTTTTTATTTAAAAAAAGCCTTTAAAAAGTGACACATAAGTAAAAAAAAATACTACTTTTAATCATATATGCCTCCGTTTGGGAAGCCAAAAAGTCAGGCTTTTTGGTTATTTTAGTCACAAAAGACAAAATAGGCTTTTTTAGCCACAAAAAACAAAACATCACATCCAACCCATAATCATTACACTCCTCTCTCACAAAAAAAGTCAAAAAAGTCAAAAAGCCCTTCCCAAACCAAACTTTTAAGCCCAGACTAAAATAACCAAAAAAATCAAAAAGCCAAAAAACCAACCCAATCCCCAAACGGAGGCATACTATATATATGATTTGCAAGTTGAACTTGAGTCACGCCGCCACGGTATCACTGCAAGTTTGTCCAATCATTTATTTCAAAGTAATGATATTAGTTGATCTGTGCATAAATTGATCTAAATACTCAATTATAAATAAAATAAAATAAAATAAAAGAGGATATTTAGCCTATGTTTGAGAAGTTGAGTTTGAGGATTTTTTAATTAAAATAGTCACGAAAAATAAAATAGACTTTTTAGTCTAATTAGACAAAATATCACATCCAACAAATAATCATTACATTCTTTCTCTAAAAAAAAATCAAAAAACTCAAAAAAGCCAAAGATTCTTCCCAAATTAGATTTTTTAACCCCAAACTAAAATAGTCAAAAAGCCAACCCACTTCCTAAACGAAGCCTTATGTGAGCCAATTTAAAAACGTAGTTAAAAGCCAAATTTTGACTTTTAATCTATTTTGCCACATCACTTCTCTATTTTTTTACACATTTTTTTAAAAAATCAAAAAAAATAAAAAATCAATTTTTAACAAACTCTTCCAAACAACTCATATCTAAGCCCCAAATGACCAGTTCAAGATTAATCATGCTTTATTACAAATAAAATCTTCGTAAACATGACATTTATAGCTTACTTGACTTTGGTTACTTCAATATTTTTTTTTTTTTTTTTTTAATGCTTATGATTTTTTTACTCCTCTACAATTGGTCTGGTGTTGAAGAATTCCAAGCTGTTCCATTAGTACACATATATTAGTTGAACTTAAAGCCTGTTGACCAAATTCCCATACCGATTGACATTTGACCAATCCATGATTCTCACCAAAGTCAATTTTTTTAAGTCATTTTATTTTTTTGTTTTTTTATATATTTTTTTTAAAAAAATTAAAAAATCAAAAAAAAATTAACTTTTAACCCTCTTCTCCAATTAATCCTTTTTCATTTCCAACTAGGCAAAATTCACAATGGCCTCTTCCCCCCCCCCCCTTTTTTTTTTTTTTTTTTTTTTTTTTTTTTCCCAGAAATTGACTTCTCAAATGGTCAAGGTTACTGGGGAGATGAAAAGATTTTTCTTTGCTTTAAAATTGATCAGAACAAATGTTAAAGTCAATTGCCTATCTCAATGTCAAACTTTATTCATGAGAATTATTCAATAGGTTTGGTTTTAATTTTTTAGAAATTAAATTTTTTACTTTTTGTATTTTTATATTTTTAGGATAAATTACAAACACACCCTCTGAGGTTTACTTTAATTACAAATTACCTCTGTGATTTTAAAAATTACATTATGTCCCTTAAGGTTTCTAATTTCATAACAAATAAGTCCTTTTATTAATAAATTATCAAGTTAATTAACATGTTTTAATAATGTTAAAATTTTATTTCAATTAATGATTCAGATAATTTTATTATTGTATAGGTGAACAGTTAGAAATTTCATTTTTTCAATTAATTCTGTTAAATAAAAAATTTTGACATGAAAGTATTTGTAATTTTTCAAACCACAGGGGGCAATTCGTATTTTAAGCAAACCTCAGGAGTGTGTTTGTAATTTATCCAAAAGTAAAATATTTGTAAAAAAATATTTCAAAAAATCAATAAATACAAAAGAATAAGAAAAATGTAATGAATTCTCTTCTTCTTTTTTTTCTTTTTTTTTTTTATATTTTTGGCATTTAGAAATTTCTAAAGATTTTTTTTCACAAATATTATACTTTTTAAGTATATTTATATTATGTATATGTAAAAATTTAAAAATAAAAAACACAAAAAATAAAAAAAAAATTAATTTTTTAAAAAGTGAATCTTGAAAATCCAAATCAAATACCCTGATTTGGTTATGTAGTGCACATTCCCCCTAAATGTGCAAATGATTTGTATCTCTTTTTGTTACAATATGATATTATTTTTGTTACAATATGATATATTCTTTATTATGACAGCAATGAATCACAACTCCGAAGTTCTAATTCACTCAGACTTCGTTTGGTGAGTGGGTTAGTTTTTTGAATTTTTAGTTTTTTTTTGACTATTTAAGTTTGGATAAAAAAGTTTGTTTTGGAAAGAATTTTTGATTTTTTTGACTTTTTTGTGAAAAAAGAATGTAATGATTATGAGTTAGATGTGATATTTTATCTTATTATACTAAAAAATCTATTTTATTTTTTTATGACTATTTTAACCTAAAAATTCTTAAACCCAACTTCCAGACATATAGGCTCAGTTGTTAGAATTACGAAACAATATAATTGAAACTAACATCAAACGCATCACTTCATAATTTCTAACATGTCGCATCGTAACCGGAAAGTTGCTCATTACAAATTGAGAGTACCAATGAAATCGCCTTCACACCCATTGTCTAAGTCCAGGTTTAGCTATTATTTTGAGGCTAAAAATATATATATATATATAAAATGATAAAATAAGTTAAATAAATTAATAAGATAAAATATCATATCTAATTCATAATTATTATATTTTTTCTATCATAAAAGTAAAAAAAAAAAAAACAAAAAATCTAAACCAAACGAAAAAGTTAGGCTAAAAAAAGTTCTAACATAAAAAAGTTAACTATATTAATTAATGCCGAAGCTTAAATTAGAGTCTTATGAGAAGGAAGGGGATTAAAAATGAAGTATTTTTCTAATAGGGAAAAACAGTAACCCCCAAATGAAAATTTTAATATAACAAAATTTTGGTTTTATGTGGTGTCATAAAGTGGAAACATTGATAATAAATTTCATTTTTTTTTTTTTCTTTTTTTGATGGACATACAAAGTGGAATGTATGGTCAGAAAAGATTTTTGGTTCTACTTTTGACTATAATCCTCTCATCTTCCCCCATTGGGATGGTTAGGCACTAATGCTTAGGTTAGGCTTGTTGGTAGGTGGATTTATAGGACAAATTTAGATATGCTTTAGGAATATCAAGTTTTAGCACGTTATGAGGACAAAAACTGATCACATAATTAAATATTAAATATATATATATTATATACATTCACATCTTAAAAATCTTATTCAATTATATATATTCTGATCGAATTTTATTCTTAAACTTAATCCTATAAAAATAAAAAAATAAAAAAAATCTTAAATTCGCCATTCCTTTTAAAAATGAAAATTACCACCCCTTGCCACTTAGTAATTGTGGTAGTTTCAGAGCACCACATGTCATTGTTTTTATAGCATTTCAAATTAATAATAAACAAATTTATTAATGAGATAGATTAACTTACGTTTATTAGATAATTCAAAAAAAAAAAGAAAAAAAGAAAAAAACATGATCACTTGATATATTGCGGTTTGTTATTTATCATCATATGGCAACGGTAATTAATAATTTTTTATTACTTCATATCATCAAATTTCAAAACAAAAATAGGAAAAAAAAAAAAGGAAGAGTTTTTTAATACATTTTAGAAGGACAGATCACATAAAAATGGTGGGGTTTGGGAAGAGTTTTTTTTTTTTTTTTTAGTTTTTTTGCTAAAAGACAAAATAGGTTAAAAACCTAAAAAAAATAAATTCAGACAAAATATCACATTAAATCCATAATCATTTTACTTTTTCTCTTATAAACATCACATCTAACTACAAAAAAATTCAAACTATCTTTTTAAACACAAAAAAAATTTCCTCCAAAAATAATCAAAAACTAAAAAAAATTACTAGAATAACAACTTCCCAAACACCCACAATATAAAATAAAGAAGAGAGAAACTTGTGATGGGATCCTCAACTTCTAACTTGGACGGCCATGATTGTCTTAGATTAGACAGTCGTCTTGTAGACGTCATGAATATGGTAATGTTTGGCATACAGTTTATCTCTTACTGGGCCCACGCTCAACAATTGGGAATAGCAATACAAGGCCCACAGATATCAATTCATGGCCCATTTAACAACTTTTAAGATTATGAAATTTTATATTATTAACTTAAAAATTATTTAAATAAATTATAATGGATAAATTACACCAACTTTATTTGGAATTTAAAAATCTATATTGAACTCCACAAATTTATCATAATTATATTAAGTTATTTTAAAATTTTAATTCACAGATTAATATTTTTATTTATAATTTAACTCTATTAAAATAGAAGTAGGTGTAATTAGAAAAAAAATTGTGAAATTTATTATAAAAATTTTAAAACTCAAGGGTGATAACTACAAAAAGATGACAGCATTTGACAAACAAATTATGTTTGAAATTAAAGCAATGAATATTTTCAAAAAATGCTAATTATTTCTTAAATTTTCAAAAACTACTTAAGCACAAAAATTAAAGCAATGATTTATTTTTTTTTATTTTTTATTTTAGTTCTTTATGTGGGTGTGGTTGTAATTTCCAACATGTGTCATCTTAAAATTACTGTGGCTGATTTTTAAAGTAAAGAATAGAACAAGAATCTTTAAAGTAAAGCATATTTCTCATGGATCAACCCTTTTAATTTGGATGTATTGAAATAAAGGGATTTTAGGTCAAAACCCCCTTCCATGAGGCCCATTAGGTGTAAAGCCCACGGATGAAAACAATTGCGCCAAAAGTCCCTCGATTAAAAAAATATCGTGATTTGACTGAAATGCCCATCCATATAAGGGTGCAAATACGAAACAATTGCACCGTTTCTCTCCCGTTCCTCTGTGTCATCGATTCAAAACCCTCCTCTCTTCTGAATATGATCGTTCGAAACCCTAGGAACGATTGAAACCCTTATCTGTCTCATTACTCTCGCTGTCTGTAGCTAGTTCGTTATAGTTTCTTCGATTGAAACCCTTCTGTTGGCTTTTTGGCTTTTCGAAGGATAGTTTTGTAAATGCGAGCGTGCCAGCAAGGATCAATCAGTCCTTACAGAAATTATAATTGCCAACCAATTTATCAGACGATTGTGTTTTTTAGTTCTTTCAGCCTCAATGAAGAGGACTTTTACTGGTGGCTTGACTTAGGAGAAATTAAGAAAGATAACAAGCAATATGAAGAACAATCGCAGTATTTCATTAAAAATGAACACTTACAATAGTCCAAACTCAGCCTCGAAGAGGTTTACAGCAACAGTCTACTTGAATCTACTTGAAACTACTCCTAGGAATCGAAGTGCAGTGCAGATATTTAAAGGACAAGTATTTAAAGTGCAGGTATTTAAAGTGCAGGAAATGTAAAACTGGGAAAGAAAATATAAAGTAAATGACTGGTTTGTATGATCTGAGTCTGGGGGGTTTTTCTGGGGACTTCCTTGCTATTTATACTTGCCAAGGATGACCTTCGAACTGCACTTCAAACCGTCGAACTGCTCCTCCATGATTGCTGATCATGCTGCCTTAGAAGTAGTTCCACTACGCCATCACTTGCAGTTAAACTTCCCTCTTATATTTGAATTTGAATATGAGTAACCGTTGAGGCCACGTCATCTTTCGTTTCTTTATTGATCTGGTGCTACTCGGATCACGTGAGAACCAATTGTCATCGCCACGTGTACGATCAGGATTGAAGACATGAATCATCTTCCCATAATACCCTTATTCTGCCACGTGTCGAATTGTTACTGGCTTTTACAAAATATATAGCCAACATTACCCCCCGCACTAATATACCCAATACTTGGTGATATTAGTGGATTAAAAACTTTTCCCGCGTTTTTGGAATGTGCACGGAATCCACTTTCGGGAAACATAACCGTCACCCATTTGGTGATCATTAGCATTAACTCTCAAATTATTGAATATTTCAATATCTTTAGCATCCGAACGGATTATGGCTCAATCAACTTCTCATTCTACTGATCAAGCATACGAAGAGCCATTGAGTAATGCTGTTTCCCCTCGAAAGAATCTTCACGCATTCATTAGCCATCTTTATCCGCCCTTCCATATTCAGGTCGTGGAGGCTTTTGCGAATTATCAAGCTTTGGACTATGCGCATATTGCCATTAACCCTTCGATTCACAACTCCGTAAATACAAGAAGTTCTTCCTCTAGCATCCCTTTGTACTTTGAACAAACTACCCTCAAATCTTTGCTTCGATAAGTTACAAATATGGATTCGGGAAGTTCTTCTTTGCACACCTCTGCATGGGATGAAGCTATAACTTCTTCATCGTCTGGGACTTCTAGTTGGACAAACTGGTCGTCCTCTGAGACTTATGATGTAAGGGAGCGCATCAACCATCATTTTGTTGAGTTTACTGATCCCTTGGAGTTTCCTTCCTTCGCTCGAAGTTCAGTAGTCTACCCTTACGTGCCCATTGATTTTCGACGTAGTTTAGAAGAAAATCTGCTCGTGGCCTGGTATACCTCATCCATGCCTACAAAGATAATGCATCCTACCCGGCGCCCGGAAGAAGCACAAGGATACAGTCCTTCATTCTTAGCCAAGAAGGCGAAGATTTGTTCTTCTGATTGGCTTGATTACATTAATGCCTTTGTTCCTTCCACTCCCACGCCATCTCTTACAATAGAGGCATCCACACCTTCTTCTTCATCTTCTGAATTTGAAGCCTCTACTCCTTCTTCTCCTCCCGCTCTTTCCTGGATAGAGAAACTAAGGCTTGCTCTTCCAATGGACAGAGTCTTTTCACCTTACAACCCTCCATTATCCCCTTCTCCAACTGAGCGGAAACAAGCTCAACTTCTGCTAGCGGCTTTCTCTCACTTGCCTTTCAATGTTCTTGAGGATGATACCCCTCTCAAGAACTTTCAATGGGCTTGTGATATTTTGACCAGGGGCCATATCTTTAACCCCATCGCCCAAGCAGAACTTTACCTATTTCTGGACCAACTTCCAGTGCTTCTCCACTGGCATCGAAATTCTCTGGTTGCTACGCAATCTTTGGATCAACTCTCATCCCTACGAATTCATGCTCAATACGAAGCAGAGAACTTCCTCGAAGAGTTCGATGACTTCAGAAATAAAGAATCTGCGTATTGGGACGATTTGGTTATAGATGAGCTGGAACAAACACTGAGGGAGGAAGCTTTCGAAATAAAGGCTGAAGAGCTCTATTATGAAGTAAGAGCACATCAGCTTATGCAGCCAACATTAGAGGAGATAGAGGAAATAATAAAGAAAGAACAAAAATTTATTGATCATTGTTGGATGAAATTCCATGACCTTGTTATTTATTCTATTCCTTATTTTTATGAGCTAGAATTCGTACCCAGATAGGGTCACTTGATGTAACTGTTTTGGCTTTAGTACAAACAAAGTCTTTTTACATTTGTCATTGTTTGATTTTGTTCCTTCTGCAGTAACAACCACTGCACTTATCTTTCCCATGGGGCCTCTTCCAGTGTCGGTTGAAGTTGACCAGATGCAAAATGTGAAGACTGTTCAAATACAACTTCCACTTCCTAAGCCTACGCCTCCTGTACTTTCCTTGAGTCCCACCATTCCTGCATCTCTTTTCCTTGGTCTAGAACCATATCTTCCTTTTTTGGCTTTTAACCCGCCTCAGTATGCTTCTTCGAGCCTTGCTCTTCCTTCTTCCAAGGATATTCCAGCTGTTACTCCAATCCTAGTGGCAGTTGATTCTCCCACAGAGGGTACTGGTAGTTCTCCAGTTCATAATTTATCACCTATGTCCACTTCCAGCCCCTCTTCACTAGATTCATTGGTGGCTAAAACCATAGAGGCTGCCAAAGATGCTCCATCCATTTCTCCCATCCCCATGCAACCCTTTGTGTCTTCCACCACAATACTTTCTATGCCCTTCATGTCTAGGGACGAGGTAGACATCTTCGAAGGAAGACTCGCTAGTCTTTTCAATGTACCTTCTACCTCTCCAACATTTAGTGCTGAAGCTGAGCCATTAGTCTTGGCTAACTCCTTGCTGGAGATTTTCGAGAGTCCTTCTCCCAGCAGCAAGCCTCCTGCACCTTCAATAGATCTAGACACATGTTTGGAACTGCTAACTTCTTTTTCGAGGATTCCCTTCGAGGCTCTACAAAGGCCTATCATTAGAAATGGGTTCCTTCAGTGTTGCAATATTGCTGAACAGTCCGTCATGAATGTCTCAAATCATCTATCTCAGGCTACAGCTACTATTGATTTTTATCTCAACATCTATCATGCTGCTAAGACTGCGGATGAGAAGCTGGTTAGAGACCAGAGTTTTGTTTCTCAAGTGCATACTAAAGTAGCAGATCTCAAGGAACAACACTCTTCTGTCTCCCAGTTTCGAATCCAACTGCTGGAGAAAAAAGCTCAACTTGAAGAGGAGTTGGCTGCAGTAAACCAAGCCTTGGTTCGAACTGATACCAAATTGCAAATTACCAACCAAGAGCTGGCTGACCGAACAGAAGACATGGCTGCAGCTATTCAACTGTTTCCAGCACTTAGCCATAGGAAGTCCACTGTACAAAAACAATTAAGACATTGTAATGATTTTTGGGCCAATCTGTGGCACAATGTATTTAATTCTTTATAAAAGAACAAATTTTGTCTATCATTTGAGTAGTCTTATGTTTTCGTAGTTGATGCTTTATGTTATTCCTTGTGTTTCCCAAATGGTTGGAAAATAAGGTTTTAAATATCTACCATTAATCTTTTTGGGATGTACATAACCATTCAAATTTCTTAAATGATATGCCCCAAAAGGCAGAACTCTATGAATTTGATATGGTCCTTCCCAATTAGGTGACCATTTGCCAAACTTATGGCTTTTAATCCCTATTGGGAGTATTGTTTTCCATACCAAATCACCTTCATCAAAGCCAATGTGTTTGACCTTTTTATTATAATTCTTGGCTGCTTTCTTCTTCTGGAAAAGAATGCTATTTAATGCCAAAATTCTGGCTTCATCTATGCCTTCTAATTCCAAGCACATGCTTTGATGGTATTGCTCATGATTTAACTGATCTTGGCATCTTACCCTTAAAGATTTAACATTGATTTCCACAGGTAAAACTGCATCATGCCCATATACCAAGGCATAAGGAGTAACCCCTGTGCTTGACCTAGGAGAGGTTCTGTAAGCCCATAACACATCCAACAACAGGTTATGCCAATCCCTAGGATTATCCTCCACAACCTTTTGTATTCCTTTTTTTAAGGACTTATTGGATGATTCGGCCTGACCATTAGCTTGTGCATAATAGGGTGTGGAATTAACAAGGCTAATTCCAAACTCTGCCACAAAAGACTTCACCATTTTCCCATCGAACACAGTCCCATTATCAACTGTTATGGTTTGTGGAATGCCAAATCTATGGATCAGATCTTTAATGAACCCAATAACCTCTGTTTGGTCTACAGCCTTGTATGGCTTAGCTTCGACCCACTTAGTGAAGTAATCGGTAGCCACTAAAATGAAACAATGATGTTTCGAAGAGGGTGGGTGTATTTTTCCCATCATATCCATGGCCCATCCTCTGAATGGCCAGGGCTTCACTACTGCATGTAGGTCAGTTATGGGTACATGCCTTATTGTGCCATGCTTTTGGCATGCCTGGCAGCCCTTTGCATATTCTATGCAGTCTTTAAGGATAGTTGGCCAGTAGTAAGAATGCCTTCGAAGCAACCATCTCATCTTTACGCCGGGTTGATGAGCACCACAAATGCCTTCATGAACCTCAGCCATAGCTGTTAATGCTTCTCTTGGGCCTAAACATTCCAGCAATAGGCCATCTCCCCCCCTTTTATAAAGAGCATTACCATACATGATGTATTGCATAGACTGCAATTTAACTTTTCTGCTGGCCTTCGAAGATGGACCATCCAAATACTGCATTATTGGATGCCTCCAATCTTGTTCTTGCAAGTCATTATGATTGACTTCTAAGACTACATTCCTTTTATTCAAAGGTGGTATCAATTTTTGATATGTTGTTTGGCCTATGCTCCTTTGGGTATTATCCCTTCTCTTGAAGTTCGAAGCTTTCTGAGCCACATCATTAGCTCTATTGTTCAAGAATCTTGGAACATGAGTTACATTTGCTACTTGAAATTGAGAAAGCAGATGTAATGCAACAACATAATATGGTAAAATACTTATGCTTTGACACTTGAAAATCCCATTTACTTGGTTAACCACCAACTGAGAGTCTCCAAATATATCAACTGCATGTACTTGTAATCCAATAAGGATCTCTAGCCCCACTATTAAGGCTTCGTACTCAGCCTGGTTATTGGAACAAGTAACTTCGTCCACTCTGAAACCATGTGTGGTTTCTACCCCTTGTGGAGATTTAATCACAATACCAATTCCAACTAAACCATTGGCTTTCGATCCATCGAACCACATCTGCCATGGCTCAACACTGGTCATGCCAAGTTCCATTACTTCTTGGTTCTCTGTTTGAGATGGATGGTCTGCTAGAAAATTGGCTAAGACTTGCCCTTTTACTGCCTTTTGAGGGACATATTCTAAATGAAATTCTGATAAGGCTAGTATCCACTTGCCAATTCTTCCCCTCAACATAGGTCTTGACAACATATACTTAACCAAATCTGTGGTTGCAATCACCAAGACAGTTGTAGGTAAAAGATAATATCTTAATTTCATTGCAGCAAAATACAAAGCAAGGCACAGCTTTTCGACAGCTGAGTATTTACATTCACAAGAATTTAAAAACCTACTAAGGTAATAAACAGCTTGTTCCCTGCCTTCTTCATTGTCCTGGGCCAAGAAAGCTCCCAATGAATCTTCTGCTGCAGCTATATACAACTTCAAGGGCTTGTTTCCCTTTGGTGGCATCAGTACTGGAGGATTGGCCAAGTAGGCTTTAATACCTTCGAAAGCAGTTTGATGCTCTGTTGTCCAAACAAATTCTTCTTCATCCTTCAGCCTTAACAAGGAAGAAAATGCTTTAGTTTTCCCAGCAGTGTTAGAAATAAACCTTCTAAGAAAGTTAACCTGCCCAAGGAACCTTTGTAATTCTTTCTTACTTGATGGAGGCTTAGCTTCGATGATGGCTTTGGCTTTGTTCTGATCAATCTGTATTCCTTTCTTGTGCACCACATACCCCAAGAAGTTTCCAGATGATACACCAAAGGCACATTTGAGAGGATTGAGTTTTAGCTTGAACTTCCTCATTCTTTCAAAAGCTGTTTCTAACTGAAACAGATGTTCTTTCATGGACTGGGATTTCACTATAATGTCATCAATATAACACTCTAGATACCCTCCAATGAGATCATGAAAGATGGTGTTCATAGCCCTTTGATATGTTGCCCCAGCATTCTTCAGGCCAAATGGCATTTTAATCCATTCGAAGGTGCCAATATTTCCAGGACATCTGAATGCTGTCTTGTGGATATCCTCCTCCGCAATGCAGATTTGGTTATAACCAGAATGCCCATCCATCATTGACAAAACTTGGTGCCCTGCTGAACTGTCTACCAGTAGGTCCACTATAGGCATAGGGTACTCATCTTTGGGAGTCGCTAGGTTTAAGTTTCTGAAATCGATGCATACCCTCATTTTACCATTCTTCTTAACTACAGGTACAATATTAGACAGCCATTCAACATACCTGGCTGTCCTAATAAAGCCTGCCTTAAGTAGTCTAAGGATCTCTTCTTTGACCTTCTGAATTACTTCTGGACTCATCCTTCTCGGTTTCTGCTTGTATGGCTTGAAATTTGGCTTCATAGGGAGTCTATGTTCCACTAATGACCTATCCAATCCTGGTAGTTCATTATAAGACCATGCAAAGCAATCTTTGTATTTCTTTAGAACAACCAATAACTGGTCTCTGTCCAGAACGTTCAAACAAGCACTTATGTAGGTTGGCTGTTGTACAGAACCTTCCCCTAAATTCACTTCTTCTAAGGGGTCTTGTGTCTGAGAACTTACTAAAGCTTCCTCTTTGATTCCTTCTACCTTCGAAGCATATTTCTTGCTTTGCTCCACTCGCAAGTTCTCTGGTTCCACATCCTTACCTTCTTCCTCATAGACAAAATCTGTCCATAAGGCATCCTCCTCTTGTATCTCCTGGACCTTTGTCTCAATGTCCAATGCGCAATATTTCCCAAGGGTCAGAATTCTGACCTGTAGCTGCTCCTGTTTACAGCCAATCATCATGGCTTCTCTTTCTTGCTCCTGTACTTTCTAGACTATTGCTTCTACGTCCAATGGTGAGAATTTAACCAGAGCCAAAGACTTGGCTTCTTGCTCTTCATCTCTTTGCCTATAACCAGGCATCATTGTCATCTTTCACGACAACCTCTTCATCAGCACTCTCTTGGACTAAGTGCTTTAGGTGTGTCACTTCCTCATCAGCCGTCACTTCGGCTGAGCCATCAGCTTTCCTCAGTATACTGAGTGGTGTTACTCCCTCAATATACAACTTGGCCTCTGCAAAGTCTGCACAGGCTATGAAGGGTTGAGGATCTGCATCAATTTCCTCTGTCTCTCCATTACCCAAGGCCATCATGATCTTCTGATGCAAAGAGGAAGGCACACATTTGTTGGTGTGGATCCAATCTCTCCTAAGTAAGGCATTATATTTGGCATTGCTGTCGATGACGAAGAATGCTGTCATACAATCCCTGGTTCCCACACTCAAATTAATAGGCAGAATCCCTTGAGCCATCTGTTTATCTCCAGCAAAACCAGCAATAGTCGTGCTGGTTGGAATCAACCTGGGATTCTTTTTCCCTAGTTTCTTCAAAGAAGATTTCGGTAATAAGTTCACTGCTGCCCCATTGTCTACCAGGACTCGGTTTAGCTGTATCCCATCAAAGAAAGCCTTGATGTACAAAGGCTTGACATGCTGGGTCATGGAATTTGAGGGATATTCAAAAGGGTATGAGAGGTTGATGCTCACTTCTTCCTCGCTCTCATACTCAGTTTCCATTGGAGTAGCCATTTCAGGAGCATCCTGTACCATACTCACTTGTGACTCTTCACTAGATACAGGAATTGGATCCATGTCTTGGTCACCATGATCCTCATTTTCAGCCTGGAATTCATGAGGTAGTATGTGTACCATATTGACTGATACAGGGGGAAATGAGCCAAACTGAATGGCTGACTGTACCTTCTTCCCCTCTTGGCTACCTTGCTCAGTGTCCTCAGCAGCATCCTCCATGCTGCACTCTGGTATTTCATTGATAACTGATCCCTTCGAAGAATCCTTTTCAACTGGTTCTTCAGTCAGAAATGTATGTTCAGCCATGAAGGCTTCGAACATTTCTTCTTCTGCCATTTCCTTCTTTTGGCTCATGTCAATCTCGTCTCCCACTTCGCTATCACTTTCCATCAGAGCCTTCTCCAACCCTGCCAAACTAGACTTCTCCCTGGCCTTTAGTTCAGAATGAACTTGGGCCAATTGTTCTCTGCTACAAACCACTTTGCTTTGCAGAGTCGGTTTTGGAGTATGGTCTGACTTCGAAGTTTTCTTTCCTTCTGTCTTGACCTGTGAAGAACTCTCTCCACTTTCTTTCAGATCTTGCTGGTACTGGGTATACCTGCGTTGAATTTTCCTTCTTTGTGATCTGGAAATGACTGGGACCATGTCTGGTTCCTTTGTCTTTGGATGTTTAAGTAATACCCAATTGTTTGGGGCCACCAAAGGAGGCTTGACCATCCTGCCTTGGTTTCCAACATCCCTTTGAGTAGGCACCTCCCTAGGTTTGTTCTGCATTACAAACCAATCTGGGACCCCTGGTACCCACGAGCTTACTGATCCAGATGTCGAACTGTTTCCTTCTACCTTCGAAACCATCTTCGAAGCTGGCTGTGAAGGTAAATGCTTGGCTCTGACTTCATGTTTCGAACCTGATTCAGTCCTTCGATGAAAAGAGCCATTTTCTGTCCTTCGCAGGGTTGGTCTAAAAGGCCAATCTCTGGCTTTACTCCCATAACCTGGACCCCTCTCCAATCTTCTTTCAGAATGGCTGCTTTCTACTCTGTAGTAGTTAGGTGGCCTAGACTCATACATAGGCCTCTTGCCTTTAGCATGCATTCTGTCCACTACAGGTTCCACCACTAATGGGCGTTGCCTGTCACCAGCCGGATACGGCCTTTTGTTGTGAGCATTGGTTGATTTAGGACGTCTCTGAACATCCTTATAGTATTGCTTCCCATCAATTGGAAGCCCCTTTAACCATTTGTAACTTAATCTGCATCTAGGACACATCCTCTGCACTACAGCTGCTTCGAGAGAATCATCGTCCAGTGCTTCTTCATCAGAGTGTTCCCTCTGACGTGAGAAACCTTGTCCAGTAGTTGGTGGGTTTCCAATTTCCTTCTTGGCAGTTGTCTGGTTGGCAATATGCATTTGCACATTGACCTCTTCCAATTCCTGCAGAGATAGATTCTGAAAGTTTGGTACAACCACATTAGCCGCGCTTTCTCCAACTTCTGGAAATGGGTTGCTGTCAATTCCCATGGCTTTTTCTGTTTTGGCTGGGAACTTCAAACTTCCTTTTCGAATTTGCTCTTGGATCCTGTCTCGAAAAACAATACAGGTTTTAGTTGAGTGAGACCAAGAATTATGCCATTTACAGTACACTTTTCCTTTAAGTTCTTCTGGAGATGGCAGTTTAACTCCTTTTGGTAACTTAAGGAAATTGGCTGCAAGCAAATGATCAAAAATGTCATCTGCTTTTGTTAAGTCAAAAGAGTACTTTCGGTGAAAGTCTTTCTTTTTAAACTGTTGGTCGATGGTTGTATCCTTATGAATTAATGCTTCACAGATTACAGGTTCTTTGCCCACAATCTCTGCTGCATCAATCTCATAATTGGGATCTCTATAATACGTCTTATACGAAGCATTATTTCGATCTTGTTCCTCCTCTAGTAATGCTTCATATCGAGACACCTTATAGGTTAATTCGACCAAATCCCTAAATTCAGTTGAGTCAAATTTCTTTCGAAGCCTGAACTCTAAACCGTTTTGAGCCAATCTTACAAATTCTGACTCTGGAAGGATGACCCTACATTTATTTCGAGCCCTTTTAAATCTGGCAATAAACTGAGTAGCCTTTTCTTCAGGCCTTTGACTCAATCTTGCCAAGTCTGCCATGGACACCTCTGGCTCCGATTGGAAGAATTGGGCATGAAATGCCTCTTCCATTTGTTGCCAATTTTGAATGGAGCCAGGTGTAAAGTTGATATACCATACAAAGGCTCCCCCAGTCAGGGAATTTGGAAATAATCTCAGTTTCATGTAATCATGATTAGTGAATTCACCACATTGAGCAGCGAATCTGGCAATGTGCTCTACTGTTGATTGATTTCCAGTTCCATAGAACAAGGTAAAATCTGGTATTCTGAATCCTCTTGGATATTCATGTACCCTATCTACCCATTCTGGGTATGGTTTTCTGTATACAGGAGTCTGGACCCCCCGAGCCATCGGTCCACACATCTCCCTAACAATATCAACAATTTGGTCCCTAGGGACCATATTCTGTGCCTGCTGAACCAGTACTGGAGGAACAAACACAGGGTTTGGTGGACAAACTTGTGCTTGTGGCCCTCTTGGTCCATAAGGTGGTACATTTGGGACTGGTTGCCCCTGTGGTACAGGTTGCTGTTGGGGATATAGGTAACCCCTTTGAGCCTGTCCTGCGAAGGGACCTGCGAAAGGTGCTGGAACAGGTGTTGTGTCCCTTCCATTTACAGGAAAACTCTCCAACCCCCCGGGTATAAATTCAAACAAAGGATTATTATATCCCCTAGTGCCAGGTATGGCTTCGAACATAGGATTTGTAACCATTCTCATGCCAATTTCTTGTACTTGCCCAGATCCACCAACATGTGTGGCTTCATTGTTGGGTACTGAGGCATTTTGGCCTACTACAGGCCTTGAAATGGGTTCATACCAAGACTGAGGCGATGGTCTTTCATAATTCTGAGTACTAGTCTGACCATTAGATTGTCTATTAATTTGCATAGGCTGTTTTTCTCTAGCCAATCTTTGCTGAGGGACATTTAAAACTTCCTCTGTGTGTCTTGTATTTGTTGGTTGGTGGTTATTCATTCGATCCAAAAAGGATGTTGCCCACCTTTCCATGGTGTTCATTAATTGTTGTCCCATAGCATCTACTAAGCCATCCCATGGATTTGTTGGCTGAGTAGATGGAACGGTGGATGTTCCAATTCCTTGGTTTCGTCCAATATTATGAACATATGGTTCTTGTCCAGAAGTACTGGTCTGTTCGACCATAGGTTCTGATAACATAGGAGCCTCCACAGGATGTGTTATCACATTATCCTCTGGATTAGGTATTTCTACCTCTCCTTCTACGCCTTCTTCCAGACGTTCATTTTCTCCTTGTCGTCTTCTTCTAGCCATTTTAAATTAAGTCCCACCGGGCGTGCCAAAAATATATGTTGGCTTTTTGGCTTTTCGAAGGATAGTTTTGTAAATGCGAGCGTGCCAGCAAGGATCAATCAGTCCTTACAGAAATTATAATTGCCAACCAATTTATCAGACGATTGTGTTTTTTAGTTCTTTCAGCCTCAATGAAGATGACTTTTACTGGTGGCTTGACTTAGGAGAAATTAAGAAAGATAACAAGCAATATGAAGAACAATCGCAGTATTTCATTAAAAATGAACACTTACAATAGTCCAAACTCAGCCTCGAAGAGGTTTACAGCAACAGTCTACTTGAATCTACTTGAAACTACTCCTAGGAATCGAAGTGCAGTGCAGATATTTAAAGGACAAGTATTTAAAGTGCAGGTATTTAAAGTGCAGGAAATGTAAAACTGGGAAAGAAAATATAAAGTAAATGACTGGTTTGTATGATCTGAGTTTGGGGGGTTTTTCTGGGGACTTCCTTGCTATTTATACTTGCCAAGGATGACCTTCGAACTGCACTTCAAACCGTCGAACTGCTCCTCCATGATTGCTGATCATGCTGCCTTAGAAGTAGTTCCACTACGCCATCACTTGCAGTTAAACTTCCCTCTTATATTTGAATTTGAATATGAGTAACCGTTGAGGCCACGTCATCTTTCGTTTCTTTATTGATCTGGTGCTACTCGGATCACGTGAGAACCAATTGTCATCGCCACGTGTACGATCAGGATTGAAGACATGAATCATCTTCCCATAATACCCTTATTCTGCCACGTGTCGAATTGTTACTGGCTTTTACAAAATATATAGCCAACACCTTCTCTCTCTTATTACTCTCGCTCTGTGTAGCTACTTTGTTACAGTTTCTTCGATTGAAACCCTAGCAACGAACTCGGCATTAGGCTTTACTCTCTCTCTTAAACCCTTCTCTGAGTCTCATTACTCTCGCTTTGTGGAGCTACTTCGTTACAGTTTCGTGGATTGAAACCCTAGCAACGCTTTACTGTCTCTCTTGGACACACATTTTACAGGTCATTTCACTTGCTTCAGAGTAAAATTTTACTTCCAACTAGCGTAAAATTTTTCAGAGTAAAATTTTACATCCAACTAGAGTAAAATTTTACTCTGAAATGAGAGTTCTACTTCTTACAGAGTAAAATTTGACTTTAAGTATAGCCTTTTGTTCAGTACGTTTTAATTTCTGTAGTGTTTTTGTCCTGCCATTTCAATTTGCTTCATGAATTTTTCAGAGTAAAATGTTAAAATACACTTGCTTCATGAATTTTCAGAGTAAAATTTTACTTCCAATCAGAGTAAAATTTTACTTCCAAAACCAGAGTAAAATTTTACTTATAATGAGAGTAAAATTTTAAAGTAAAATTTTACTTCCAGTCAGAGTAAAATTTTACTTCCAAAACCCGAGTAAAATTTTACTTCCAAAACCAGAGTAAAATTTTACTTATAATGAGAGTAAAATTTTAAAGTAAAATTTTACTTCCAGTCAGAGTAAAATTTTACTTCCAAAACCAGAGTAAAATTTTACTTATAATGAGACTAAAATTTTAAAGTAAAAAAATGAGAGTTCTACTTCTTACAAAGTAAAATTTGACTTTAAGTATAGCCTTTTGTTCAGTACGTTTTAATTTCTTTAGTGTTTTTGTCCTGCCATTTCAATTTGCTTCATGAATTTTTCAGAGTAAAATGTTAAAATACACTTGCTTCATGAATTTTTCAGAGTAAAATTTTACTTCCAATTAGAGTAAAATTTTACTTCCAAAACCAGAGTAAAATTTTACTTATAATGAGAGTAAAATTTTAAAGTAAAATTTTACTTCCAGTCAGAGTAAAATTTTACTTCCAAAACCAGAGTAAAGTTTTACTTATAATGAGAGTAAAATTTTGGTTATTAGAGAGTAAACTTTTACTTTAACTCTAGCCTTTTTCTCACTACGCTTTAATTTCTGTAGTGTTTTGGTCCTGTCATTTCAATGCTTTCAAATTCACTTGCTTCACGA
Source organism: Camellia granthamiana (assembly GCA_036172215.1). Lineage (NCBI taxonomy): Eukaryota > Viridiplantae > Streptophyta > Magnoliopsida > Ericales > Theaceae > Camellia > Camellia granthamiana. Next base: position 19,168,392 of record CM069912.1, read on the forward strand.
ATTTTTCAGAGTAAAATTTTACTTCTAAACAGAGTAAAATTTTACTTCCAATCAGAGTAAAATTTTACTTCCAATCAGAGTATAATTTTACTTTAACTCTAGCCTTTGCTCATTACGCTTTGATTTCTATAGTGTTTTCGTCCTGCCATTTCAATGCTTGCAAATTCACTTGCTTCATGAATTTCTCAAAGTAAAATTTTACTTCCAATCAGACTAAAATTTTACTTATAATGAGAGTAAAATTTTACTTATTACATAGTAAAATTTTACTTTTACTCTAGCCTTTGCTCATTACGCTTTGATTTCTGTAGTGTTTTTGTCCTGCCATTTCAATGCTTTCAAATATACTTGCTTCATGAATTTTTCAGAGTAAAATTTTACTTCCAATCAGAGTAAAATTTTACGTCCAATCAGAGTAAAATTTTACTTTCAATCAGAGTAAAATTTTACTTTTGCCAAACAGAGTAAAATTTTACTGTCTCATGACAATACTTGTACATTTTGTTTAGTGCTTATTTGTTTTGTGACGTTGTTTAAAGTAAAATTTTATACTGTTGATACAGGGGAACTTTTTTGTGTTTGAAAATGGTTGTTACAAGAAGCAAATGTGGTAATGATGATGATGATGATGATTTTGAAGTTCCACCAACTGTTTTACAAAAGAAGAAAGTCCCTAAAAAAGGGAGCAAAAGTAGTAAAGAAAGTCCTTCAAAGTTGAATATTATGCATGGAGTACGGGAGAGGGAGAATTATATGAAACAATATAGGTCAAATATTGTTTCATTGATAAACATAATGCGAGACACAAGGTTCACTAAAAGACACATTACTACCCTTGAGAGAACACCTTTTGGAATGTTGTTTAAATGTTTTTGGAAGAAAGATGATGTGGACTTAAAGAACTTCAAGAAAGTTGACGATAATGTGATGGATGTGATCAAATGTTATGACTTTCATGCAAAGGGATTTAAGCTTGGGGGGAAGATATGTGACATACGGGATAGTGACGTTACCTTGATTTTTGGGATAAAATCGGGAACGAAAAAAGTAGATGTGTCATATGGGAAAAAACAAGAATCAGCTTTTGTGCAGAGAAGGTTTCGTAATTTGTCAAGAATATCTGTAAAGAGTTTGCGAGAGGCGTTAGGAGATGCGTTGGAAGGCACAACGAGAGTTGATATTGAGGATGTTGCACGCATAATGTGTCTATTTGTTGTGGCGACTTTGCTATTACCAACAACTGGTCTAACAGTTGGATGGGCCTTTGTTGCCCTTGTAGAAGATTTGGAAATGATGAATTCGTATGCATGGTCGACTGCAGTTGCATCCACGTTGACTACTTCAATCCATTCTTCATTAGGAAGTCTTGAAAATGTCACTGGATGTGTACTTCTTCTGTTGGTAAGTAAATTGAACTACTTGAAATATTATGCAATCTATCTTTAGAGAATTTAACTAATTTTGATTTTTTATTTTATAGTACTGGTTATGCGAGCATACTACCCTCATTCAACCTGAAGGAAAAAATTTGTGTCCAAGGCTCCTACGATGGGACTTATCAACATTGAGGAAAAAACTAATGAAGAGGTCATTGCAAACACTAAAGCCCGAAGAGGTATCATCTTTCCAAACTCAGCCCGAAGAGTAAAAGTTTACTTGAAATCAGAGTAAACTTCTACTTTAAATCAGAGTCAACTTTTTCTTACATTCAGAGTAAAATTTTACTTAGTCTTGAACAGAGTAAAAGTTTACTTTAAATCAGAGTAAAAGTTTACTTTAAATCAGAGTAAAATTTTACTTACAGTCAGAGTAAAATTTTACTTACTCTTCAACAAAGTAAAAGTTTACTTTAAATCAGAGTAAAAGTTTACTTTAAATGAGAGTAAAATTTTACTTACAGTCAGAGTAAAATTTTACTTGCTCTTGAACAGAGTAAAAGTTTACTTCAAATCAGAGTAAAAGTTTACTTTAAATGAGAGTAAAATTTTACTCTGAGTCAGAGTAAAATTTTACTTGCTCTTGTACAGAGTAAAAGTTTACTTTAAATCAGAGTAAAATTTTACTTACAGTCAGAGTAAAATTTTACTTACTCTTGAACGCAGTAAAAGTTTACTTCAAATCAGAGTAAAATTTTACTCTGAGTCAGAGTAAAATTTTACTTGCTCTTGTACAAAGTAAAAGTTTACTTTAAATCAGAGTAAAATTTTACTTACAGTGAGAGTAAAATTTTACTTACTCTTGAACGCAGTAAAAGTTTACTTCAAATCAGAGTAAACTTTTACTTTAAATCAGAGTAAAATTTTACTCTAGTGGTTAAAGTTTGCTTAATTGCTGGCTTCTTTTCTTTTTCTATTTTTCAATTGCAGGTAAATCACAATGAACTGAAGCCCGTTTCCAAAGAAGAAATGGAACTCATTTGCAATGATGATGAAAAAGATGCTTTGGACATAGAGGAAAATTTAGAGACTGAAAAAGATTCATTGGACACAGAGGAAAAGTTAGAGACTGAAGAAGATGCATTGGACACAGAGGAAAAGTTGGAGACTGAAGAAGATGCATTGGACATCGAGGAAAAGTTGGAGACTAAAGAAGATGAAGATGATGTAGCTGAAATTTTAGGAGATGATCAACCTTTGAAGAACTTCATTGATCTTGAAAAGGAAAACAAGAGGCTGAAAAGTGAGAATCTGG
>CM069912.1:19171282-19444267 GCA_036172215.1 Camellia granthamiana
GGGTCGTCTGAATTGGAACAAAACATTTTTTGTTTTTGAAAGATGTTTTGCTACCCGCAGGTAGGCTTAAAATGCAGATTTTACCACCCTTAGGTGGGCTTAGAAAACATGGTTTTGCCACTATCTAATGGGCTTAAAATTCGCAGTTGATGATTTGTCCCAATCCAAATAACCCAACCTTCACCCACAGGCATTCAAGCAGTTATATCACATAAGTAAATAGCCTCATGGTAAGCATGCTATCATGGCAGTCACTCACACGCATGCAAGGATGCTAAAGCGTAAAACTTACCGAGTACTCCAAACCAAAACATAAGCTAATTAGAAATCCATGCATGATCCTAACTATACAGAAATGCCTAATGCAACACATGCAAAAATGTAACTATAGCAGGCTCGGCTATTCTAAACATGGCATATGGAATGCTACAGCTAACACGTATTCAACTTGAAATTGAAATACAATACAGTGAGTTATGATGTGCCGAGCCCCGGTGCATGCAAAACTGATGAATGAATGCAAACATGCTATCATACTGTATGCTAATTGAAAACATGCCCTAATCTAACCATCATAAGCTGGTAAATAAAAGGGAAAGAAAGACGTGGGGTTGGAAGACATACATCACACACACTCACACTTATTACAATATTGCCCTCGCGCAGAGGGTCCGAATAAATAATACACAGTCCCAAATAAATAGTACAGTCCGAATAAAGTACAAAATCCTAATTAATTAACAAATTAACCTAGGAAAGCTGTAAACTAGCATGCAAGCTAGGGACTACCTCGACTCTACTCCGGATGATGGATGATGCATGTTTGAGTTGTTTGGCGTGGAAATCCACTGCGACGCCCCGATTAGCCTCTGTTTACAGTTTATGCTCGGAATATTGTGCAAAGCTCTGAAAGGCTGTTGATTCTTGATTTGCTGCAACAGAGAGCAAGAAAGGGGCATGGCAATGTATTTTCACATATGTATGCTTACCTTAATCCTCGTGCCACCAATCACGCATCCCAATGCATGACGGCCGAGGAGTCGAATTGCACGACTTAATATGAAATGAATGCACGTATAAACACAACAAGACCGAGACTCCATCATGGATAATCCGGAGTGTCGGCGATAGGGAATTGAGACACGTTCCGTCACTCGAAGTACGAAACGTCCCTCGTTTCCCGTGCTCGGGCTAACTCCTATTCCCGGCACAATGCAATATGCATGACATGCATGAATGCAATCCTAACATGAAACCTAGCATACGCAATGCTACGGACTAAAATGGCATACTCGATGCTCGATGTGACATGGCGTACACAATGCTCTAATATGCAACCTAGCATACACAATGCTATGAATTGAAATGGCATACACAATGCAATATGGGCTTACACCAATATGAGTGGACCTCAGCCACACTCACATCAGTAGCCATTAGATGGAAATGAGACACTCGAGATGCGTGCACACGTGCACGCGAACCGAGGACCGACCCTAAGGCACGAATGCCACTATACCAAAGCATGGCAAGGCATGGAATATGGCATACAAACATGCGAATTTCAGCGCTAAAATATGATGCTAAACAGCCCCGAAACATGGCAATATGGCACCCGATGCATGGAATGGTCCCGAAACACAAAATTAGGCACATGCATTGGCCTATAGCTATACAAAGCATGCATTATTTGATCATGAAGCATGAAGACAGAGTCAAGGCAGTCCCAAAACATGAACTTTCTTAGTCAAAACAAGGCCAAAAGGTGCTAACAAGATGGGCTAAAGTAGCATGCAATTTTGACTAGTAAACAAGGGTTACCTGGCATGTATATGAAGCAAGTGAGAACTCATCAAACCAGAAAAAATCAGTGAATAAAACATGCCAAAATATGCCCAAATAACCATGGAAATGCAGCCAACACATGCACAAATAAGGGGCTCCTTTAGAAGGCATACAAAGGGATTATTACGCACATACAAGATAGACATGAAGCATGACCAAAAAAACTCTGGAAATCAAATATGGTAGTCCCAAAACTCACCAAATTGGGCCTGAAAAGTGGCTAAGAAGCATGCAAAGAGGGGTCCCTTTGGAAGGTCAAAATGACCATCAAACAAGTCAAGGTGAGAGGGGGTCACCCCCCTCTGATTTGGAGGCTCAAAATAGTGTTCTAGCCACTAAAAATCCACTGTATTTCAGCAGCTAGAAGGCCAAACAAAGCATGCAATTGGAGCTTAGGTATATCAAAACAAGGGACAATCAAGCATTCAAGGAAGCATGTGACCTCAAATAAGAAAATTCCCTTAATAAAATATGAAGATGATGTCAAAACAAGCCTTTTTCCAGTTTATAACAAGTCTCAAAAATGAACATAAATAGGGCCAATCTATCATGCAAAAATGGCCCTAAAAGAGAGAATAGAGACAAGGGACAGCAGCCGGCCCCAAATGGCAAAGAGTCCTTCAAAAAAATTCAAGAGGGGCTCAAAAAATGGCACTTCACAGTTTACATCAAGTCTCGAAGATGAACAAAAGTGAGGCTAGATCAACATGCAAGAAAAAGGCCTAAAAGAGGGATAAAGAGGCAAGTGGTAGCATCTGACCTCAAACAGAGGAGAGCCCTTCAACATTGTTGAAAAGGGGCTCAAAAAAAGACATTTTACAGTTTATGACCAAGTCCAAAATAGCTCACAAATAAGCCTAAAATACCATGCAAAAATAGGCCTAAAAGAGAGTTTAAACACAAAGGGTGAGGAGGAGACCTCAAACAGAGAAAGACCCTTAATCAAACATGGAGATGAGCTCAAAATATGACTATTTATAGTTCGGGTCGGAGCCCAAAAATGCTAGCAACAAAGGCTAAGAAAGCATGTAAAATAGGGCCAAAAAAGGGGGAAAAGAGACTCACCCTTGTAGCTCAAGTCTTCAACAGCTTTTGGTCCAAGAAATGGTGCTCCTAACCTCTGAAAAACAGCCTCAAGTTGCTGGAATGGAGTGTGGAGTTGTTGTGTTATGGGTTGTAGTGTAAATGGTGCAAGACTTTTAGGGTTTTGAGGCTTGGAAGAGAGGGAGAGGGAGAGTTGTATGCAAGACTCAAAACAATTTTTGTAACCCACTAAAATGGAGCTGGGGGGCCTGGTTTTATAGAGGGAGGAGTGGAGGAAAGGGGGGAAAATCAAATTCAAATTTCCCCCCAAAAGACCCCCCTCCGGATACAGGATCTGAGGGGAAAAGGAGGGTGCAGTTGTAAGGAACCAGATGAGGGGGTCATGGCCGGCCAGGTTCAGAGGGTTCAAGTGGCCGGCCGGCCACCTCCCCTGGCCGGCCGGCCAGGGTCAAAAAGGTCAGTTTTGGATTAGTGGCCGGCCACCCCAGAAAAGTGGCCTCCCATGTGTGCACAACATAGCAATGTGGAGAAAAACCAGGAAATGTGACCCAGGAGAGAGAAAAACCAACTTTTTAGAGGGGTTCAAAAGGGTCAGGAAGAGTTAATGGCCGGTGTAAACGTCCCCGAACGCCCCGGGAGGGATGGGTCCCATTCCGTTCGTTTTGGGCTCACTACAGTTCAAGACTCAAATGTCACGGTTCTTAATCTGAACCAAAGAGTCTAAATCCGGCAAATCGTTTTGAGAAAACAGATTTTTTTTAAAGAAGTGCCAAACATGGACTACTTTGCCAGATACAAAGTCGCTACCTAAATATTTTATTTTGGAAAATTTAGGAAACCCTGACTCGTTGCCTAAGGCCACGTGTCCGTCATCACCAAAGTTGCCTTGGCTTGGAACTTGGGTACGATTGGGAAGGTCACTTCGTGAGCACCCCCGCTCGCCCCGATCAAAGATCGGCCTCTACTAACCATGATATCTAGTTTTGAAAACATTATGCGTCCTTATTCCGGTTATTAGCCTAGATTTACTATGTGATGCGCACAGCATACAAGTATAGACTAGATTGCCTAAGTTGGAACAAAACATTTCATGTTTGTTTTTTTTTTTTTGAAAGATGGTTTGCTACTCGCAGGCAGGCTTAAAATACAGATTTTGCCACCCTCAGGTGGGCTTAGAAAAGATGGTTTTGCCACTATCTAGTGGGCTTAAAACTCACAGTTGATGATTTGTTCCAATCCAAACAACCCAACCTTCACCTACAGGCATTCAGGCAGTTATATTACATAAGCAAATAGCCTCATGGTAAGCATGCTATCATGGCAGTCACTCACACGCATGCAAGGATGCTAAAGCATAAAAAACTCACCGAGTACTCCAAGTCAAAACAGAAGCTAATTAGAAATCCATGCATGATCCTAACTATACAGAAATGCCTAATACAACACATGCAAAAATGCAACTATAGCAGGCTCGGTTATTCTAAACATGGCATATGAGATGCAACAGGTATCAAGTATTCAACTTGGAATTGAAATACAAATGCAGTTAGTATGATGCACCGAGCCCGGTGCATGCAAAACAGATGAATGAATGCAAACATGCTATCATACTGTATGCTAATTGAAACATGCCCCTAATCTAACCATCATAAGCTGGTAAATAAAAGGGAAGAAAGACGTGGGGTTGGAAGACATACATCACACTCAAGCACACTTATTACAACATTGCCCTCACGCAGAGGGTCCAAAATAATAATACAGTCCCGAATAAATAGTACAGTCCGAATAAATACAAAATCCTAATTAATTAACAAACTTAACTAGGAAAGCAATAAACTAGCATGCAAGCCAGGGACTGCCTCGACTCTGTTTCGGATGATGAATGATGCATGTTCGGGTTGCCTTGCGCAGAAATCCATTGCGACGCCCCGATTAGCCTCTGTTTATAGTTTATGCTTGGAATATTGTGCAAAGCTCTGAAAGGCTGTTGATTCTTGATTTGCTGCAACAGAGAGCAAGAAAGGGGCATGGCAATGTATTTTCACATATGTATGCTTACTTCGATCCTCGTGCCACCAATCACGCATCTCGATGCATGATGGCCGAGGAGTCGAATTGCACGACTTAATATGAAATGAATGCATGTAAAAACACAACAAGACCGAGACTCCATCATGGTTAATCCGGAGTGTCAGCAACTGGGAAATTGAGACACGTTCCGTCACTCAGAGTACGAAACGTACCTCGTTTCCCGTGCTCGAGCTAACTCCTATCCCAAACACAATGCAATATGCATGACATGCATGAATGCAACTAAGATACAACCTAACATCCACAATGCTATGAAATGGCATACACGATGCACATGGCATACACAATGCGCTAACATACAACCTAGCATATACAATGCTATGAAATGAAATGGCATACACAATGCATAATGGAATTACACCAACACAAGTGGACCTCAGCCACACTCACATAAGAGGCCATTAGATGGAAATGAGACACTCGAAATGCGTGCACACATGCACGTAAATCGAGGACCGAACCTAAGGCACGAATGCCACTCTACCAAAGCATGGTAAGGCATGGAACATGATATGCAAACAAGCAAATTTCAGCACTAAAACATGAGGCTAAACAGCCCCGAAGCATGGCAATATGGCACCCGATGCATGAGATGAGACCCGAAACTCAAAACTAGGCACATGGAATGACTTATAGCTATACAAAGCATGCATTATTTGAACATGAAGCATGAAGACAGAGTCAAGGAAGTCCCAAAATATGAACTTTTCCAGTTTAGAGTGTGGCCAAAAAGTGCTAGCAAGATGGCTTAAATTAGCATGCAATTTTGACTATCAAACATGGATTACATGGCAAGTACATGAAGCAAGTGAGCACTCACCAAACCAGCAAAAATTAGTGAATAAAGCATGCTAAAATAAGCCCAAATAACCATAGAAATACAGCCAACACATGCATAAATGAGGGGTTCCTTTAGAGGGCATACAAAGGGATTCTTAAGCATATACAAGATAGACATGTGGCAGCCCCAAACCAACTTTGAAAATCAAATATGATGGTCTCAAAACTCGCCAAATTGGCCCAAAAATGTGACCTTAAAGCATGCAAGGTGGGGTCGCTTTGGAAGGCCAAAATGGCCACCAAACAAGTCAAGGAGAGAGGGGGTCACCCCCCTCTAATTTGGAGGCTCAAAACAGCATCAAAGCCACTGGAAATCCCCTGTATTCCAGTGGCTAGAAGGTCAAATAAGGCATGCAACAAGGGCTAGGGTGTAAGGCTCAAAATGAGAGGGAATCAAGCATATAAGGAGGTATGTGACCTCAAATAAGAAAATGCCCTTAATAAAACATGAAGATGATGTCAAAACAAGCCTTTTCTCAGTTTATAACAAGTCTCAAAAGTGATCACAGATATGGCTTATCTATCATGCAAAAGTGGCCCTAAAAGGGGGAAAAGAGATAAGGGACAGCAGCTGGCCCCAAATGGCAAGGAGCCCTTCAAAAATATTTAATAGGGGCTCAAAACAAGATACTTTACAGTTTACATCAAGCCACGAAAATAAACAAAAGTGAGGCTAAACTATCATGCAAGAAAAAGGCCAAAAGAGGGACAAAGAGGCAAGTGGTAGCTTCTGGCCTCAAACAGGGAAGAGTCCTTCAACAATGTTGAAGAGGGGCTCAAAACAAGATATTTTACAGTTTATGACCAAGTCCAAAACAGCTCACAAATAGGCCTAAAATACTATGCAAAAAAAGGCCTAAAAGAGAGTTAAAGAGGCAAGTGATAGTAGGAGACCTCAAACAGCAAGAGGTCCTTGATCAAACATGAAAAGGGGCTCAAAATATGACTATTTACAGTTTGGGTCGGAGCTCAAAAATGCAAGCAAGAGGAGCTAATATATTGAGCAAAAAAAGACTAGAAAAAGAGAAAATGGGACTCACCCTTGTAGAGCCAATCTTCAATAGCCTTTGGACCAAGTTTGGGAGCTCTTAACCTCTGGAAGACAGCCTCAAGTTGCTGGAATGGATGTTGGAGGCATGGTGCTATGAGTTGTAGTGTAAAATGGTGTAGGACTTGAAGGGTTTTGATGCTTGAGTAGAGAGGGAGAGAGATTAAATGCAAGAGCCTTAGAACAAATTTTGTAACCTCTAAAACACAGCTGGGGGGTGCTGGTTATATAGGCAAAGGAGTGGAGAAAAAGGGGGGGGAAATGAAATTCAAATTTCCCCCCCAAAAGTTCCCCCCCTCGGATATAGAATCTGGGGGGGAAAAGGAGGGTGTATTTGTAAGGAACCAGCTGTGAGGAACATGGCAGGCCAGTTTCTGGGAGCTCAGGTGGCCGGTCGACCACCTCCCCTGGCCGGCCGGCTAGGGTCAAAAAGGTCAATCAAAGAAAGCTGGCCGGCCACCTATATTGGTGGCCTCCCATGTGTGCACAACACAGCCATATGGTTGAAACCTTGAAAATGTGAACCAGGAGAGAGAAAATCCAACTTTTTAGAGGGGTTCAAAAGGGTCAAGAACAATTTCTGGCCGGCCATGACATATTGGTGGCCTCCCAGGTGTGTACAACACAAATATGTGGTTGATGGCCCAAAAAAATGGCCCGGGGGTGGTCAACATCAGCTTTCTAGCAAGAAAAAACGGGCGACCGGGAGCGATGAAGGAATAAAGCTGGCTTTCAGAACAATTTCTGGCCTCCCACCCTTCTACGACCTTCATAACAATGAAAATAAGGTCCCTGCCAAAAATGGACTCAAACCGATGCAAATTGAAGGTTCGGGGGCCGAAACACGCAGTCCGGGGCCCCGAAAACTGACTGTTAAGCACCGGAGCTGGTGTTCGACCACGAAGTTGGTCTCTCGGACCACAGTGTCCCTCAAAAGGGAGTAAATAAGATGTATGCCAAAAACCGGAGCAAACGGAGGTGGTTAAGCGGTCCCGAACCGCGGCACACGGCCGACGGCTCCAAAAACCAAGAACCGGGCTCCGAAATGGGAAAAAATGGCCTACGACCACGAAACGTAGCCTACGACCACTGAGCGATGATCTACGAGACCTCTCCCTCCCTTCGGGAAGAGAAAATAGAGAAAACAGAGCCTGGTTCGCAAACCGAGGCAAAGCACATAAACGCCCAAAAGTCCGGAGGCAAGGCTCGCGGCCGAGACTCTGAAACTTCGAAACGAGCGCGATATGCAACATCACCAAGCGCTCAATCGGTGATGTCTGAGTCTTAAGGTCGGTCAAAAATGGGGTGTCTACAGCCGGGCCATGCCATATTGGTGGCCTCCCAGGTGTGTACAACACAAATATGTGGTTGAGGATCCAAGAAAATGGCCCGGGAATGGTCAACACCAGCTTTCTAGAGGGGAAAACGGGCGACGGAGAGCGATGAAGGAATAAAGTTGATCTTCAGAACAATTGCTGGCCTCCCACCCTTCTACGACCTTCATAACAATGAAAATAAGGTCCCTGCCAAAAATGGACTCAAACCGATGCAAATTGAAGGTTCGGGGGCCGAAACACGCAGTCCGGGGCCCCGAAAACTGACTGTTAAGCACCGGAGCTGGTATTCGACCACGAAGTTGGTCTCTCGGACCACAGTGTCCCTCAAAAGGGAGTAAATAAGATGTATGCCAAAAACCGGAGCAAACGGAGGTGGTTAAGCGGTCCCGAACCGCGGCACACGGCCGACGGCTCCAAAAACCAAGAACCGGGCTCCGAAATGGGAAAAATGGCCTACGACCACGAAACGTAGCCTACGACCACTGAGCGATGATCTACGAGACCTCTCCCTCCCTTCGGGAAGAGAAAACAAAGAAAACGGGGCTTGGTTCGCAAACCGAGGCAAGGCACAAAAGAGCCCCGAAGTCCGGAGGCAAGGCTCGCAGCCGAGACTCCGCAACCTCAAAATGAGCACAATATACAACATCACCAAGCGCTCAATCGGTGACGTCTGAGTCTTAAGGTCGATCAAAAATGGGGTGTCTACACTAACTTGCTATGCCAATTTCATCTTAAAAATTAAAGTAATAATCGATTAAAAGATGGAGGTTGTAAAAGGCAATGGGAAATAGAATTTGTTCCTTAAGATTTGGATGTGTTGTTGATCGATCTTGGAGGTTGTGAGAAATCTACATCTAACCTTTGAGGTATTTTTTCGATGAGGCAAAGGTTTATGATTACAAATCATCTAATATTCAGAATGTTGCTTAAGGATGCTAAAATGGAAGATAACTACAACAATGAAGGTCCTCACTTGCTTCAATGTGATTCTTGCCATAGTCACAATCACCTCCTCTTTTACTTCCAACTGCCACTTTAGCCTCTTCTTTCCTATCAGCGACTTCCTTCCTTATTACAACCTCTCTTCAACTTTTCTTACCGTGACTCCATAATCTCTCTACTAGGACTATTCTCCCTAATCCTATCATTGTGAAAAAAATAAAGAGAAATAAAGTACAAGGTTTAAGAAAGAAAAATGAGAAAGAGGAAGAAGAATATGAGGAAGGTGGTGACGTAAATGGGAGATATGGTGAGGGAGTGGTAAAAAAATAGTTGTTGGTGGCTAAGAAGGGTTAGGAAGGAGTTGAGGATGGTAGGGAGGGTGCCGGTCTGCCATTAAGAAAGAAGAAAATAAAAGCTAGGGAGTTCATCTTGGCAGAGAGACACAGGATACCCAGATCCTGAAAAAGGAGGCTTAGAGAAAGGTTGTAGAGTGGCACCAACAGTTATGGCAGTGGAAAGAGGCAATAATGGTGGTGGATGATAGAGGTACTGGTGAAGGGGTGAGAGTAATAAAAATTAGAATTTTAAGAGTACAGAAATTAAAATTTTTAATTTTTTAAGATCTAGATACTTTTTAGTAATTTTAAAAAGATAAACTGTTAATAAAAAAAATATGTATTTTTCTTCTTTTTTTTGTGTAAATAGAACCTTCCACTTAAAATAGAAATTTATTGGATTGTGCTGGTCTTCGGTGTATTATTGGAGAGTCCTATCCTAGCTAGTAAGCTCACCATTGGTCTCGATGATTCGATAAATTATATAACCTATTCATTTGATTGCATTTGGCTTATTTTAAAAATATTTATCGTTAATTTTTTTTAAGACAAATTTGATTAAATAAAGAGTTACGAATATCAAATCAAACATAATTTTTTTTATGAATATTGTATCCCTCTTCGACTTCCTCAACAACCCTATCTACGCTTTCGTGGGTGTGGGTGTTCACACCGATGTCCAGAAGTTGACTGAAGATTATGGGTTGTCTGTGGCTACCACTGTTGATCTTTGTTCGTTGGCGGCTGAGTGTGGCATGATCGAGCTTCGCAATGCGGGGTTAAAGAACTTGGTGACAGAAGTGCTGGGGTAGGAGATTGAGAAGCCCAAGAGGATTACAATGAGTAGGTGGGACAATGAGTGGCTCTACCCTGAACAGGTCAAGTATGCTTGCATTGATGCTTTTATTTCTTTTGAGATTGGAAGGTGTTTGAATGTAGCTGGGTTTTAGATTTATTAGGAGTAATATGGGTTTGAATTTTTAATTAGGAATTTCTTGTTTTTTGGGGTTTAATGGAGATTTGGTATGGTTTTGTTTATATTGGGATCTCTGTTTGATGGATTTGGATGGTGGGTTTTGTTTACTAGTTGGAGAAGTTTATTATGATTTGCAATTTGGATGTGTTTGATGATTGATTGATATGTTCTATACTTCTCTTGTTGGGCAAATATATGATTGTTGATGCTTGAGTTGCATTGTCCTAGCATACAAATGGTTTCTTATTTCTGTCTTTAATTAGGGAATATATTTTTTTGCTTAGTTACTACATTATTTGTATAGTAACCCATGCCATACAATATATATTGATGGTAGTGTGGATCCCAAATTTGGAGCGAGTATTTTACTATTTTTGCACTTGTTGCCCTATTTTTTATGTATATGGAGTTGAGAGCAGTGGGAGTTTGTCTCCATATCATATTGGAACTGCAGAGACCATGGATGCAACTCTAGTTTTGGGGTAAATCTTGTGTTCGTATGCATGCGTGTGATTTACAATTCTTATACATTTGTTTGTTTGTTTGTTTGTTTGTTTTTTTTTTTTTTTTTTTTTTTTTTTTTTTTTTTTTTTTTTTTTGTCTCATTGATCCTAGTTAGGTGTTTGTTATGAATTCCTAACATGTGATGTGTATGAAACATTATGGTTGTCATGGTGGATGTTGTCAAAATGATAGTATGAGAGGCATAATTGAATTGGTGGCTCAAATTTGAAGGAGTGAAGAGAGGGACTAGCAGAGGGAGGGGATGTGAAGATAGTGGTGGAGTGCGATCAGTGTTGTAAAAGGTGTGCCTAGGCTCAAGGCGCAGTGAGGCGCAACTCATGTGGCTTGTGCATGGCGAGGCGAATGCCCATTAAATGAGCCGTAGCAAGGCACACTAGTTGCACGCGTCATTGAAGATTCTTTCCTTTATAATATCAGCTTTTGATTTTTATTTTTTTAACATATTAGACTTATATATGCTTCCACAAAGGATTGAAACTCTTCTTTTTTTTCTTTACAAATCTGGGATCTGTTTTTTTTTTCCTCCTTCATTCTTTTTGATTGTTTCCTTTTTTTTTCTTCTTCCATACCTTATGGGTTCTCTCTCTCTCTCTTTTTTTTTTGGGAGAGGGGGGGGGGTGGTGGCTAGGCTACTTCTTTTTCACATTGTTGCTTATATTTTTTTTCTCATCTGCTCCAATTTTTCTTATCTTCTTCTTCCTCTCCTTCATCTTTTTAATTTGTTGCTCCTTCTAGTCTACTTATCTTCTGGTTTTTCTAACTTTGCTGCTATGTGATTATTTTTCAAATTTTTTTTTTTGGGAAATTTGTGTTTTGGTGAATCTTGATTATTTTGCATTTGTAATGATATGTGCTTTTATGGCTTTGGGAATTCTTCTACAATATGCCTTATTTTTTCTTTTTTTCTTTGTCTGTGTTATTAATTGTGAATTCCTAAGAAGCATGGATACAGATATGCGCCATGACATGAATACGATACGGATACACCGATACGTTAATTTTCAAAAAATAGAAGACACAACACATGGGGGACATGCTTGAAACATGTAATTTTATAGATTTATTATATATTAAATATATGAATATATCATTCAAAGCTAATAAAAAATGTAATATCACACTAATTCGTATAAATTTGTATGATTTTTATTTTATTATTGTATCTTAAGTTGTTTTGTTCAAACTGTTAATTAGTTCGACATGTGTCTAATCAATAGGCACGTGTGTTTAAGCAATAGACACATGTGTCCTCCAAGTGTTCAAAGAGTATTCGGGTCTTTAAAAAAAATTTAAAAATAAAACACGTTTTGAAGAGTGTCGGACATGTGTCAGGGAAGTGTCCAAAGAGTGTTGGTACCTGACACAGACACGACACGTATACGTCACCTTCTTAGAAGTGTCCATATACTTCTTAGGTGAATTCTTTCATTTTTTTGCTTATGTTGAAGTTTGAATTATTAGACTACATTAATTTTTAGCTATTTTTTTATGTAAAAGGTGCCTTGCTTCAGTGAAGCGTGCACCTCGCTCTGCACCTACGCTCCAAGAGACCTTTGGCGCTTGGTGTGCCTTGAGCCTTTAAAAATACTGAGTGCAACATTAATAATGGTGATTAAGTAGTAGAACTAGTGGCAAAATATTGGTGTTGTGGTGCCAGGATTTTTTTATGATAGGATGAGGTTTATTAATCAAATTATCGAATATTTGAATTAGGTAATGTGTTAATAATATTACCATGTCACTCATTGATTGATTACTAGGAATTGATGACGACATCTTTTGGAGTAGGGTTTATCTAAAAACTTGTTTGGCTAGAGAGAGTTTATTAGGAAATGAAAGTTAGAAATCCAATAGGATTACTTGTAGTAGGCAGACCATGGGTGGCTTAGTAAGCCCTACTTGGATACAAAGTGTTTCATTGATGTTTTTATTTGTTTCCAAATTGCGAGCTTAAATGCAAGGAATTGGAGTAATGAGTTTATTGTGGAAGTATTGGAATATGTAGTATTGGACACCTGCCTAAACCTGCTGAAAAAGACCAAAACCACGTCCCTTACAGGACCACCATATCCAACTACAAGGGATATTGTGAAAACAGAATCATCGTAAGGGAACCTGAAGCCACAATGGTGTAAGTAGATTGCTTGTTTTGGAATTTAATGGAAAAGATGAACAAGTTTTGAGGAAATCAGTGGATCTTGAAGAAAATGATAATCACTTCCTCATTGGTGATGCCGGGGACCTTCTAAACTCAAATTTTGTTTGGAAGAATATTGATAGAGTAGGGTAAAGTATAGGAATAGATAGATTCCTTATTTGTTGGCATATGTGCATATGAACTAGCTAAGAAAATTAGTACCCAAAATAAGATAAGTGAAGAAAAATATACAAATAAATAATAAACTAAACCATATACCTACTTGATTAAAGAATATTTAGATCAAGAGAAAAATGGGGCAAGAGATTGATATTAATATTTTCTTTTTCTTTTTCAGTCGTTGTGTAAAGAAACAAAAAGGAACAAGCTCACATATTTTTTGTGTGCAAATAAGTTCTCTATAAGATTTTTTCAAAAAAAGTTCTCTATAAGATAAGAATTTTCTTAAGACTATGTTTGATTCATGAATTTAAGAAGAGATTTAGAAAGAAAAGAGAAAAAATGTGTGAAATGTAGTATATTTCATTCACATTTCACTTGTCTTTTTACTTTCTCTTTCAAATTCTTACCTAAATTCATGAACTAAACATAGTTTAAAGTTGATTATATCACTACAGGAAATTACACTTTTGGCAACCAAATTTGGCGAATAAAAAAAATTTAGTCGCCAAAAGTTGTGGAATTGGCGACCAAAAATTATATTAGTCGGCAAAAGTACAAGATTTAGCTACTAATTTTTTTTAGTCGGGGTATATTGATTATTGGTGACTAAAAAAACTTTAGTCACTAAAAATGCCACAATTGGCGACTAAAAAATATGTTAGTTGTTGTATAGTTTTGGCTACTAAAATTATTTAGATGCCGAATGAAAAAGAAAAATTTACTTATTATCTTTGGCGACCAAAAGTTTTGTCGGCAAAAATTTAATTTTAGCGACTAAATAAATATTTCAGTCGCTGTATAGTTACTTTTGGCTACTAAATTTATTTAGTCGCCTAATGGAAAGCAAAAATTTGCTTTTAATTTTTGGCAACCAAACCAAAAATTAATTTTCAATGACTAAATAAATTTTAGTCGTCATATACTAACTTTTGTCTACTAAAAGAAATTTAGTTGCCTAATATCTAGTATAATTTTATTTTTAATCTTTGGTGACTACCTCCTTTGGTCGGCAAATATACATTTTTGGTGAACAAAACACATTTAGTCAGCAATATTTAGCTACTAAAAAAAAATTAAGCTTCGTTTGGCATTGGCTACGGTAACCAACTTTTTTTGTGTTGGGACTTCTTTAGCCTGACTTTTTTAGCCTCGTTTGGTTTTTGTTTTTGGACTTTTTTTGACTTTTGTGAGAGAAAAGTGTAATAATTATGGATAAAAAGTAGCATTTTTGTCACGACCCCAACCCGCCCCTAGTAGGATGGTGCCATGATGGCCAGTAATCCGAGATTACCCAAGGCCTCTTTCAAAGATTCACACACAACCGAGTACACGTAGGGGCTTACAAATGCGGAAGCAATAACTTAAGGTACAAGTGGTCCATGAGAGCCGTGCATAGATCAAATGATATGGCATACATAATACGGTTTTACATTCGGTTACAGATAAACAAAATACATGATACATCTTGATCAGAAGGCTTCTTAAGCCGACATACACAAAATACTACGAGTACAAGCCAAGAAGCATGATTTTCAAGATTTGCCGACGTAAACACAGCATTGCCGACATAAACATAAGTCAAGCCGACATGACAAGAATCCAAGACAAGCTTGCAAAACATATCTAGGCGTCGCCACCGTCCTGCTCATCACCTACATATATATAGAGAGGGTGAGCTTGGATACTCAGTGAATGGTACAAGTAATAAAGGTTTTGCATGAATAATAGCCGAAGTCTTTCCAGGACAAAACATATCCAAAACTATACAAATATTAGCCGAGATCCTTTCAAAGCAAAACACATCAGAACTTTACAATTCAAGGGATGAACCGTATTCATCTAACAAGTCTTACGAGCCTCAAGGGATGCTTACTGGCATCAGCAAAACACAAATCAATAGCTTTCCGAACAAACAAATCCACGCGGTAAACCGTCGGTGGCAAAACAAGGGACTGCACGATCCGTAATCGATTAGTCAAAGGTACTGCAAAAGTTTAGGGTCCTCCAGCATGAGGGACTTGTGTTACTTAGGCCCGTAGCCCGTTTTAACACGATAGTCTTTCCAAGAAAGGACCGTATCCTTTTAACACGAGGGTACTGCACAAGTTTAGAGTCCTCCAGTACAAGGGACTTTTTATTACTTAGTGCTGCGAAAGTTTAGAGTCCTCCAGCACAAGGGACTTTTCAAAGATGACATCAAAACAAAGCTTATACTCGGTACCTCAAAATAAGGCTAATCATTCATGCTTATCAAATACTTTCATCAAACGAAGCAAAGCAAGATTTATCAAAACTTTATAACATAGCTTTATTAAAAATACCACTCACATAGATCTTCTCGGGTGTAGGCTCAAAGCAAAGATCAAGGACCTACAATCACATGGCAAATACATTCTCAAAACGAGCTTTACATGCATGCAAATGATCTCGGCATTCACACCAAATCTATGTCAATAACAAAGCAGAACTTGCTGGGAGTTAAAACACTATTTTTCATCTCATGAAAACACACTGGGTACCAACCAGGTCTTTGCCGAGGTCCCGCACCTCCTTGCCGAGGTGTGGTCCCGATGGCTACCTTCAAAAGCGAAGTCAAGAAAGCCTAAGTTTCCTTTTGAAGAACATGAAGAATCAAGAACATCAAGAACATGCATGCTTAAATCACAACTTGTTTATACAAAGAAAAATCTGAGGTTCCATGCTAAGAGTTCAAAAACATGGACCTGGGTACCCACACAAGGAAATCATGTGAAAACAAACACAAAAACATGGTTTTTGACATAAACTTCCAGATCAAAACAAGACTTTTCTTCAAGAACACATGAACATTATTTCCTCTTCCAAAACCAACTTCAAATCAATGCATGGTATGCAAAACAGATTCGATCATGCAATGCAGCTTGATAATTAATAAGAATAACCAGAGTAGATTAAGATTCAGACCTCAAAACTCGAATCTAATAGTTCAAACTCCAAAGATCAAGCTCGAAAATCAACTTCTCACTCTAGAACTCTACCTTCTTCCTCTAGAGCTTCTCTCTCTAAAGGCAAAGATTTGAGACAAAAAAAATGATTTGTTTCTAGGTCTGCCGGCTGTCTTAACATTCAGTTCGGACACGTGGCCTTACCGGGTTGGTTCAACTCAAAAGGGTGACTGATTGATAAGACAAGTCTCTGACAAAACGTATTCAACAAGCTAGATAGCAAGACACATCGGCAAGTAATGATATCGGCTAAAGTCAAATCTTCGGCAACAGGGTAACAAAGACATCGGCTAGGGAGGACGACACTTGACTAAGCTGTGCCACACCTTGGCCTGGATGTGCCACACCTCGGCCTGGATGTGCCATACCTGCCCAAGAACGAAGATCACTAAATGCAAAACATCTCGGCCTAAATAGCGACATCTCGGCTAACATGCCGGGGTGAAGATGGAGGTCAACCAAGTGGTTCCGAAATGGTTCTAAGTACAAAGGTTCAGCGAAGAACTAGGTTCAAGATGACCTTGGCTACACACCAAGCAAGGAACAAAATCATGCGAGCAATACTTAAACAAAACAAGACAAGTCTTAAACAAAATAAGACAAGACAAAATTTGCAAGCACCACGTAACAAGACAAAATCACACATGAAGTATGCAAGTATGACTAAATCAAACTGAGGGTTGTTACAATTTTTGTCTTAGGGTAAACTACTAATAGGTCTTAATAGTTAGACTTAATTCCTATCAAGTTCTATTGAAAATAAGTCTTGGGAAAATTGTCGCTAAAAATAATTTTTTGTGATAATTTTTTGTATATGTCGCTAAAAATTGACAATTAGTGACTTTTTTTGTCATGATTTTTATAAATTGTCGCTAAAACTTGCAATTAGTGACTTTTTTTATGACAAATTTTTTCCATAGGACCTATTAGACAATAAGTCCACTTATTAGGACCTACACGTAAGTACTCCTTTGCCTTATTGGCTTTTGTAGTCAATTTTATCTTTTTGTAATTTTTTAACCCCAACATGAATGCCAAACCAGGGCTTAGTCGGCTTTAGCTAACTTTTACCGACTAAAGTTTTTAGTCAGCAATTGTAATTACAAATTTTGAAGGTAGGACTCCAAATTTTTGAGGGATTTTTAAATTATTTTGGTGAGGAACTCTAGAGGGATTTTGGAGGGATTTCAAACACACTGAAATGAGTTAGGGCTTAAAAATGTCTCTCTCTCATTCTGTGACCCTCTCTTTCTCTCTCTCTCTCTCTCTCTCTCTCTCTCTCTCTCTTGCATCTGCCCTCTTCCGATTCTCTCATGCCTCTCTCTCTCTCTCACGCCGGTTGCCCTCCTCCTGATATTGAATCTCTGTCGCTTTGTTTCCATCGCCGTCGGGTAAAGAGCATCACCGCCATCGAGCACCACCATTGATCCACTATTGGAGCATTACCCCAGGTATGTCCTTTCTATTTTGCCTTCTCTCTCTCTCTCTCTCTCTCTCTCTCTCTCTGCCTCTCTTCCCCAAATATCTGTCTCTCTTTTCCACCATTTGGATTGTAATATAGTTTTGGGAAGAAGTATGGAAATCACATTTGGTATTTCTGGTTTTCTTTTATTCAGAAATTGGAAAACATGGCTTCATGGGGCATCCCATTGCATATAACTTCCCTTGGAGCAATATTTTCTTGTTTGGATTGAATAAACAGTTGACCTCTGCTATTATTCATTATTTTAATCAAATTCTTATTAGTTAGATTTTTTTTTACTATTGTAATACATTAATTCTATGGTTTGATGTGATCTCCTAGGTAGGTACTCGTTCACTTCAAGCTTTTATCTCCTTGTTATAATTGATTCTATTTTCAAGCAGACATTCAATTGATGTACATATATAGTCCATCCATACCGCTTTCTTCTTTTGTAATTGGAAATGCTAATAAATCAAAAACAATAGATTGTGTGTTGCTGATTGTAGTTCTCCTAGAATAAAATGAATCTCCTCAACGGAAAATTAACATGTTTTGGTAATCCAAGAACCACAAACTGTGTTCGAGGCTAACAACAATATAAAATAAAATAAAAATGATAATCAGAGAGATATAGAGCAGCACAAAAATCAAGTAGATGTATTTGATTTAAAAACGTGCCATTATCGTGGTCAAATGTGTAAGATTCTACTGATCTGTAAAGTTTTTAAGGGAAGCATTTCAAATTGAGAAAATCATGCATTCTAATTCTCTTATGTGTTTGTACTGTTTTTTTTTTTTTTTTTTTTTTTGAGAACATACTGTTTTGGTTTGTTGTTTGTCTTTTTATCTAAATATTTCTAAGTCCAATTGGACCATAGTTCACTCTGGAAATTGAAACATGAACCAATCTAAGAAAAAGAGAATATAATATGGTATCAAAAACTGCATAGTGATTATAAATAAAAGTTCTATAGAATTAGGTAGTGTTGTGGTCCATGGAATAGTGTTTATAAGAGGTTTTTCTGATTGGAAGCTGGGGTTTACAAGACTATTGAGGGATTGGGAAAGAGAGGATGTGGCTAGAGTCAACATGTTAGCTTCAGCCAATGCTTTGAGGGCAGATAAGGATGGTAGTTTGTTATGGAAAGCAGAGAGCTTTGGTCAGTTTATACTTCAGTCCAAATTCTAATGATATAAGAGGAGTTGATAAGATGATTTGGCAGAATGTAACCCGACCCAAAGTCATATGTTTTGCTTGGAGACAAAGATTGAAGACTACTACATACTTGCAAAGGCTTTGTGTTATCAATGGCAATGCCAATATGGATTGTGTGTTCTGTAATGTTGAACCAGAGACTCTGAACCATGTGCTACTATGGTGCCCATATATCTAGAGAATTTGGTCTGATGTGCTACTATGGCGGGAGTTCCATTGGGTGATGCCAAAATCTGTGGAAGGAGTGTTGCTTTGGTGGTCTGGGTTCACATTCAACAAATTTGAACAGAAAATTTGGAAAGCTTTACCTCTGGTAGTATTGTGGTCCATCTTGAAGCTAAGGAATGTTGTTTTCCTGAGGAATTGAGTGAGGCTTAAAAACGTCTATCTCTCTCACTCTGTGACTCTCTCTCTCTCTCTCTCTCTCTCTCTCTCTCTCTCTCTCTCTCTCTCTCTCACATCAGCCCTCTTCCGATTCTCTTAAATGAGGCAGATCTACTTCATGCAGAGATTTGATATTCTATTAAGATGTGCAAGTTTAAAACCATATTAATGTGGGTATCACTTTTGCATCAAATCAAAATGCAAGGCAATTTAGCATTTTTATCATGTAATTACATTGTGATTTATTCGTTTATGCTTTGAATATTTTCAAATTCAATGATAATTCTCTGAGTTTGGCTACTTTTTGTCGGCAAAGCCATTACTTTATTACTCTGCTTCACTTTGGCAATTTTATATGCTCCGTCTTTCAGCCATCCTCATCCAACATAGTGGGGTTGCTGAATTGCAGTATGTTGTACCAGCTGGTGTGGAGTTCTACACATCAGGCTTCAATTCTAATGATGTCTCAACCTTTCCACGGAGTTATCCTATTGTTTTAACTGGTATGCAACTCTTGTATATATTTCTAGCAATGTTTACTTGTAATTATTCAAGTTTTTGCTCCTAGCATTGAGAGTATGCAATTTGTTTTTTTCCTTGTCAAGTTGGCTGACTAGATGTAGTAGAATTTGGTTTTCTACTATTGAAGAAGTTAAAATCCAATAGATAATTGAATATTGATTTAAAAGCAAGGTATATTCTTTTTATGAGGTTCTAGCACATCATTGAGGGTTTGTTTCTTTTGTTCTTTGTAGAGTGGATGCTCCCTTGGCGGGTGGATGAAATGTAAAAATAAAATTACGAGTCACATATAGCCCTCCAATTTCTAGAAATAAAAATAAAGGTAGCCCCTTGAAATATATATATATATATTTTTTATTGTGATAAATATAGGTATTCCCTTGATAGGAGAAGACATTGAAGCCCAAAAGAAAGACAAATAACAAATATTGTCCCACAACCCTCCACTCTTCAATCTTGCTCTAAAAAAACTCTTTTATTTCTTTTCAACCAAAATTTAATTCTGCACAGCCAAAGTTTTTGGATAGTTGATAATGAAATGGGTATTACTGATAATAGATTTAGATGATAATTGATAAATGTATTATTCTGTATATGTACAAGTTACATGTTGCATTGATAATGGAATATATATAATTCATAAATTAATGAAAAATATTCAATTTATGCATTTTAAAAAAAAAATGATAAATAGAGCTTTTAGTGACTAAACATTTAGTAGTCAAAAATTAAAAAAGGAACTTGTTGGCTACTAAATAGTTAGTAGCCAAAAAAAATGAAAGTTTTTAGGGACTAAAAAATTAGTAGCCGAAAAGGAGCACCATGATTTTAGCGACTAAAAAATTGGTAGCAAAAAAGGAGTGCCACATTTTTAGCGACTAAATATTTAGTCGCTAAAACAAAAAAGTCCATTTATTGAAAACTTTGGGTGGCTAAAGTTTTAGTGGCCAATTGCTGACTTTCGGCGACAAAAAAAATTAGTCGCCAATACCTTTCCTTTTAGCGACTAATTATTTAGTCGCCAATTTAGGACTTTGAGTGACTAAATATGTTTAAGTTGCCAATACCTTCCTTGACAGTCTTCCTGCGACCAAGCCGTTGACCAAACTATTTAGTTGGGAAACTTTTCAGCGACTAAATTCTGACTTTTGACGACTAAAAATTTAGTCACCAAAAGTACAATTTCATGTTTTTTGAGTTTAGAGTTTGCTCTCCTATGCAATGCTTTCAAGCCATTCAATAAAGTTAAGTAGTGACTCAAGCAATACCATTTTTTCAATCTAGAATTTTCTTTTGTTAATTTAGAAATATTTACTCACTAATAAGTTACATTTTTATCAATTTCCTCTAACACACAATTCATGGTTATGAATTAGCTATACAAAGGTAGTAATAGAGGCTAAGGGATGGTTTGAGATGTTCTAAATAAGTGCACTTTTTAACTTTTTATAAAATATGGGTTGGGTTTGAAGTGATGTGGTAGAGAGGTGATGTGACTTAAATAAGATAGTGACTTTTTGACTTTTTTAGGTTATGACAAATAAGGCCTAAATAATAAATTGCATATCTAAAATATGTAATTTAAAAAATAAAAAAAATAATCGTATTTAAAAGTACATCAACTGTAAGTCATTTAAAAAAAAAAAACAAAAAAACAACTCACATCAAATAATAATGGCATTGTTGCAATTACACATAAATCACGCTTACATATTCAAACACAAATTATTACATGGCCAATAATAAAGTTAATTCAGTTGTACCACAAAACAAAAAGCACAATCAACCCAGCAATATCACAAAAAGACACACTAATACAAACCTAGTAATACCATATAATAGCAGACAAATTATTCAAAGTTGGGACAATAGTTTTTTTTTTTTTTTGAGTTCGGACAAAAGTTAAATGATATCATAACAACTAAACAGTTTTTCATAAATGAGAACACCTTGTAAAGTTGTAGCCGGTTTATGCATAAATAGGTATGCTATCTACTTCTTCAGCTTTTTGATCTTCATAGAAATTGAGTAGATCCACCCACACCTCCTATTTATCGAGAACAACATACCTAGCAAAACATTTGCAATCAAATTTTGAAAACGAATACCTGCTAATTAAAAGCAACTACATTCAATGTGCTTTATACAAATCCAATAACAGATAAAATGTAATTGTAACAGCTGAATAGTTTGTTCATATATAAGAACATCTTGTAGCCTTGGATTTTTCATAAATAGGGCCAAAATCTATTTCTCCAACTTCTTTATTAAGAAAAGCATACCTATGAATTCAGCTGCAATCAAATTTGAAAATGAAAGACATTAAAGACTAGTTAAAAGCTATTACATTCAATGTGC
Organism: Camellia granthamiana; assembly: GCA_036172215.1. NCBI lineage: Eukaryota > Viridiplantae > Streptophyta > Magnoliopsida > Ericales > Theaceae > Camellia > Camellia granthamiana. Next base: position 19,193,515 of record CM069912.1, read on the forward strand.
TTGTGTATATTTTTAGGCTTGGCAAGAGATAAGTATTTATTATCAAGTTAATAATGGAGGTCAAACATATATGATATATAGATGCTCAACAATAAATATTACATCTTTTGTTAAGAAATTAAAAACAGGAGATGCCACACAGAAAAATTAAATGTGATTTCATGTAAACTACCAGTAAGTCCTAATAGTTAGACTTAATTTCCATAAAGTCTTATTAAAAATAAGTCTTGGTAAAATTGTCGCAAAAAATAATTTTTTTTGTGACAATTTTTTTACATACGTTGCTAAAAATTGACAATTAGTGACTTTTTTTTTGTCATAATTTTATAAATTATTGCTAAAATTTACAATTAGTCACTTTTTTTATGACAAATTTTTTTCATAGGACCTATTAGACAATAAGTCCACTTACTAGAATCTACACGTAAGTACCCCAATTATTATCAATGAAAAGGGGGTTAAGTGTTTTGTGAATTAAAATATGAAGAGTCTAATATAATTATGCTAAATTTGTGAAGTTTATTGTATTTTTTTGGGGGTAAATTATACAAATAGTTTTTGTAATTTACACAATGTGTCAATTTGGTCTCTGTTGTTTCAATTTGTTCGATTTTGCTCCTTAATTTAAGGAATTGTGCTATTTTAGTTCAATAAATAACGGTTGTTAAGTTTGGTGGACGGAAAGTCAAATTATGTATCAATTTGGTTATTGTAATTTACATAATGTGTCAACTTGGTCACTGTAATTTACATAATGTGTCAATTTGATCTCTGTCAAAATTGAGCAAATCAGAATAGCAGGGACCAAATTGACACATTGTGTAAACTACAGGGATCAAATTGACATATTGTGTAGACTTTCGGTCTACCAAACTTAACAACTATTTTTTATTGGACTAAAATGACACAATCTGTTAAATTAAGGGGCAAAATCAAACAAATTAAAACAATAGGGACTAAATTGACACACCGTGTAAACTATAGGGACCATTTGCATAATTTACTGTCTTTTTTTAAATCTCAAAGGAGGTTAGTGTAATTTTTCCTAATAAATTGTCTTGAAATTTTGAAAAATTAAATGGGAAAAATATTTATACCAGTAATGGGCTTGTCGACAATTTTTCCATTTGGATTGCACAGATCTCTTATTGGGCTTCTCAATAGTACTTCAATTATTTTTAAGAGTAATGCCACGATGATCACATCTTTATACCTCATTTGGTTTATTATAGAATGTGTCATCATTGTATTGGTGACAAACATAAGTGGTGGGATTCATTCAACAAACGTATTTATGACAAATGAGATACTAAACCCTATATGGCTTAAAGACATGGTCATTGTAATGTTACTCCTAAATTTAATTAGATTAATTTGATAATTATAACATGATTTTATCATCTTTATCTTCAAAAAAAATAAATTTCATTTCATTTGAAAGCAAAGATAAAATAATGTTGTTACAATTATCAAATGAATTTGAATTTTGACTGACTTACCCACCGTGTTTATAAAATGAGAGGTTCAAATCGTCATGGTGGAATGTGTGGTTGACTCCACAAATCTAACTCAACTGTACAATCCAAAAGGCCAACTGTTGAGAAGCCCATTCATGGCACAATGTTTCTATTTAAGGTAGTTGGAAAGAAAATTGCTTTAGCAAATAATTATTCATACAAAAGTTTTTATTGAGAACGATACCTACCTATGGCACTTTCAAAATTAGATTTACAGCAATGAATTGTCATTTCTTCAGAAATGTAACCTAATAAGTCACTCAACCTAAGATGAAATTTAGGTATGAAAAAACTCAACTGTCATTTGATCTAATTGAACTGAACTCATCCCAGTGACTTTTTACCCATTTCTTTGGGACTCAATTGGCATTGCTTTTAAAGACAATATTTTACTGAATTAGTAATAAAGAGTTTACTCTCAATGATTTTATGTGTATAAAAAAAAATGCTCAATTAATACACATTGTGTGTTTGGAAAGAGAAAGATTAAGTATGCACTTAACCTTTGGCATAATACACAAAGTGGTGGTCCCAAGACTTGAATCTATAACTTCAAGGTTATTAGGTCAAGTCTTAACTATTAAACCAATGATCACACCTGATTTTATGTGTGTATATATATATATAACTATGAAACACCATCAATTAAGACTTCATCTTGACACAATTTTAGATTAATATATATATATATATGAAACACCATCGATTAAGACTTCATCTTGACACAATTTTAGATTAATATGTTTGTATTGTCCATAAATGTAATTAATTTTATAAATTTATCCTCTGTTTGTTTCGGTAAAATATTTTATGTGAATTTTTGTTTTTTAAAAAAAGTCATGGTTAGAAAATAATACATAGAAAATATTTTCCAATATTTACGTAGAACTCTGAAATAACAGTTACTAATAGTCATGGTGTGCTGTAGTGGTGGTGATGGTGATGGTAGGATGTCGAGGAAGAAGGGAAAAAAAAAAAAAAAACTAGTACATACATATTGGTTAGAGAATTATTTGTGATAATTAAATCATCATAATTTGAACAAGATAAACTTACATTAAATTAGATAACAATAATAAAGTCTTGGAAAAATGCTTGGGACCCCCTTTTTTGGAGACTCCTACAATCCTTTTTAGATCTCAACCATTGATGTATGTGTGGGACCTACTTATATATGTATGGGGTCCATACTATCAATGATTGAGATCTAAAGAGAGTTATGGGGTCTTCAAAAAAAGGGATCTCAATCTTGTATTTGATATAAGATTAGTTTATTTTGAACGTACCTGGCCAATGAATGAAATGAATTCTGTATATAGTAACATGAAAATTGCAATATATGAAAATAAAAATTGATGGATTCTGTCTAAACTTTGGCCAACCTAAGTCTACTATCCTTGTTCAGGATCCCTCAAGCAATTTTAGGAGAATTGGACAGATTGCACAGGAAATTTCTCTATTTACTGCAACTTTTTTCTTTACTAAAAAAATAAATAAATAAATAATAAATATTTCTGTAATTCACACAAAGGAATTCTGTAAACCACCAAAGAGCAGAAAATATTGCTCTTTACTTCACACAGTGAAACGGTTTAGCAGTGTTTTAAGGTTCTTAAAAGAAAATAAGGTGAATTGTACTGATAGTCTCTACATTCTGCCTCTTATATCATTTTGATTACATTTTTTAATTGGCTCAATTTTAATCCTTAGTTTTTTTTTTTTTTTTGGTCCAATTAATAATGTAGGTCATTAGGATTTTTTAACAGAGAATTATCACTGAGTTAGTTGAGGTTAACTTACTGAGTTAATCTAGTTTACAATTTGACCATAAAAGCAAGACACATGCCTTTCATGTGCGCATTTTTCATTTAAAAAAAAATGCTAGTAATTATAATCAATTGGATCAAATTATGACAAAATCATAAATTCTGGATAAAAATCAAATGACTTGAAACTATAAGGATCAAAATGACAAAAACTAAAATATAAGGACTATTAGTATAATTTGTCCAAAAAAATATTATTTGGAAGGCCTCAAACCAAATATAAATATATATACCAAAAATTTAAAGATATGAGCATAAACAGATAAACCCACAGTATGTTCATCAACCGGATGAAATTAAAGAGGCATTTGGTGTAATATTTTTTTTACTTTTACTTTATTATTATTAATTTTTTTATTTTTTATTTTTATTTTGTGTGTATAGTAATAATGCATAGCTTTTCTATGAAGTGATTGGCGATGCACCGCAGCAAATGGTAAATATTACTCCTCTTCCACATCATAACCTGCATGTGGTAAAGTATCAAATGATTACTAAAACTAAAAGTATATATAGCTAATAATCAACACCACCTCTCCCCTCTAATATCATTTATGAGAATGACTTAGCTATTAGGTCATTTAGACAATCACTTTTGACCCACAATATAAAGAAGAAGAAAAAAAATTATCTAACCACTCAACTTTTTAAAAATAGATTGAGACTTAGAACGTCAATCACCACGTTATATTTTTGTTTATTTTTTTTTATCAGCAAAACAAAGAAACTTTATTGATGAAATTATAGTACAAGTACAAGATAAAAAACATCAATAAAGAAAGGCGAACGCAAAAGCATCACAATGAGCTCAATCATCCCAACCAGGTTGGCACAAAGGAGCTCATCCTATCATTTGCTAGCGCCACCTAGGTTGGTGAGCAACCAACAGACCAAAACAGAAAAGAAAGACATGAGGCAAAACACCACCAGATACTGCAGCAATACAAAAGCCCCCTAGACCAAAATAACACCCACTGCATCACTACAAAAGCTGCTGCAATTCCAACAGATAGAGCAACCACAGATAGACCACCAGCCACTACAGATAGAGCAACAGTCCAGACAGAACAGAACTCAGATGTATTCTCCATCCCATACAACAAAACATATTCATCCTCATACAGCACAGCAACCAGATCAGACAAGGAGCATACCACCACAAACAAGACTGCAGCCTTGACAACTAAACCAACCTTCCATATCCTTTCTTGTTACTTGCTAATGAATGACCTGAGCCCAACTAAATCAGAGAGACAGGTCACACCACAGACCAGCAACCCACAGATCACCACACAACACTAACAGATCACACCACACAACACAGACCAGCAACCCACAGCTGCAGGACTTCAGCTGCTACACAGCACCACCCAAGCACACCCGAATCTGAGGGAAGTTAAAGATAAAATCAGTGATTGAGAAATTAAAATCCTTCAGATGTGGCATCAACCACAGGCCTACCCTGGTCTTAATCAGCTCACACACTTCCGCCCTGCTTGGAGTAGATGATCTGAAGATGCATTCATTTCTAAGCTTCCAGACGGACCACAATACAGCTAGAGGAATAGCACTCCATATTTTCCTTTCCCTCTTCTCCACTTGCTCACCTGCCCACCATAATAACAGCTGGTCCACAGCACCTGGTAAAGCTCCTTGGGTTCCCCATCAATTCAACATATGAGACCAGATACTCCATACAAAAGGGCAACTTACTAGAACATGATTTACAGATTCCACCTCCCTCTTACAGAACACACACTGATTACACAGAGTGTACCCATTCACATTCAGGATCCCTAGCCTTTGAAGAAACTCCTTTGTCTTGATCCTCCTCTTCCAGGCCATCCACCCAAAAACTTGCACCTTGGGAGGAAGAAACTTTAACCACACCAACTTACTAACACTGAGGTTTGGATCAAAGGTACCAACCACAAACTTATACAAGGAAGCTACAGAAAAGTCACCAGTATTAGAGGCTAACCACTCAGGCCTATCCACTTGATCAGGCCTTAGCACAGGACCTGCTGCTAATTGGTTAAGAAGGTTCTGCAACTGAGTCTCCTCCCAGTCATACAACTCTCTTCTGAAAGCTAGGGTCCACACACCTACTGCATCTTTCCTGTCATAAATATCTTTCAATGTAGCACATCTCTCCAAGGATAGCCTATAGAGACCAGGGAACTCATCTTTAAAGGAAAGGTGATTACACCATTTATCCTTCCAAAAATTAATTCTTCTACCATCACCAAGCTTCAACTGGTAATTATTTAAAAAGATCTGTTGTAAACTGGTGGACTGAACATCAATTGTTATGATTCCCCTCCATATAACTGAATAATTACTACTAGCAACAAGGGATGGCAGCCAGCTACCCTCCTCCAATTTATACCTGCTACAGATGATCTTCTTCCACAAGGCCCCATATTCACAACCAAACCTCCACCACCATTTTTGCAATAAGCACTTATTAACATCACGCACCTTCCTAATGCCTAGCCCTCCTTGCTCCACACTTTTACATAGATCCTCCCATCGAACCATGTGAATCTTTCTTCTTAGAGGTGAGCCACCCCACAGAAATGAAGCCTGAAGCCTCTCAAATTCTTTAGCCACCCCTTCAGGTAATCTAAACAGGGACAAATAATACACTGATAGTGAGAATGTCACAACTTTGACAAGTGTCAACCTCCCAGCAAATGATAGTAATTTCCTTTTCCACCCAGCCAGCCTACCTCTGACTTTATCTAGCACTGGTTTCCAAGTGGATTTCTTCCTAGGATTAGCCCCAAGTAGTAGCCCAAGGTAAGTGAGAGGCAGGGACTTCAACTTACAGTTCAGCACTGAAGCACATCTAAGCATTGTTTCATCTAAAACCCCCACCCCACACACAACACTTTTGTGGTAATTAATTCTTGACCCTGACATTAATTCAAAACACCTCAACACTCTTTTCACATGGCTCACCTCTACAACATCTGCTTCACAGAATAAAATAGAATCATCTGCAAATTGAAGGTGAGATAAGACTACCCCATTTGAGCCCACTTTCACACCCTTAATCAAACCTAGATCCTGGGCTCTAGATAATAAAATATGCAAACCTTCGGCAACTATGTTGAACAAGAAAGGGGACAAGGGATCACCTTGCCTTAAGCCCCTTTGAGGGCTGAACTCTTCAGTGGGAGACCCATTGACAAGCACAGAGACCCTAGTCGAGGTAACACACTCCTTCACCCAGCTAGACCATTTAGCACCAAACCCAAACTTAGAGATCATGGAGAACAAAAATTCCCAATTGACGGAGTCGTATGCCTTCTCAAAATCCAATTTTATAATTATACCCTTCTTTTTTGCCTTTTTCCACCCCTCAACAACCTCATTAGCAATTAACACCCCATCCAAAATATTCCTACCAGATAAAAAAGCTGACTATGTTTCACTAATAATGTGAGGCATCACTAGTTTTAACCTGTGAGCCAAGAGCTTTGCTATGATCTTATAGCTTGAACCCACCAAGCTTATGGGTCTATAATTTGCTAGCCCTTGTGGATTCTCCTTTTTGGGTACTAGGGTTATAAAGGAACTGTTTATACCCTTTACCAGCCTTCCATTCTTATGGAACTCATTCACAAAATTAATGACTTCACCCTTCATCACCTTCCAGAATTTCTGAAAACACCCCAAGTACATACATTTGTAATCGTAAAGGAACTGGTTATCTTTTCCTTTTTTTTTGTTTATATAATCGTATAGATAGATACACTTGTAATTTTTAATTAATCTTCTGTCAATTACCAAAAAAAAGAAAAAGATAACCAAGAACATACATTTGCGTTGTGTTTGCATCATAAATTTGGATAAAGAGAAAATGAAAAAGGTAAATGGAAATACAGAAAAAATTTAACCTATATTTTCTTTCACATTTCACTCACTTTTTTCTTTTCAAATTCCTACTTAAAACTATAATTTGTGTTTGGATCATGAATTCGGATAAAGATTTGGAAAGAAAAATAAAAAATGGAAAGCGTAAGAATAATATGAATGAAATATGAGTTAATTTTTTTTTCACTTTTCATTTCCAAATCTCTCTCCAAATATCCAAACAGAGCATAAGTTAATGAATTAATCTATTGCTAACCAATACTATATTAGTGACTATCACGTTGTTAAGAAATTGGTGTATAGACAATGCTCAAAATCTGGAGGATATACTATTGATTTCAGAAATTATAGCAATTGTTGGAGACAATAATAATATCTTAAGATTAAGAACATGCACATAGTTTATTAAGGATTGGTATTTTTGGAGACATTATTATTATTATTATTATTATTATTATTATTATTATTAGAGCAATGTTATATGTAATTTTATTTTTTACCTCTTTTTATCATTTCTAGACACACACACAAAAAAAAAAAAAAAATGGAATTCATATTCATAGATACATATACAACCATTTATTTGTGTATGAGAAAATAAGATAATTAAAAATATAATTATATGTAGCATTTACTTATTATTGTTAGGGAAAATGACACTAGTAGTCTTTATATTTTGCAGTTTATATTATTTTGATCTCTACACATTCAATTGACTCAATTTTTCCTTAATTTCAGATTTTCTATCAGTTCAATCCAATTGATAATGGCATTAGTATTTTTGACGAAAATTGATCATTAAATTACTTGAAATTAACTTACTAAGTTGAGTAAATATATAATTTTGACTCTAAAAGCATGACATGCGTCACTTATATGTGTATTTTTTATTAAAATACTAACAATTATAAGCAATTAGACTAAATTGAGAAATTTTTTTTTATAAATTTAGAGTTAAAATCAAGTTAATTAAAATTATAAGGATAAAAATAATATAAAGATCAAAATATTGAAACTACTAGCATAATTTGTCGTTATTATTATTATTAGATAACTACGTGGCAAGTACAGTGCAGTGAACTCACTTTCTTGAGTTATTAGGAAAAACAAAATGAGAGTGGTTTCTCAAGGTGCTAGCTTCAATCATCACATGTTTTATGGTAAATGAAGCCATAAGGTCTGATTGGATGTAGGTTAAAAGTCAGTTTTTTAATTTTTTTTTTGGGAAAAAATGTTTAATAAAGTAAAGAGATGATATGAGTAAAAAAAGGTTAAAAAATTAAAAACTTTATTTTTAACCGACTTTCTAAAATAAGTCGTAACTGAACCATCGGATTTGAATTCTCTCTAGCACTTTTTTTCCATCCAACAATTCAACAATTAACTATTATCACCAGTTGTGACTTTTGGATCAACTATTTTCCAATGAATAGACGAAGAAAATGTTGGAAAGAACTTTCTTCCTTAAACCACTCGCATTTTGGGAAATGTCAATGTGGCAGGTATAAAATGTCGATGTGGCAGGTATATAGGGTAGTGAAGTTGCTTTCTTGAGAGAATTTTATTTGGAAAACAACTAGCACAAAAGAAGCATATTTGCGTAGAAGTATAATTGGTTACCTCGATACTTGGGGCAGAAATCTACACGCAATTTGCAGATATGAATTTGTGATTCTGGAATTCCAATACACACAAGATTCAGAAGATTTTCAAGTTCGGCACTGAAAATAGTGATTTTGCTGCCCCTTTCATCATCACCATCTTCTTCTTCTTCTTCTTCCCTGGTAACAATCTTTTCTATTTTCTCGCAATTTCCAATTCCTAGATAATTTAGGTACACAAGGACCTTGACCATGGAAATTGTGAATATATATCTCAGGTTGTCACACCTCTCCACTTCTAGGGATTGTAGATATTTGAAACAATGAGTTCGTTGGGAAACATTCCTCCATATATGCATCAACTTGGGCAAATACATCAATTTCAATTTCAATTTCAATTCCAAATATCCTAGCTCAATAATTGATGTTCCTTCCTCACCTTGGAGGTCAAATATTGTTTCCAGCGAATCACACCACCATACCTTCAGCTGTTCTAGACATTGTAGTCTTTGCATTAAATTCGACGAGATCACATTTGATAATTTCTCACAACATTGGACCAACATGAATCTCACTTTGTCAAGGAGGTCAACTTCAAGTTGGTTGTGCCACATCTCTATTGATCCATTTATGTCTGTGATAGTAAGTTTTCCAAAGTCGTCCCGAAACCAGTCACTGAAAATAAACTGCAAGACCATTAAACTTAACTGTGTTAGTGTTGGTGGCATAATTATTTTACCCAAAATTTCATTTTATTCAGGGGTGTAATAGATATTTTGGAGATAATTTGAGGATAAAATAAAATTTTAATTGAAATTTAGATGTTATATCAACAACTTTCAATTGATCATGAACAACAATTGACAGTGGGGTAAAATTAATGCAAAATCAATTAATATTATAAAAAAAAAAAAAAAAAAACTGTTGTCAGCAGTGCATTGAGCCAAAAATTAAATAGGGAGATCGCCTTTTCTAATTAAATTTGACACATCCAACTCTCTCCCCTAACATCTGTTAACAATTACCATCTAACACTGCAAGCATTACAAAAAAGGATAAATTATGCCGTAGTTTCCAAATTTTGCCTTTTGTGCCATTTTAATTCTTATAGTTTTAATTGGTTCAATTTTGATATTTAATTTTAGATTTTATGTCAATTTAGTCAAATTAATAACACCTTTAGTGTTTTTTATTCTTTTTTAATTTTTATTTTTACATAAAATGATTACTGAATTGATCGAGATTAACTTATTGAGTTAAGCAAGTTCATAATTGTGAACCTAAAAGTATGACACATGCCACTTATGTGCGCATTTTTTTATTAAAAAATGATAATAATTGTAATCAATTACTTTAAATTGAGACAAAATCATTAATTCATAATCAAAATTGAACCAATTAAAATTATATGAACCAATTAAAATTATAGGAACCAAAATTACTCAAGAATCAAAATACAAGAACGACAAGCATTCACTACAAAAAAATTGATTTTTTGCGACGGCAAAACGCCGTCGCAAATACCCCAAACGCCGTCTCAAAAAGGTTTTTGCAACGGTAAGAGGCTTTTTGCGACGGCAAAGGGGGGGTCGCAACAAAGGGGGTTACAAAAGGGCTTTAGCGACAGCATAACGCCGTCGCCTTTACTTTGCGACGGCAAAATGCCTTTTTTGCGACGGGAATAATATGTCGCAAATAACAGGCGAAAATCTAAATTTTTTTGAGACGGCACTGTGTTACCGTCGCGAAAGAGGTCTTTTGCGACGGCAAAGGCACCGTTGCTAAAGGTTTTTTTGAGACAGCACCTTAGCCGTCGCTAAAAACACTATTTGCGACGGGAACAAAGCCGTCGCTAATGAGTTACCTTTCAGCCAAATCGCCATCTTTTGCGACAGTAAATGGCCATCGCAAAAGCTCTGGTTCATTTTTTTTTTTTTTGAGACGGTGTGTGCTGCCGTCTAAAAAAAAAAAAGCTGTATTAAAATTATTTAAAATATGAAAATAACCTGTATTAAATGAAAAATAACTTAAAAAAAATCGATAATTACAGAATAATATAAATACATACATAAACAAAAGTTGGCACATAATAAAAATTCATAATGTTGTTCCATTCATAACAATACATAAATAAAAATTCAGAACAATAAAAATTATCCCACTACATAATGTCGCATAATACATACATAATGTTGTTCACAAATCTAAATAACGTATATCAAAACCAAAAGTTTTCGTCTAGCTTCTTCCGTGGGTTACAAAAACAAAAGTTGGTCAAAATCTTTACACGCCCGCACTCCACAAGAAGCAAACTGCTACTCAGGAAATATCTGAAAATAAAAAAATAAAAATAATTAATGACAATATAATGGTGTTAATATTTTACTTACAGAAAAACATTAAAAATTAATGACAAAATAAAAATCCGACGCTCACTCCCAAACCGGGAACCTGATTCGAGACCCGTCTTCTCCCACAAGTCTCTCGTGCTAGGCGGTCGTGCGTGCCAAGTTTCGCGCTAAACCGAAGCCGTTTGGTGATTTTGGGGAGTTAACACCTCGAATTCAAGTTTCTTAAGGAACTAGTTTGCCTAGACCGAAATCCGACGCTAACTCCCAAACCGGGAACCCGATTCGAGCCCCGTCTTCTCCTACAAATCTCTCATGCCTAGGCGGTCATGCGTGCCAAGTTTCGTGCTAAACCGACGCCGTTTGGTGATTTTGGGATGTTAACACCTCGAATTCAAGTTTCTTAAGGAAATAGTTTTCCTAGACCAAAATCTGATGCTAACTCCCAAACCGGGAACCCGATTCGAGCCCCGTCTTCTCCTACAAGTCTCTCGTGCCTAGGCGGTTATGCGTGCCAAGTTTCGTGCTAAACCGACGCCATTTGGTGATTTTGGGGCGTTAATACCTCGAATTCAAGTTTCTTAAGGAACTAGTTTGCTTAAACCGAAATTCAACCCTAACTCTCAAACCGAGAACCCAATTCGAACCCCGTCTTCTCCCCAAGTCTCTCGTGCCTAGGCGGTCGTGCGTGCCAAGTTTCGTGCTAAACCGACGCCGTTTGGTGATTTTGGGATGTTAACACCTCGAATTCAAGTTTCTTAAGGAACTAGTTTGCCTAGACCGAAATCTGACGCTAACTCCCAAACCGGGAACCTGATTCGAGCCCTGTCTTCTCCCACAAGTCTCTCGTGCCTAGGCGGTCGTACGTGCCAAGTTTCGTGCTAAATCGACGCCGTTTGGTGATTTTGGGATGTTAACACCTCGAATTCAAGTTTCTTAAGGAACTAGTTTGCCTAGACCGAAATCCGACGCTAACTCCCAAACCGGGAACCCGATTCAAGACCCATCTTCTCCTACAAGTCTCTCGTGCCTAGGCGGTCGTTTTTGCCAAGTTTCGTGATAAACCGACGCCGTTTGGTGATTTTGGGACGTTAACACCTCGAATTCAAGTTTCTTAAGGAACTAGTTTGCCTAGACCGAAATCCAGCTCTAACTCCCAAACCGGGAACTCAATTCGAGCCCCGTCTTCTCCTACAAGTCTCTCGTGCCTAGGTGGTCGTCCGTGCCAAGTTTCATTCTAAACCAACGCCGTTTGGTGATTTTGGGGAGTTAACACCTCGAATTCAAGTTTCTTAAGGAACTAGTTTGCCTAGACCGAAATTCGACTCTAACTCCCAAACCGGGAACCCGATTCAAGCCCCGTCTTCTCTCACAAGTCTCTCGTGCCTACGCGGTCATGTGTGCCAAGTTTCATGCTAAACCGACGCTGTTTGGTGATTTTGGGGCTTTAACACCTCAAATTCAAGTTTCTTCAGGAACTAGTTTGCCTAGACCGAAATTCGGCTCTAACTCCCAAACCGGGAACCCAATTCGAGCCCCGTCTTCTCCCACAAGTCTCTCGTGCCTAGGTGGTCGTATGTGCCAAGTTCGTGCTAAACCGACGTCGTTTGGTGATTTTGGGGCGTTAACACCTCGAATTCAAGTTTCTTACAGAACTAGTTTGCCTGGACCGAAATCCGACTCTAACTCCCAAACCAGGAACCCGATTCGAGCCCCGTCTTCTCCCACAAGTCTCTCGTGCCTAGACGGTCCTGCGTGCCAAGTTTCATGCTAAACCGATGTCGTTTGGTGATTTTGGGGCGTTAACACATCGAATTCAAGTTTCTTAAGGAACTAGTTTCCCTAGACCGAAATTCGGCTCTAACTCCCAAATCGGGAACCCGATTCGAGCCCCGTCTTCTCCCATAAGTCTCTCGTGCCTAGACGGTCATGTGTGCTAAGTTTCGTGCCAAACCGACTCCGTTTGGTGATTTTGGGGCGTTAACACGTCGAATTCAAGTTTCTTAAGGAACTAGTTTACCTAGACCGAAATCCAACGCTAACTCCCAAACCGGGAACCTGATTCAAGCCCCATCTTCTCCCACAAGTCTCTCGTGCCTAGGCGGTCGTGTGTGCTAAGTTTTGTGCTAAATCGACGCCGTTTGGTGATTTTGGGGCGTTAACACCTCGAATTCAAGTTTCTTAAGAAACTAGTTTGCCTAAAGTGAAATCCGGCTCTAACTCCCAAACCGGGAACCCGATTCGAGCCCCGTCTTCTCCCACAAGTCTCTGGTGCCCAGGCGGTCGTGCGTGCCAACTTTCGTGCTAAACCGATGCCGTTTGGTGATTTTGGGGCGTTAACACCTCGAATTTAAGTTTCTTAAGAAACTACTTTGCCTAAAGTGAAATCCGACGCTAACTCCCAAACCAGGAACCCGATTCGAGCCCCGTCTTCTCCTACAAGTCTCTCGTGCCTAGGCGGTCATGTGTGCCAAGTTTCGAGCTAAATCCGGCTCTAACTCCCAATCCGGGAACCCGATTTGAGTCCCATCTTCTCCCACAAGTCTGTTAACTTAGAATGTAAAGAATGCAAAAATACACCTTAGCTTAGAATGCAAAGATACATTTTATACCTGATCTTCTGGTGGTGTTGTATATGGATTCTCGTCTTCTGCAGATTTCCTAAATGCCTGGTGGCCACTCGTTGCATCAGGAACCTATGATAGTCAATGCATAATGTGTTAATCATATTCGAATTTTATACACAATGTTCTGTGAAAATTGAACTATCAAACAATGTAATTTATATCGAACCTGTCTGTTGGGATCCACACTCGCCCCCTGTGACACTAAGGCCATCATCTCAGCTCTCATCTGCTGTAAATGTGTAGCGAACTCTGCTTGCAGCTCCTCCCTCAACTCATCCCTTAGCTCTGCACGAACCTGCTGGGTGATTTGAACAATAGTCGATGGCTGGGGTGTTGACTGTGATGGCCCAGCACCATCTTTATACACTGCTCTCTGAGGCATAGTTCTCCCGTATGTGCGACAATATCCATGTCCGTCATGACCTATCAACTCATGGAAAGTGGCATTCTTAGCCTCCAAAGTCCGACAATCCTCAGGTAGCAGAGAGAGTTGACAATTAAACTCATCCTGTATTGAATAAGATATACAAGTATATGCCAAATTAAGATGGTTAACACACAAAAAATAAAAAATAAACTTTAAATACAATCAAAGGTGTTTGGAAACTACCAAGGTCTGGATAACCTCTGGGTCATCTACTCTACGTGTCATAAGCCAAACATTCATCTTATCAGTAGACTCCCCCTTATTGGTCATCTATATTTTTTTAGAAATATGAAAATTAGAATCCAAATAATTTGCAACTATACAATGTTTATTTATATACAAAAATAAAACAATAAAATATAAACCTCATGCCGTATCTGAGCGAAAGTAGTACGCCCTGTGGTGTGAGCTATGCCGTGAGCTCTCCGATTTTTAGAGTTCCTAGTTGCAATTTTCTATAACAAGTTCAACAAATGTAAGTATATAATTATGATTTGTATGTTTACATATCATACATATAACTTATTTGTATACCTCAGCATCGGAAGTACGCCAATACTCCACAAGTTCTTCCCACTGGCTTGGCACAATGTGCACAGGAACATCATCCTTCAGATTAGTATCAGAACTTCTAGGCTTGAAATACTTAGCCTTAATCTTGTTCTTGTGATCCTTCCATATACTGTTGCAGTTCTTCATGCAGATTGGCTTGTACTCCTCTGGACATATATTCAAATTGTCCTATAAAACACAATTTCAAAGTTTAAATAATAATAACACAATTTTGGAATTCGAATTTTTGGACAAAAATGTACTACCTTCACATCCTTCCAGATAGCATCAACAATATCATCAGGCACATTGTTCCAGTCAAGAAATGTAAGAGGAACAATGTTACCATTCCGCACAATAATGCCAAGTTGAGTAGTTAACTTAGCCACGTTATCCCCTATTGGGCAGTAATTTTCATCAAATTGTATGTCCATCTTTTTACCAGTACCCCACTCCCTAATGCCCTTGGCACATCCTCTCCCACGCCTAGTCGAGGTTGATGAAGAACTAACATGACCTGCGAGATACAATAACAATAAACAATATGGAATGATAATAAACAAATGCAAATTTGAATAATGTGAATACAAATCGAATTCTTATACCTGAGGTGGGCAGTGAAGAAGTCGAAGGGTCTGCAAAATACAGTGAGAATAAACAAGTTATATATAATGAGAATAAATAAATGTATGTTTAAATAATTTTCATATAAATCAAAGCAAATTTATATACCTGGGGATGGCTCATAAGTTGATGACTCTAGTCGGGATGATAGCTGCTGTGGTGCCCCTGATGGTGGACGCACCGATGGTAGGCGTGGAGGCCGAGTACATGGTAGTTGTTGTGCTGCCACTGATGGTGGTCGATATGGTGGTACTAATGGCCCCTCTGATGGTGGTTGCTGGGATGCCTCCTCTAATGGTGGTACCAGTAATAGTGGTCACTGCGATGGCTGGTCAGATGGTGGTGGCAATACTGGCCGCTCCAATGGTGGCCGATATGATGCCTCCTCTGATGGTGGTGCTACTGATGTCCTGTTATGTAGCACATCGGACATCATGCGCCGAGGATGATCAGGCTTCCTCTTCCTTCCCATAATAATCTGCAAGCAATATAACGTTAATTGACATTGGAAACATAGACAATGGTTTGTCATCAACTATAATATGACATTAATTGAACTAATACAATTACAAAGACAAAGTAAATTAAGAAACTGATGATTAACTACAACCTTGGCCTTAATTGAATTACTGATGTTGATTAAATATCAGCCTATTTGAACATCAACCTTGGCCTTAACCTAGGTGCCAACTTAGTTGGGATCTGAATGTTTCACTGTGATGCTTTTTGCACCATCTTCTTTATTGATGTACATTATCATTCTCTGTATGTTTTTCTATCAATAAAGCTTCTTCTTTTTTGCTGATAAAAAAAAAAAAAAAAAAACAAACTACAACCCTCACCTCTTTAATATAAAGCCACCTAAGCAAAGGCTTTAGGTTTCTTTTTTTGAATGCTCTATATTTTTTTACGATAATGTTACATAAAAATAAAATAAAACAAATAAAATAATTTTAAAAAATTGTATACAAATAATATGACATTTTATAGTCTTTTTATTTCAAACAAAAAAGCACCCATCTTGTGGTAGTTCATAACTGATAAAAATTGTTCCGGCCCAAATTTTTTATAAGTTATATATATAACTAAATTCTATTTGTAAATTATTTTTATTTTTTTAATATCATAGTTAAGGCTTATATAGCTTATCATTTTATTTTTTTTCTAAAGAAAGCTCCACTTATTAAGAAATAACATCCAAAAAGTGATATTGTCACATTATCACAAGTAACAATATAAAATTATGGACTACAGAAAATTAAAAAATATATATATATATAATTATGAACATTGAATGGAGAATTTGAGTAGGGATAAATCAGTAAGACTAAAGACACTTAAAAATCCTTAATAATTTATTAAATTAGGGTAACGTTTTCCTTTAGTTGGCAAAATTAACTGAAGATGTTGTTGGGTTTTTGTGGGCCCACCACGGGGCCACCTCAATTATATGAGCCGTTCATATCTAAGAACATGTTAGAATACCATTCTTACAAAAAAATCATATTGTTTGGACAACTATAATTACATGGTTAGATCACATTTGTATATAGAAATAGACAATAATTATATTTTTGATGATAGAATGTTTATTATTTTGAAGATAAATGTAATCTACTAATGTGTCTATAGTATTCAAATCAATTTAATTTTTTACAAGTATTATCTTCTCAACGAGTCATAATTCTAATGACTACGGCAAACCGCGTTTGACAGAAATACCATAGGACACATTTTATATGTTAAACAAAATTAAAACAAATTAAGGACTGCATAGCATGAAAATGAATTTGCATGTAATGATCTCACGCAAAATAATAAATTCTATTATTATGCACTAATTAAATATGAACAAAATTAGACTGAATGGGTATTGATTGACTAATTGGACATCTTAAACCGTTCAAATCAAGTGGGAATCATGATCAAATCATGGTGTGGAATTAACACAATTTATCATCTCATATATTATCAATATATTAGTTTAATAAATAAAACTCGGGTCAATCATTTAAATTTTAAATTAAAAATTTTGGGAGCAATTGTCTCAAATTATATATATATATTTTTTTCAATCCCACAAAAATAACAACAATTTGAAATATCATATAACTCTTACCTATCCATCTATTTATTCACATATTTGTCAATTTGTCCACGTGTCCATCTATTTGTCCATTTATTGTTCATCAGTAAAGTAGAGAACTCCAAGAATTGATGTTTACAAATTTGTTATCCTAATAAATCTTTGTTAAAAAAATTTGAAAGAGTGGTGGGGCTGGGTACCTTTATCACAAGTCCCACTTTGGTAATTTATATCATTTTTTTTTTCTTATAAAAGTCTTTAGGTATAGATCATCAAAAAAATAAATTAATTAATCATATTGATTCGATAATTAAAACAATATGATTTTATGATCTTTGACTTCAAAAAATTGGAAGGTCTTTCATTTTTTTTTAACACAAATATGACAAAATTACATTATTATGATTATCATATCAATATGATTTGTTTTTGATAATTTATGCACAAAATTTACAAAATAAACAATTTAGATTATCGAAATATTCAGACTGTTTATTTTGTAAGGTCTTTCGTGTAAATCTACAAACAAAAAAAAATTATCTCATAATTGTAACCTGTTCAATTTGTCATGTTTGGCACCCCAAAAAAATGGTTGGTCTATTTTAAAAACACACATTTGCCACCAATTTTTCTTTGTAGGAATTGATAATTAATTAACGGTGAATGCTATATTTTAAAGTTAACTAACGTACCTTTCCATCCAAGAGATGGAGTTGAGACGAGATTGAAAAGTCTGCCTTTTGTTGCTCTAGCTTGCGCTGAAATGCTGATGGGAGTATCTTCATTTTGGGACAGGTTGATTACTTCTATTGTTTTCAACAACGATCCCTCAAACGTACAAGCCTCAAAGCAGAAAACTAGTGAGGTTTGGCAAATCACTGAGTTTGAGACTACTCAGTTGAGGGAACATGATCATATTTGTTATCACTGCATCATCTGCATTTGGTTCATTTCCAATGATTGACTCCATCATACCACATTCAGTTACTTCTATTTCTTGTAGTTTTACAAGAAGTTTGGCTAAAGAGTATGAGAATAGATTTCTCAAACTGTCGCACTCATTTACTACTAAGGATCTTAGATTGTGAAAGCCTTGAATTCCTGGTGAATTGTCCTTCCAAACATGTGTCAACTTTGGCAGACAACTTAGTTTCACCTTTTTTAATGAAGGGAGTACCATATCTAATATGCCTTCCCAAACAAGTCCTTCAAGGTCAAAGGCTACCCCAATAGAATCGACAGTCCTCCACTTCAAGTACTTCAAGATTTTGCATGCCCTTAATTGAATTGGATGGGAAAAGAATACTTGAGAGCTTATGACACCGAGCAACTTTCATCTCTCTTAGTTTAGCTTCAAGTTCCCCCAGGCCAAATTTCCTTAAGATTCTCCATGCGATAGATGGTCAATTCTTCAATGGTAGCCAATTTATCCTGTAAGTTCATTCACATGGTGTTACAAACATAACTAAGCACAAAAACTTGATTCCATTAAACATCATCCATTTAGTTTTCAAATTAATATACTTCATATTTGAATAATTAAATGTAAACAGTTCTTACAAATCTATTGCAATACATTTTTAGATCATTGGCCTAAAAAACCTAACCCATTTTATTAGATTCTTGAATTTTCCAAATATAAAAATACACATTAAATTTATTTTTGGTATACTGAGAGTCTTAGGCCCCGTTTGGGAATAACTTATTTTAGTTGGTTTTTTTACTATTTTAGCCGGTCTAAAAAAGTTATGTTTAGGAAAATAATTGGCTTTTTTTTTTTTTTTGTAATTGATTAAATGGTTGTCAGAAAAAAAAAAGAAATAATTATGGTTTGGATGTGACATTTTATCTTATTGACTATTTTAGTCTATTTTTATCTTTATTAACTATTTTAACCCAAATTCAACTTTCCAAATAGGGCCTTAATCTAGATTCTTAATCCATCAGAATCTTAATACACCATAGATTCATAAATTTTCCAAACACAAAAATACACATTAAATTCAAGGTGATGGGGCGTCGAATCAATCAGTAGATAATGAGGTAGAAGGATTTTTTTTCATGCTTATCAGAATCTTAATTTAGATGGTAAGATCTTATGATTTTACAATTTTAGTTGGGTTAAATGATTCGAATCACAGTAAAATCTTAAATTTATAAAGGGTTGTTTTGGCAAATGCAAAAAAAAAATTAACTTCTTTACTTTTTTACGAAAAGATATGAAAAAATTTAAAAAATGATATAACCCAAATATGTCAATAACCTGACTTTTTTGGCAATTTTCAAAAGAGGCCTAAGATCTTGAATATAATTATAGTTATAAAATCGTATAGAATCACATTATAATTCCAATTCTATTAGCTCTATGATCTGCTTTTACTACAATCTCAATCCTACCAATTTTTTTTCTTATTATTTATTTCTTATATCTTTGTGTATATCTATAAATTTGACTATAAACTTATTTCACACGTCTCTTCTAATTTATGTTAATTTTAAAAAAAGGAAAATACTACAATACACACCATTTGAGGGATGTGTACCATATGCACTTTATAACAATAGAAGAAAATGATATAATTTCATACTTTCTGAGTCGCAATTAAAAAAAAAAAAATCATAACCAAAATCTCAAAATAATGTCATAACTAAAGAAGAAAATTGGTCATAACTAAAGAAGAAAATGGCGTAACTAAGGGTGCATATGGTATGAGGTGTGTATAATAAAATTCTTCTTGAAAATATATTATAAGGCAAATTACACCGGTGGTCCCTATATTTTATCCCTTGTGTCATTTTGATCCCTACACTTTCAATTGGCTCAATTTTGACTCTAAATTTTAAATTTTTTTTCAATTTAAAATATAGCACATAACACTTATGTGTATGTTTTCCATAAAAAAAAATGCTAAGAATGATAATTAAATTAAAAAAAACATAAATTCAGGATCAAAATCGAATCAATTGAAAGTACAGAAACTAAAATGACACAAGGAGTAAAATACATAGATTACCGTCGTAATTTGTCCTATATTATATTAAATTTACTATTTTTCTTTAATGATTTCAAAATTATGTAACATGCATTTTCGTTATCAATAATTTTTAATTTTAATTTGTATTAAAAGAAGAATCTTCTAAAGACACCACACTAAAAAAATTCACTGGTGTAAGGAGTAAATTGGGAAATAAAGTTTAGGGCCAAAAAATGAATTGGTAATACTTCAGGGCACAAAGTTGATTTACCTTAAAAATTAAAAGTGTACTAACTTGTAGTTTTTTTTTTCATCAATGTTTTTCAAATCTATATGGATTAGCCTTAATTCATATTAATAATTTTAAGAACATTGTAAAAAGCTTTATCAAATTCAGATTTTGTAAGTAGGGTTTTTCAATAGAAAATCCCATATTGAATTCGTACAATCCCTGAAGTCCCATTGAACAATTAGTTCAAGTCTCTATTTTATGAATTGTAGGTGTTAACTTTTGTTTAGTAAATCATTAGTGTCGTTAGATTAATCTTCAAAAATGTTTAGATTGACATTTGTCATACATATTGATTGATATTTTTTGTTATAAATTCATGGGAATTGTTAGGGTGTGCACATCATCAAAATATGCACATCATGTGCACCTTACTTTTTAACCAATAGATATCAAGAAGTTTAATTTGAACCATTAAATAATTTAATTAGACAAATTGAGGACCTTCTCAACCGGTTATATATAATTTTCTTTACTGAAGACTCTCTCTCCAAAAAGTCACAATCAATTGTACAATCAATTGTGGTCATTGAATCTCTTATTCTAATGCGGCTGTGATTCGGACCCCCAGCTGGGGGCACCCCCAGTGACCCCCTAGCGCCACTTGGCACTCTGCCAGTGGCTGAAACTGAAAAAAAAAAAAAAAAAAAAAAAAAAAAAAAAAAAAAAAAAAAACAATTTTTTTGGGCCAATAAGGAGTGACCCCCAGTACCCCCACTGGGGGTCCAAGTCATTTTCCATTCTAATGAATGGTACAATCGATTAAATAACAATAATATAAACCCATACCAATCAATTGTACATTCAATTGTGATTGTTCAATCCACCTTTCATTTACAATGGCTACTAATCGATTGTACGATCAATTGTAGTCTTTCAGCCCAATCGATTTTGCAATCAATTATGATTTTCCATTCACTCTTTCATGCCAATTGAATAAACAATTACTTGTGCTATAACGATAAGAGTTAGGACAACGTTATGATATTTGTGTTATATGTTATACAATTGATTACACAATCAATTGTGTTTGAAATTTTAAAAGTTGTAATATTTTGTGAATATTGTTATGATTTTGGAGAAAAAGTTATAATCAACATGCTATGGTTATGATTTATTAGTAAAAGTTATGATTTGTTATGGTGAATTATAATTAAAAAAAAAATGTTATGATAATTTGTTAGAAATAATTATATTTGTTATGAGTCATTGTCGTATTATTATGATTGATAGTGTCTTTGTTATGACACCATTGTATATATTATGACATTGTTATAATTCATTGTAATTGTTATGATATTTGGAAAAAATAATAATTATTTCATGTAACCTGTTGGATAACCGATTTAACAAGTCACTTTTTATGATGCGACACAATATGAATCACACAATAGTTGCATATCATATGTCATTTCAGAAGATGCATGTCATACTATTGTATACACCCTCAAAAGTGTAAGCTATTTGCAAGGTATGACATTTGTGGAGTTGATTACCACAAATATCATAACTTATTATTTTTCAGTCATAACTATAAAAAAATTTTAAAAAAAAAATCATAACTAAACACATTTTGAGTCATAGCCAAAAAAATGTCATAATCAATATGACAATATGTATAACCAAGTCATAACAAATATCACACTAATGAGTTATAACCAACACCACTAAAATTTATTTATATATTTCAAGATATGAAGAATCATTACAATAACAAAAAAAATTAAAAATATAGTCTTACTGCTTTATGATTTAACAAATCTAGCTTACAACAAGAGAAAAAAATATTACACTTATAATACAAAATAAAATTTAAACAATTACAAAAAAGTATTAATCAAATAGTACTTTTATTATATTTTTAAATGTGTCTAGCTTCTCTCTAGTTTGTGATGGAACTGGAGGGTGCTGTTGGGCCCGTGGAGGTTTACCACGGGTCGATAATCCAAATCATTCAATGTGTAAACTTATCGAGGACTCTATACTTGCAAAAGATCACGTTGATCGGCTATCAATAGCTACGTGATCAAATCAGTTTTGTATATAAAAGAATGGGCGGTGAAAAAATAAACAGTTGACAGAAATCTAATCTGATGAGATAGCTATCGATATTCGATCAATGTGATTTTTTAATAGACATATAGTACTCGATGAATTCTACATATTGAACGATTCAGATTATCAAAACGAGACCCGTGGTGAGCCCCCACGAACCCAACAACACCCTCCAGTCCGATCATGGACGGAAAGGGAAGCCAGACCCTTTTTAAATATAGAACTAATAAGCATTCATAATTTACTATGACCTTTCAGTTTTAATTGTGAACTTAGATTAATTGAATTAAATTCTTATTTTTCAGTTTCCTAAAATAGTTAGGGCTAGGTGAGAATTTTCCATATAACTTAAACCTTACACCAAATTAACAATTTAGACTAATATGATTTTTTTTTTTTTTCCATTTAAGATATGTATTTTTTTGTTACATATTTTAGATTCATTCTATTAATATATATAATTATATGTTATAATTTTTTTCATTTACGATATGAATTGTTTGTTACATATTTTAGAGTCATTTTATTAAAAAAATATATAATAATTATATGTTATATATTTTTTTTTAAATAAGGAAATATAATTGAGTTGAAATCAAATATTTTATGAATAATTTTATTTAGTAGAGATTAATTTCATAAAATTTAACTTGCCAAAAAAAAATTTTAATTTCTCCATACACTTGGTACTTTTAACTAAGAGTGAAAGTTTTAACATGAAACATTAAATAGACACAAACCAAAAATGACCTGATACAATAAAATAAAAAAAATAAATAGATTAAATTAGTATTGAAGTAATTATGACATAAATTTAAAATAAAACCACATGATACTTATTCCTAATTGTGAGCCCTAAATTTTATCAAAATTTGGAGGCTGAGGCAACTGTTGACCAGCCTAAATCGAGCTACTTAAAATTATAAGAACTAAAATGTCAAAAAGACTAAAATACAAAAACGACAAATATAATTTTCCCTAAATCTTTTCTTATATAATTACACTGACTATATATATAGTGATTAACTAAAAAATTGCATAGATGCTAACTTAATTGCAGCCTACATAATCCAGTTTACACTTCATTTATTGGGAAATTCTAATATACACCCCCTTTAAAAGGGTGTATCATCTACACCTAGTTATGTCATTTTCGGTTTTAATCAATTTTTTTCTTAAGTTATGACATTATTTTAGTTATGTCTCATGTTGGATTTAGTTATGATTTTTTTTTTATTTTTTAATTATTACTCATAAAATATGAAATTATATCATTTTTCTTTTTAGTTATAAGATGCATATGGTGCATACCCTTTAAAGAGTGTGCTCCATAGTGTTTCCTCTTATTATTTATAAAGTTTAATATCTCAAATTATTATTAGAACAAAATAAATTAAAACGCAGTTTACATTAAATTTATAATGTTTAATTAAATCTCTATTTATTCATTATGATCCGGACAAAATGAATGAACGATTAAGTTAGTTTACAAAAGTTTAAAAGATATTTTGAGAAATATTTTAAAATTGAAACTACTCAAATATATCATTTTTGAATTGATCAGCAGAAAAATTGACTTAGTAATTATGTAACACTTTTCATGATGTAAAATTTCGAACTCAATTCTTATAGAGAGCAATTTAATACTTTTATGATAATTGATTTATTTTTTCATGTAGTTGTTGATCTTGGTGGGTTGACAAAAAAAAGTATGAAGAATTTTCTCAACTTTTTGCTCTATGGGGTGGGCTCCACCTCAATGATTTATTACAATATATAAATATTAAAAAAAATAATATATAAGTCTACATTTTAAATTCATTTTTTAAATTTAATAATTTGTCAATAAAATAATTAGTTGATAATTAAAGAATAATTAAGAGAAACTTGATTTAGATATTTTAATAGAATTTCACATTACTAAATATACAAAGTGAATGTAATTTTTTGACCTGAATAGTAATACTCATAAATATTTTAGGAACAAACATCTTTGCCGTCAAAAAGCGAAAATATTATTACAAAAAATATTAAGATTCAAATTTCAACCAAATATTTTTATCCTCAAAAGTGAAAATATATTATTACAAAAAAATATTGGGCTGCAAATTCAATCGGTAGAAAAAGATGGTCCCAAAAGTTTAAAAAATGACGGCTATTGAGAAAATTTTAAAATATCACTGGTTAATGTATTTTTAGAAATAAAATAATTTGGCGTCAAAAAAATTTATTTTTTGACAAAAAAATTGTTCCAAAAAGGTAGCAATTTATTATTAAATGTCTTGTTTCATCACTAAAAATACAACAATGAATTTTTTGGAAACTAAAATATTTTGTTTCTAAATTTTTTCTCTAAAATTTGTTGTAGTGATCCAAGCCATTCATTTGTTGTAGTAGTGATGCAAACCGCACTGTTTGTTTGTTGTAGGGGTTTGAACCATTCATTTTGTATGACCCTTCTAAAAGATCATTCATACCAAAAATTTAGTTATTTAGATTTCATTTGTCTAAAAAAATTTGATTGGCTACATTTGAAAGTTATACTATTTGTTAATTATTTTTATACAAATGTAATCTGATCCAGTGGTACTTAGTGTCCGATCAAGCTATTTTTTTTTTTTTTTAAATAAAATTTTCCATATAGAACAACATGGCCTTATATGATCCTCTCACTTCAATGCAAAGCCCACCATTGTGGTTCAAGATTGTAAAAATACAATTATCACATCATTTTGTATGAATTTTATGCATAGTAATTCTGTTGGTAAATTTTATTTATTTTTATTTGGTATGAATAAAGATATATAAATACAAATATGTATGTAAACACACAATTTATATTGAATATGGCATAAAAATGACGCAGACGATCTTATTACCCAATTATGAAAAAATTTAAAACTCAAATAGAGATGAAATGGTAAATAAAATGAAAAGTGGTTCACAAATTAGCAATTAATTAAGCTCTTAAATAAGAAAAGCATACCTTGTCGTTGAAGAGGGGTTGAATGTTGGGATCACAATTACTCTCTGAATCTGAAGCAGGACAGAGACGCTTCAGCTCTGGCATTTCCGACAGTGACAAGGAACTCAGTTGTGGCAGCTCAATTGCATTCATAGCTTTGCAGATACCAATAAAACTTGGCAGGTATTGAAGACACAATTTCTTTAGTTTAGGAAACTCGATTTTATCTGTTGCTATTGCTGCTATTTCATGCTCTACTCCTTTACTCGAAACAATTTCTTCCATCACACCGCATCCATGTATCTGAAGCTCCTGCAGTTGCACTAGATTTCTAGCTATGGAAAGTGGGA
This sequence comes from Camellia granthamiana, assembly GCA_036172215.1. Taxonomy (NCBI): domain Eukaryota; kingdom Viridiplantae; phylum Streptophyta; class Magnoliopsida; order Ericales; family Theaceae; genus Camellia; species Camellia granthamiana. The sequence goes on from CM069912.1 coordinate 19,219,639, forward strand.
ACATACTTTCCAGTTTATTACAACCGGTCACATTTACAATCGTCAGGTTGCCGAGCCATACAAGTTGGGTGGGACCCTTCCACAAATTTGTCAGTTTATGCAAGTAAAATACTGTCAACACTTTCAATGCACTGAAAGCCTTGTTCGGTAGTCGGCATTCATGACTAGTAATCCCTTCGAAATTATCCAGTTTATATAGATATAGAGCCTCTAACACAGGGAAAACACTCTGTGGAACCCCATCTGCTCTATTGATAAGGTATTCCAAATCATACAACTCAGCTAGTGACAAATTCGTTAAGCATTCAAAACCATCTTCGCCAACCAAATCACAGAGAATTTTCAAACCTTTTACACTTGAGTTTAAAGTCAAAATTTCAGTGCTCTTCAACAGAAAATCAAGCCTCATTTCAATAATGTCACTCATGTTTTCAACTCCAAGCTGCAACTGATTTGATAACGAAGAACAACGGACAGAGATGCAAGACTGAAAGTGAATGCCGACACGTATATGGAACTTTTTTAACTTCTTAATGACCAAACCTCTCGGCCAAAAGGAAATGTTTATTAGAGCAATATCCAAAGCCACCAAATTGGACAAGGACACCAGCTCATCGATAATTGCTTTAGCACCTTCTTTGCTTTCTTCAACTGCACACCAACTTTGAAAGTTAGACCCAACATACAACTCTTCTAGCTTTGATAAGCTTGACAAAACCCCTGGGTAAATCCTTTCCACTACACATTCCAACAAATCAAGTACCTTCAAGTGAGCAAGGTGACCTATTATTTCTTTTGGCAATTCCTTGATATAAGAGCCGCCAAACCTCAAAATTTCTAGATTCTCTAATGCTCCGATTATAGAGATATCATCATTAATAAGTCGGCAATGAAGAAGTGACAAGGTTCGGAGGTTGGTCAAGCGTCGAAGTGATGTCGGCAATGAGCTGTACATATCGGACAAAGCTAGCACTTTAAGTTCTTCCATTCCTTGGTAGAAACTATCTGGGGTCTCTTGTACTTTGACCTTCTCCATCCCTTTGTTGAGATTATATGATGGTAATCCAGCATTGCAATCCAGCAGTAGAAGCTGGAGATTTGGAAATTTTAAATTACTAGGAAGCCAGTGCATACCATTAACTTTCAATGAAATTGCAGTGTGTTTTTGGAGTCGGTTACTCTCAGGCCATTCTTTCAATACTTCATCACATCTCACCAAAAACGAATGCTCATCCCCAGATGCAATTGACATAGCCACGTCGCGTACGACATCGTGCATTTTAATACACCCTAATTTTCCACTTTCCATCAATAGATAGCAATTTTTTAACTTATCAACCAAGGAATATACTCTGTTTCTTGCATCGTTCACGCTATCAACTTGGTCAAACAACTCTTTCCCAATCGCATATCTAACGAGATCTTCAAGTGGAACAGCAAAATCTTCTGGATATAAACAACAGAGTAGAAAGCAATTCTTGGCTTCATCACTTTCAAGGTAATCATAACTCAACTTCAGAGGTTTAAACACCTTTTCTTCTACTTCAGTGATGTTTTTGACCATAGACTTTCGTAATTGTTGAAGAGCGGAATCCCATGAATACTTGTCTTTGCATCTAAGTGCCCTCCCGACTGTAGCAATAGCAATCGGCAAGCCTCCACATTCCTTCGCAACTTCCATCTGCGTCGACTGCAAACCAGTTGGGTGACTTGCACCTTCGTCCGAAATTTCAGCCATCTCCTTGAAAAGATTCCATGCTTCTTCTTCATGTAAGACGCCAATCTCAAAATTCTTGTGTGTGCCCATGCTGTTGCATACATCTTTATTTCTTGAAGTCATCACAATTTTGCAACCCTTGTGATTATCTCCAAATGAAATTCCAATGTCATTCAATTCTAGTCTCTTCCATACATCATCCAATATTACAAGGACTCTTCCAAAGCTCAATAATTTTGATCGTATCTTCCCCGCTCCAGTTGGTAAATTGTATCCCCCAAAATCTTGTAAATTCAATATTTTGGCTATCTGGCCTTGAATAGTAATCAAGTTTGGGTTTTGGGACACTACTACCATCACAATAATATCGAACATTTTTTTTTCTTCCACTTTCTTGGCAACTTCATTCACCATAGTTGTCTTACCAACACCTCCAATCCCACATATCCCAATCACATAGATACTATCATCTGTCAGTGCCTCCATAGCTTCATTCATAATCGACCTTCTAGATTCAAACCCCTTAAATCCTCCCATGGATATGAATGTTGTCCCCACATGAGATGCAACTGCAGGGATGGAAACCCCAGGGAAATTTCCATCCCCAAATAGCTCTTCCAAGCCTTGAGTTTTCTTTGTAGCTTTCCTGCTCAATGAGTAGCGTGACTTCAGATTTGGACACCACCCATTCAGACACCCTTTGTTCGGTATGACTTCATCCTCAAAGAATTTGTTGGCATCATTGCTGAGTTCATCCACCTGTGTCAACCACTGTGAAACGGTAGTTTTAATACTATCGCTTCTACTTTTTGCTGCATCAACTTCTCCTTGTATATCAGATCTTTTATCTTGAAGCTTTTGGATTTGCTTTCTGAGATTTTCAATGTTTCTGTCATAGAAAATCAAATAACCAAACTGGCGGCCAACTGGGGCAACCAGACATTCTCCAATCTTCATTACTACAGGAAGAACAAAGTTCTCGACCATTTCTCTCAAGTTTTTCTTCTGAGGATAGTGAAACTTAGAATGTAAAAGACTAGAACACAACAAAGGGATTTTCTACAACAATCGAAATGGAAATGAGGAAACAGAGCTTTGCAAATCAAAATAAAACGAAGAGAGTAATGCTATTTTGCAGAGGATGTGAAGACTGGAAAGGAACACTTATATGACACTGGGCAAAATCAAAAGGGAATACAAATTTTATTTATTTTTTTTTTTTGAGAAGAAGGGTTGAATATAGAGAATTATATTGTAATATAATTGGACAAGAAAGGGGAGCTTTTGTACTATAACAGAAACAGAAACCGAGAAAGGGAGCTTTGTAAAATGAAAACAGAACACACAACAGAATATTATTCTGATAATTGTTTGACAAGAGTTCTAATAGAGTTGTAGTAAAGAAGATAATAAAACTCTCTAAAATCAAGAAGGGATACACAGATTTATTTTTTTTTATTTTTTATTTTTGGGTATGCAACACTTGAAAACAACAAAATTGAAGGCAGAAAGTAAAGTGTTTTTTTTCTTTTGTTTGGGGATAAGAAGCAATGAGAGAGAGAGAGAGAGACAGAGTAATAGTGTATGATTGAAGGAGGAAATGAAGAAAGAAAAACCTTTTTTGAGATTTTGCAGCTTCTCTTACAGAAAACTTGGCGGTAGTGAAGAGTAAAGCTTTTCAGGAAGGAAGAGACCAGAACGAAATCAAATAGATGCACTGTATCAAAAGCCAAACAATGAAACCTGATAACAGGGGGTTTGTTTAACTTTGGGAAATTCTATTATGCACACCTGTTATGGCATGTATTTTAGGTTATACTATTTTTTTTCTAAGTCATGACTCCTAAGATTTTTAGTTATATCTCATGTGTTATTTGGTAAAGATTGTTATTATGTTTTTATTTTAATTATGACTTAGAAAATATGAAAATTATACTATTTTCTTTTTTAGTTATAAGATGCATATATATAAACTAAAATTTATTTTGTCCTTAAACTATCAATTGAATATATTAAATATTTAAAATATTTAATTCAAATTTATTAGGTCTAATTTGGTTCCAAAATTTTCATGGTTTGGTTTTAGTTTCAAAATTCATGAAATCATAAGTAATGATTTTGTCTTGGTTTAGTCTTAAATTGAACCAATACAAACCATGCTCACGCCTAGTTTTGATATCCGAACCGTTCATTTTGTAAGGTTTTCAATTTATATCAGCCGTGCAAAAAATTAGTCCGATTTAATAATTGTAACCTTTCATTTCATTATATTTATCTTCAAAAGAATAAATGATAAATATATTTTTTTAAATAGATTATTCAATTTTTAGAAACAAAAATAATAAAATTAAAATGTTATTATTATCGAATCGAAATAATTTTTTTTTTTTTTTTATGTATGATATATGTTAAGAGTCCTACAAAATGAAATATTTGAATTATTGAATCAAGACTTGTAATGGAACCATGGACCTTTTAATTTTTGTCATGTTAATATATAAATATAAAAGAAGTCCAATCCTTTTAAAGTAATGTTTCATTCCATTTATTAATTAACTACTAAAATTTGAACACAAAAGTGGGTAAACACTTCGCAATTTTGTTAGAGAAGTATTAAGTGTTCGGTTGGTAATGACTTTTTTAATTGGTTTTTTTAATTTTTTTAGTCTGAGACTTTTTTGATTGTTTGGTATTCATGTTTGGCTTTTTTGACTTTTTAGCTTTGTTTTGACAAATTTTTTTTGTCCTTTTGTGATTTTTAGCTTTTTGACTTTTTTAACTTTTTTTTTGTCATTTTGTGATTTTTTAGCCTAACTCACCCTTAAATAATTTTGAGTGATGCTATAAAAATAAAAATAAAAAAATATTAGAAACATTTGGCCACAAATCCCATTTCAAAGAGTTATTTAAGCTTTAATCTTGTACATTTGGCCACATAATCTCATCTCAATCACTCATAATGTGGGATCCACACATACATGAGTAGACCCCACAACACACCAAGGACTAAGATCAAATTAGGGGGCATGGAACTCCCAAAAAAGGAGGTCCCAAACATTTCTGTAATTTTTAAACCTCTCAAGTTCAATTGTATCTGGGTGGTGTGTACTTTGTTATTTGAAATATTTTTGTTTATAATCTAAACACAATGTATAAAATATGTTTATAAAGTAAGATTTTTAGTTTAAAAAACTAGAAAATTAATATAAAAAATTTTAAAAAATAAAATTATAAAAAAAATTAAAAATTCTTTATCATAGCTTGCGTGCCGACTCTTTATCTACATAATTAAAAAGTGAACAATTAAATTCTTAATTGCTAGTGGTTAGGTATGTCGCCTCTATCGTTATGATTTATTTGTATATATATATATATATTTTTTTAAAAAAAAGGGGTCCAATGAAATTCTTTTCCGAGTTCTTTTCCTTCATTGATTAAATGTCTCAACTTTACTTTGATTTTCTGTTAAAAATAAAATTAAAAAAAAAAAAAAACACACACACACACACACACTTTACTTTGATTTTATTAAGGAAGATGGTCTTGTTAACGTGTGTGGTTTCAAGGGACCAATCAAATTCTTTTCCAATTTCTTTTCTTTCATTAAAATTGGAAGAATGATATAATATACACCAATTGATATATCAATTAGTATATTAATAGATGATATGACATAATTTTAGAAGTTTTTAGTATTTATAATTATATAATTGGTGAGATTAATAATAATGTCGTAAGGTATGTTGGTACACTAGTTGGTATATCTATTGGTGCATGTAACACTATCGAAATTAGAATGTTTCAACTTTATTTTAATTTTATTAAGGAAAATAGTCTTGTTAACCTGTGATTATAAGGAATTAGTGAAATTTCTTCTAGTTTCTTTTGTTTTGTTTCTTTTCTCCATTAAAATTAGAATATTTTAACTTTACATTCATTTAAGATGATCTTATTAACGGGTGTGGTTTTAAGACGACTTGAGTTTTTTTTTGTTTTTTGATCGGCGAAAGCTAATAGTTAGTTGTTAGATTAGTACTTTGAGATGGTTGAAACTCACACTCATACACCTTGTAAAAAAATCTTACTCTCTCTTTCTACTCATAAGAATAGAATTTAAGATCTCCCCTTTAAAAGAAATTTGATGGCCAAAAGATTAACCAATTAGGTTAGAACCTTGGTTATGACTTAAGAAAGGTGTGGTTTTATAACATTTTAAAGTTTCTAAAAGACATGTTAATGGATTGAGGGGTGCTATTATGACTAGCAGTAACTACTTTGAATGTTGTAAGAAGTCTATTTTAATGATTCGAATCATTCATATTATTGAATTTGTCAAATATATCATTTACCTAAAAAATTAAATTAATTGAATATGTGTAATTCCATGATCAAGTTCTAATTATTTTTAAAACCATTATTAAAATTATGATAGCCGTTTAATTTTTTACAAAATATGAACTTGCTATGGGACTATAAATATCCTTAACTTGATTTTTTACATGATTCATTTACTTAACGAATCTTACAATATAAACAGTTCGAGTAATCAAAATAGGTTCGAAATAAAATTTCACAGAGCTCACAACAGTAACTGTTGTGACTAAAGTCATCACAGTAACAACATCGGTTCCTATGTTAATACAATTTTTATTAAAATTGGGCATGTTTAATGGAAAATGTCTCTTTAAATTTGATCCATAATGATATAGCAGGATATGTGTCAATTATGAATTTGTAACGCACTCAAATACATAAACTCAACTATTTTCTTACATCATTATGAATTAATTTGTGAGCCTAAAATTTAGAATTTCTAATTATTTCTCTTGTTTAATTTTTTGAAATTTTATTATTATATATTACATTAATTATCAACAAAATGTTATAAAATTTATTAATTTGTATAAAACTTTTTTACTCCCTCCGTTCCAAAATATCAATTCTTATTCTATTTTTTATTGTATCAAAATATTAGTCCTTTTTCAAAAATTAAGGACTAAAATAATATGAATTTCTTGTTTTACCCTTCTTTTAAATGTATTAACAACACAAAAAGTACAATTATGACAATTGATATTTTCCAAAAAATATACTATCAAAGGATAATTTTAAAAAATCAATATTTTAAAAGTGTAATAATTGTACTATAAAAAAAAATTAAATTCTCTAAAATAAACTATTATTTTAAGATGGAGGGGATACTTAATTTGGTCAACTAACCATGTGAATAGTCCGTAACCGTATTGCTTTCAATGCGGGGATCATTACCAAATTAAAATTTTATTATCATATATTACATTAATTATTAACAAAATTTTATAAAATTTATTAGTTTGTATAAAACTTTTTGACTTGATTTGGCCAACTAACCATGTGAATGGTCTGCATAACGAAAATATATTGACTTGTTTTAGGGTACCATTACGTGATATTTTAATGATGTTGCGATTAGTGGAGATGATGAGATTTACAAATTTGTGTTAGGTAAATGGCCAACATGAGAAAACATGATGAATTGTGATTGATGTGAAAAATGGTCATGTAACACCCTAAGACTAACCAATAATTTTTTCAACATAACCGTGTTTCTTTCCACGCATGGGCAAGGGCGGACCTAGGGCTGGAGATAGGTGGCTGTAGCCCAACCCAAAATTTAAAAAATCTATAGAAATTTTTTTTCCCACCCAACCTAGCCTCCCAACCTCTCCCAACCTAGCCCCAAATAAGGGCCAATAGTCTTTTTTTGTTTGTTTTTTAAATAGGCAGCCCAATAGCTACCTAATACTTACTCAAAAAAATAGATAGGCAGTCGAATAGGTTTGTATTTGTTTAAAGAACAAATCTTCCAAAACAATCCTCACATCTTTCAATAGATAGGAAACAACCCTCTCTTCGTCTTCTCCGTCGTCTCTAGTAGCCTACAACAACTCCACTTTCCTAACATTTTTTTGTAAATGTAATTAACCAATTATATTATTTCGTTGGTTGAGAATGGAATTGATTAACAATGGTTTTAAAATTTTATCTTTATGCAACAAATATTATATTACTCTTAGTTTTTTTATGATGCTACTTTGTTCAATGTTTTATATTGCTCTTAGTTTTTAACTTTGAAATATGTTAAAACTGTCATTCGCAATTCGACGGGGGATGAGTTTCTTGCCGATAGCTTGTCTCTCTACCTTGAATGAGACCTTACATTGAAAATTGATTTAGATTTTGTAATCGATGAATTCGAATATTTAGAGACTCGTCGAGTACAACTTAATTAGATTGTTTCTAATCAATAAATTTAGATATTAATTTAGATTATATTATTAAATTCTCTTATTTCTTATGTGGTTATACTTAAAATATATTGTATAATTTTACCTTAATATTAGCCCACTCCATCGACGAATCCTGGGTCCGCCCTTACGCATGGGTCATTATTAAACTAAAATTTTATTATATATTACATTAATTATCAACAAAATTTTAAAAATTTTATTAGTTTGTATAAACTTTTCTACTTCAACTAACCATGTGCAAGGTCCGCTAACCACGTTGCTTTGAACACATGGTCATTATTAAATTAAAATTCTATTATTTTATATTACATTAATTATCAACAAAATTTTATAAAATTTATTAATTTATATAAAACTTTTCTACTTGATTTCGCCAACTAACCATGTGAATGGTCGGCGTAACTGCGTTGCTTTCAATGCTTGAATCACTATTAAACTTTTTTTGAACGAAGTCATTGTTAAGCTAAGTCAGTCATTATCTACGAATTCTAGAGTATCAAATGTTATGATTGTTTATGTAATCCTTGTAAATTAATTGTAATTAATAATGTAATAAAAGAATTTAGTGGTGAAACAATACTGAGTCACCGAAAAATCAAATATAATCAACTTAGGTTTTTTTTATTTTTATTTTTTATATTTCAAAATCACTACATAAATAATGTCAATAATGCATCCACAACTATTTAATAATTTTCAAGTAGCCTACAATTTCTTTATATATGATTTGTATGATTTGATATATGATTTCAACATAGATTATTTTATTCGTGTTGGGTCCGACAATGGGATTTTACCAACTATGATATAGTGGTGTTTTAAAAAGATGGTAAAAAGTAAATTTTTTTTTTTTTGACTTTTTGTTTAAAAAAGTAGAGATGTGATGTTCCCAAATCACCCTTAGTAGTTCTTGCTTTTGGACAAAAAAAAAAAAAAAAGACAAAATTTTCATGGATTGCGTGTGGTTTGGAAATCATATTTAAAAAATGTGACCAACCAATTTCTTTTTCAAAATTATAAAAAAAAATATATATATCAATTTCTTTTTCATCAATAAGAACGAAATGTTTCTACTTTATTTTTGTATAACTAACAAATTATCTATCAATTAAAATTACGTCCTTTATGCTCTTTTTGTTTTTTATTACAATATATCTCAAGTACAATGAAATAAAAAGATAAATTATACTTTGCACTCTTATATTTTGTACAAAATCATATTTTGGTCTTGACATATGAAATCTCATAACAGTTAACCCATATACTTTTGGTCAAATCTTACTTTAGTCATTTCATATGAAATCGTAACGGTCAACTCTCTGCACTTTTGATCAAATCTCACTTTGGTCCTCACACAAGTGTTAATAACCCTCATGTGCTACTTCATTATTTAAATCTTTAACAGAATCTTTTCATGTCAAATGAGGGTAAGAGAAAAATTATCCATATTGTTCACAAATACACACTTTGGTCTATGTGATAAATACGTGAGAATTATATAATACAATATATATATATATATATATGTTCGTATGCTGAAAATTGAAACGAAGAGGTAAGAGAATAGAACTTTCGAAATCAAAAAGGCAGTAGAGAAATCAAAGAGAAAAAAATAATAATAATAATAGACAGAAGACTATGTTATTATAAAAAATAGAATTTCGTGATTCCAATTTATATAAAATTTTAATTCATCTTTGAATTGTTTGCAATTATTTTTAACTCAATACGGTTATAATTTAATTTAAATTTTGGAACGAAGTATATTGGTAGGAAATGAGAATGATTTTCCTCTCACTATCATCTTGTAATCACATGACTTGATTTTGTTAAAAATTTAAACAATGGAGTAAAAAAAAAAAAACATTAACACTTGTGTAGGGACTAAAATGAGATTTGATCAAAAGTATTAAGAGTTAACTGTCACGATTTCTTGTGTAGAGATCAATGTGGGATTTGACAAGAAGTATAGAAGAGTTAACTATCATAATTTCATATATAGGAATCAAAATGAGATTTGATGTAAAGTACATAAGTGAAAAGTATAATTTATCCAAAATAAAATGAATAGTCACTTACAACACAAATTACAATTACTTATGAAAGTACAACTTAATTTTTTTTTAAAATAAAAATGCCAGTAGTAAAAATATGATAGGATTATTTATTTATTTTTCTTTCAACAATAATAAAAATGAAGCATCAATAATTTGTGTTAGGTAAATGGCCAACGTGAGAAAACATGATGAATTGTGATTGATGTGAAAAATGGTCATGTAACACCCTATGACCAACCAATAATTTTTTCAACGTAACCGTGTTTCTTTCCATGCATGGGTCATTATTAAACTAAAATTTTATTATATATTACATTAATTATCAACAAAATTTTAAAAAATTTATTAGTTTGTATAAACTTTTCTACTTGAACTAACCATGTGCAAGGTCCGCTAACCACATTGCTTTGAACGCATGGTCATTACTAAATTAAAATTTTATTATTATATGTTACATTAATTATCAACAAAATTTTATAAAATTTATTAATTTATATAAAACTTTTCCACTTGATTTCGCCAACTAACCATGTGAATGGTCGGCGTAACTGCGTTGCTTGCAATGCTTGAATCATTATTAAACTTTTTTTGAACGAAGTCATTGTTAAGCTAAGTCAGTCATTGTCTACAAATTCTAGAGTATCAAATGTTATGATTGTTTATGTAATCCTTGTAATTAATAATGTAATAAAAGAATTTAGTGGTGAAACAATACTGAGTCACCGAAAAATTAAAGATAATCAACTTAGGTTTTTTTTATTTTTATTTTTATTTTTATTTTTTATATTTCAAAATCACTACTGAGAGGGTAATTTATTTGTAAAATGGGTCAAGCTAGGTAATGGGCCGATCTGTGAGCTACAGTAAGAAAGGCTGAGTAAAAGGAGCTTGTAGTTACCCCGGTCCGAGGAGAGCCTTGTTGTTAGCTCATTCACCACGGTTAGACTGATGGAAATTAGCTCGGTCATGTCCTTTGGACCGAGGTATGTTGAGCCTTACTCAAGACTTTGCTGTTAATTAGCTCGGTCCAAGCTTGCTATGGTTAGCTTGGTTTCAACAGGTGAAACCGGGGTACAAGCTATGAAAAGAAGAGCCGCGCTAGGTAGAGTTTGGTTGGTTCTGTCAGTTTAGCATGGCTGTGTTATCTCGGTCGTTTTGTCATACTACCGAGGTAAAACCATCTCACTTGGTTTAAGTAGTGAGGGAGGTGTTGAAGGATAAGCATTATCTTTCAGGAATGTGATTCCTAGAAGGACTCTGCATGGAGGAATAAGAGTCCTACTAGGATTGTACCACGTGGAACCTATAAAAGCTCATAACATCACCTATGGAGAGGTAACACAACTTTGATTCCCGAATATACAGAGCTTTTGTCTATTTGTCTATTTTGCTGACTTAGGCATCAGAGAGGTATCCGGCACACACCCGCCGGCTAGCTCACGTTTGTGTTTTCAGGGAGTAAAGCGACGACGTATGGAGGAGCGCAGACTTGATCAACAGGATTATACAAGAACATTATTCCGTGCTCGTACAATTGGCGCCGTCTGTGAGAAGCAACAAACAGAACAAAACCTCTTGATCAAGTTTGCCTTGCTAATCGAAAGCAATGGCGCACAACGAAGATTTGCCGCAATCTGCCATCAACGGAAAAACTCCTGAGGGGGGTGGGAGGCGCGAAGGTTTGCCTTCTATCCCTCCCATGGCGGACCTAGAACCCTAGCGACAGAACCCCCGGAGGGATACAAGGAGGAGGCGGGGTAACAGTCCTCGTCGCTCTCACTCACAAAGTCCTGAAAGACAGGGACGGAAGATCGACCCACAAGTTCTGGAGGATCGCGTGAAGGAGCAGGACGAACTGATAAGGAGGATGGCGGCAGACATGGAGTTTATGAAGCGCCAGATGAAAGGAAAAGAAGTGGCGACAGGAGAAGGGCGCAAAGGCAACACGTCCCCTCGCCACTCGGAAGATCGTGGTAGGCATACCACACCATCGCAAGCAGAGAGCAGGAGCCTAAGAACATGCGACACTCAACCAAGGACTTCCAGGACTCGTTACTCCAAGTCTGAGAGGACGAGAACATTGAGGTCCCATACGGAGGGAAGCACCTATCGGCCTTCGCACACGCACCAGACATCATCCAAGCAGATGGAGTTGCCTAGATCGTCCGACTTATGAACAGTGCTTGAAGAAATGGCACTATAAAAAGAAGATGTCAGGGCACTCGACCTGCACAAAGTCTCAGCCCTTCAGCGGTTGGCTCCTCCGACGCATGGAAGCGTCGAGGTAGGAATGCCAATACCGTGCCCTGCTTACGAACCAACGGACAAAGCATTAGCCAGGCTGCAGACCTTGTCGTTCGTTCCAGCAATTGAGAACGCACCCCTATCTTCAGGCTTCTTTCAACTCAAATTCACCACGTATGAGGGGAAGACGGACCCCTACTCGCAGTTGAGCCACTTTTGCCAGGTTATGGCGGTGTACCGGCGAAACGAGGCTTTGATGTGCATCTTATTCCCATCCAACCTTGGCGACCTAGGTTTAACCTGGTTCGAAAGGCTACCAAAAGGCAGCATCGCCTCCTGGGCGCAATTGGCAGAGGCGTTCGTAACGAGGTTCAGAACGAACACCAAGACGCCAATGGAGATCGATCAACTACTCTCCATTGACATGGGCGACAAGGAGACGTTGAGATCCTATAACAGTCGTTATTGGGAGACCTTCAATCAGATAGGAGATTGCCCCACAAATCTCGCTATCGCGCAATACAAAAGAGGCCTTCCAGTTGGAAACAGGTTGAGGGACTCAATCACTATGACGCCACCTCTCACGATGGAGGCCTTAATGGAGAGAGTGCACCAGCACATTCAGGTGAAAGAGGATGGCACCCGTGCCAAAGTGAAATCTGGCACGACAGCAATACCAGATAAAAAGACTTCGGCCAAAGTCAACGCGGTAGAACGTCCAAGCAGGAACGGGCGAGGCAGGCGGGACAACGGAGAGGACCAAGATAAAAGGTGGTTGAGAGTCCGCACTGCCATCACCACAGTGTTCAAAAAACCAATCTACCAAATTCTCAGTGAGATACGTGATGAGCCTTTCGTCCGATGGCCAGCTAAGTTGGGAGAAGCACAGAAGGACTATGATGAAAGATCCCAATGCATCTTCCATAAGGAAAAGGACACTGTACTGAAAATTGCACGCCGTTGAGACAGCACCTGGAAGAGTTAGTGGCAGCTGGGCACTTGGACCGGTACATAGAAGGAGGGACGCAGCCAGCCCTCCAGGACCACAATAACCCAAATGGAATGCCGATCGACGCCCCGCCTCATGGCGTGATTAACGTAATACATGGGGTATTCGAGCTTGAGCGGGTATGCGAGCTCAGGGGAACGATCAAGAAAGCAGAGCATTTAAGGGAGGTATTAAGCGCACAACCTACCATAAAAAATGGGAGAACAGAAGCTACGAACGTCATATCCTTTTCAGACAGAGACTTGGCAATGATATATTGCCCTCACAATAATGCACTGGTCGTCACACTCCGCGTCAAGGATTATGACATCAAACGGATTTTGATCGAGCAAGGAAGCTCGTGTGAGATAATGTATTATGAAACCTTCAAACAATTGAAACTGGAGGACAATGACTTGGCACCTGCAACATCTCCCCTAATCGGATTCAACTCAATACCAGAGTGGCCAGTCGGCAAGATAATCCTCACAGTCAGAGCATGAAGCATGACGAAACAAGTGGAATTCTGGGTATTAAAAGTCCCTTCCACTTACAACATCATCTTGGGAAGAACATGGCTGCATGCCATGAGATCTGTAGCATCAACCTACCATCAAGTACTGCGGTTCCCCAACGAAACCGGAGTAATTGAAGAGGTATTTGGAGACCAAATTATGTCCAAGCAATGCTTCGTCACATTAAATGGTAGCCGAGCTGCCAAGGGGTTTGTACAGATAGTAGAAGAACCTGAGAGCAATGAATTGTTCGCGGATGTTGGCAAAGCCGCTAAACAGAAGGCAGTGGAAGACTTGGTACAGGTAAGAATAGATGAAAAGAACCCGGAAAAGTTCTTTTTGCTTGGCTCATCCATGTCCAGCATTGAAAGAATAGAGGTCATGGAATTCTTGACCTCTAACATCGAAGTATTTGCCTGGACACCGTATGACATGCCTGGCATTGACCCAAGCTTCATCTGTCACCAATTGAATGTCCACCCAACTGCCAGACCAATTATACAGCGCACTCGTAGATTAGCATTCCACCACGCCGAGATAGTAGCGGAAGAAGTGGGAAGTCTTCTAGAGGCAGGAGCAATCAGAGAAGTGCACTACCCCAAGTGGATATCCAATACAGTAGTGGTGCCAAAGAAGAATGGAAAATGGCGTGTCTGCGTGGACTACAAAACAGTCAACAAGGCATGCCCAAAAGACAGCTTTCCCTTACCCAGGATAGATCAACTGGTAGACCTAACGGCAGGGCACAATTGGCTTAGCTTTCTTGATGCGTATAGAGGCTACCACCAGATCGCTATGTATGAACCAAACCAGGAGGTCACATCCTTCACAATGCCAAGAGGACTGTATTGTTATAAGGTCATGCCCTTTGGCCTAAAGAACGCAGGAGTAACATTCCAACGGATGGTCACCAAGATGTTCGAACCATTGTTAGGCAGAACAATGGAAGCCTACATCGACGACATGGTGGTCAAGAGCAAGGACAAGAAGGACCATCTCAGGGACCTAGGTGAGGTGTTTCAGATCTTGAAAAAGCACAAGTTACGCCTTAATGCGTCCAAATGTGCGTTCAGCATAGAATCTGGCAAATTCCTAGGCTTCCTGGTGACCAACCGAGGTATAGAGGCAGACCCCTCCCAAATCAAAGCAATCCAGGATCTAGAGAGGCCTAACTCAGTAAAAGAAGTGCAACATCTCACTGGCATGGCAGCTGCGCTTAACCGGTTCATAAGTCGGTCGTCAAACAGATGTCGACCATTCTTCCAAGCATTAAAAGCCAAGTTTGAGTGGGATGAAGAATGCGACCGTGCCCTAGAGAACTTGAAAGAGTACATGTCCTCCCCATCATTGCTAGTGACCCCAGTACCTAGAGAAGAGCTCTTTTTGTACCTGGCAGTCTCACAGCACGTAGTTAGCGCGGTGTTGGTCCGAGCGGAAGGAATCCAACACCTGCCCATCTTTTATGTCAGTAAGACATTGCTAGGTGCAAAAACCAAGTACTTACCATTGGAAAAATTGGCCTTAGCCTAAATGATGGCATCAAGGAAGTTATCACATTACTTTCACGCCCACACCATAATCGTCCTCACAGCCTTTCCATTAAAAGCTTTATTTATGAGAGCGAACTTTTCTGGGCGAATCTTGAAGTGGGCAGTGGAGTTGGGACAGTTTGACATCAAGTTTCAACCCAGAACCGCAATAAAAGCCCAAGCTTTGGCAAACTTTGTGACAGAATTCACTCCAGGAAGTCATCACATCTGTCCAGTCGACTTGACTGATACAACCAAAAAGGGGATAGAAATTGTCGCCGGAATAGCGCAACCCCTGGTACAGGATACCCAGTCAGATCCCAAGGCAGACTGGAGTGAAAAAAGAGAGCAAGAAGCAAACCATGCTACACCAAGCCAAGACTCATCAACAAATAAAGACTTGGTACAATCAGATAGTGAGGGGCAAACAACAAGCATGGACTTTGGAGAGAACACCAGTAACACTCATGACCCCAAGGCATCATCTGATCCCTCTACTTGCTGGAAGCTGTTCGTTGGAGAGATGTGGAAGCTCTTTGTGGATGGAGCATCTAACAGGCACGGTGCAGGACTTGGCATAGTCCTTATCTCACCAGATGGCCTAATAGTGGATCAAGCAGTCAACCTTGGCTTCCCAGCATCAAACAATGAAGCGGAGTATGAAGCGTTTCTAGCAGGCCTAAAATCAGTATTCTACATGTAGGCCACCGAGCTAATGGTTTACAGCGACTCACATCTAGTGGTGAACCAAATTTCAGGCGACTACGAAGCAAAGGATGACAGGATGGCTAAGTACCAAGAGTTAGTCAGAAAAGAGATCATAAAGTTTAAAGTAGTGCGGATAAAGCAGATCGGCAGGGAAGAAAACAGCAGAGCGAACAAACTAGCAGGCTTTGCTTCGATGGCAGATACATCCATCCCTCATCCGTTACTGATTGACTACCTTCCAAGATCAAGCATCGAAGAACCTGAAGTAGCTGAGGTATGTTGCGCCGAATTAGGCCCCTCATGGATGGATCCCATTATAGCATTCTTGAAAGACGGCATCTTACCGGAAGAAAAGAAAGAGGCCAACAAAATAAGAGCAAAGTCACAGCGATTTTGGCTCTCCTCAGCAATGGCCTTGTACAAAAAATCCTTCACAGGACCTTACTTGGAATGTGTCCATCCTAGCAAAGTTGAGGCATTCCTGTTCGAGATATACGAAGGCGTATGCAGAAGCCACCAAGAGGGAAGATCATTGGCCTACAAAGCAATTTCGCAGGGATATTGGTGGCCTTACATGCAAGCAAATTCAGAGAAGTATGTTAAGAAGTGCGAGAAATGTCAGAAGTTCGCACACCAAATACATCAACCAGCCAAAGAACTCCTACCATTAACTAGCCCATGGCCCTTCACAATGTAGGGCTTGGACATAGTAGGACCACTTCCAACGGCACCTGGCAACAGAAAGTTCTTTGTGGCGGCAACAGACTACTTCACAAAATGGGTGAAAGCAGAAGCACTAGCATCAATAAAGGAGAAAGATGTGAAGAAGTTCGTTTGGCAGAACATCATCACTCGATTCGGCATACCAAAAGCCCTAATATCCGACAATGGCACTCAGTTCGACGGCAAAATATTTAAAGGCTTTTATGAAGAGTATAAGATAGAATTCTACAATTCTACACCAGCATACCCCCAAGCAAACGACCAAGCGGAAGCATCGAATAAAGTCGTCTTGGATGGATTGAAGAAAAGGTTAGAGAAAGCAAAAGACAAATGGGCGGAGGAGCTCCCTCATGTTTTATGGGTTTACTGTACCACACCTCGGCGGTCAACCGGAGAAACACCTTTTTCCTTGGCCTATGGCATGGAAGCAGTAATCCCACTGGAAGTTGGTCTCCCTACAATTAGAAGTGAAAATTTTGATCCAAACTTAAATGGAGAAGCCATAGCATTGGAGCTCGACCTGGTAGAAGAAATAAGAGAAAGAGCACTGGTTCACATTGCCTCGTACCAGTAAGAGTTATCCAGGAAGTATAACAAGACAGTACATCCAAGGCAATTCAAAATCGGTGATTGAGTGCTGCGCAAAGTAATGGGAAACACCTTGGTACCCGGAGATGGCAAGTTAGGGCCTAATTGGGAAGGACCTTACAAGGTGGTCGGATTAGCAGGAAAAAGGGCATACCACTTGGAAGATGAAGATAACAAAGCCATTCCCAGGCTATGGAACACTGCCAATCTCAAACTATTTTATTTTTAGCCTTTCTTTAAAGTACTTATAATTTTTTCTTTTCCTTAATAAAACACGTAGTTTTCTTTTCAGTATAAATGTTGTCTACTGTAAAAGTTGTTTTAGTAAGTTAGAGGCATTAACAGCATAATTAGTCGGAATAACCAACTTTACACTCTCCTAAGCCCAGGATAAGGATCCAGGCTGCAAGATGTTTGGCTAGAATAACCAAACACTTTACTCTGGGTTGGCAGGAATAACCAACTTAGAGGTTGGCTGGAAAAACCAACACATCTCCTAAGCCCAGGATAAGGATCCAGGTTGCAGCACGTTTGGTTGGAATAACCAAACACTTTACTTTGGGTTGGCAGGAATAACCAAATTAGAGGTTGGTTGGAAAAACCAACACATCTCCTAAGCCTAGGATAAGGATCCAGGCTGCAGGACATTTGGCTGGAAAAATCAAACACTTTACTCTAGGTTGGCAGGAATAACCTAGAGGTTGGCTGGAATAACCAACACACCTCCTAAGCCTAGGATAAGGATCCAGGCTACAGGACGTTTGGCTGGAAAAACCAAACACTTCACTCAAGGTTGGCAGGAATAACCAACTTTGAGTTCTCTTCAGTTAGGATTAGCATCTAGGTTGAAGAGTGGTTGGCTGAAAAAAACCAACACTTAGTACTCTTCAGCTGAGATAAAAATCCAGGCTGAAGAGTGGTTGGCTGGAAAAACCAACTTTGAGTACTCTTCAACCGAGATAAGAATCCAGGCTGAAGAGTGGTTAGCTGGAAAAACCAACAATTAGTATTCTTTAGCCGAGATAGGAATCCAGGCTGAAGAGTGGTTGGCTGGAAAAACCAACACTTAGTACTCTTCAGCCGAGATAAGGATTCAAGCTGAAGAGTGGTTGGCTGGAATAACAATTTTTTAATGATCTTCAGCCGAGGTTAAAAAATAAAAAAATAAAAAATAATAAAATAATAAAAAAAAACCAGGCTGAAGAGGTTGGCAGGTATGACCAAATAGATTGCATAGCTAAGACCGAGATATTTATCTCGGCTGGAAAATGATACACAACATTCAGATTACATTTGGAAAGTAAAGGCAAGCATAAAAGTAAACCGAAACAACAGTTGCAATAAAAGAAGATTTCATTGAAGATTCAAATCAAGTACAAAAGGAGGGGCCTCAGCCCGGTTACAATTTCTTCCCAAAAAGCAAAAACAAAGAAGAAAAAACAAAGTCAAGCAAATAGGTCATCAAGATCCGCATCCAGTTCAACTCGGAGCCCGGTTTCAGGTGGTAGCTCGGTTGTCAGGCCTTCCACCAGGGGCTCCACCTGAGCTAACTGAACGACAGTATCATTGACGACGGCCGGGGCATTTTGGGGCTCTGCTTCTTCTTCTTCTTGTTCATCTTCTTCCCCTTCTTGAAGAAATTGTTGTTGGATAGCTGTGACGTACTCCACCATGTAGCTAGGTATGTAATGTAGGGGAGGGTTTTGGAAGACCTCGATTTCTGGACCTTGACCGAGCTGAGCCACCGCAGCCTTTCACCCACACTTGAAGAAGATATCCTTGGCAGCTTCGCATTGTTTGATATAGGTGGCTTCACCCTCCTTATAGCCACGGTCTTCCGCGTCCTCCGTTTTTTTCTTGAGCTCGGCGATTTCAGCGTCCTTCTTCCCCTCAAGCTTGGCTAGCTCGCGCAAATATTTATCATTCATCACGGCCAGAGCCTTTTGCTTATCAGCATCGGCCGAAGTAACTAGGCCGGTGAGCCGGGCTACTTCGCCCTCTAGCTCTGCCATCTTTTGCTGAGATTCTTTTGGCTCGGCCGTTTTAGCATCGACCTCAGCCATGGCCTGTCTTGCGGTTTTTTGAAGTTCCAGTACGCGTTTGTGTGCAACATTGTTCTTCTGTAAGGCCTGCAAGAAAGAAAAATCTTGAGGTAAACCGAGATAAAAGATGAGGAAATTTGGAGAAGGAAAAAGAGAACTTACCAGCACCACGGACTTTGTAGCCGAGCGAATGGCCTTCAGCTCGGTAAGATGATTGTGATGATCCATATCGACTGGAAGACAGACGCTCTTGGCCGGGTTAAAGGCTAGCAAATGATTTTTTTCCGTGACCACTGAATCGGAGTCAATGATAGCGCGGTTCTTGAAGGTGACCTTTGGTACCCACTTGGAGGAGCTAGCTCGGTCAGAGTGCTCCGGTTGTGGGCTTGGTGGTGGAGATTGTGGGAGAATGGTGTCCTCTTCATCAACAAGGCGTGGCTCGGTTGTGGAAACCCGAGCACGCTTGTTTGGATGCGATGACGAGAGCTGATGAGATAGTAGGGCTACCACGGTCTCCTATGTCTGACCGGCTTGTGGTACTTTGGGCTGGTTTGTCTCAGTTATGAGGGCTCTCACGACACGCTTCTTTGCCATTTCTTGTTTAGCAGTTATTGGGATAAGGTTGATTTGAGGCAAGGATGGATCTGGCTCTGGTGAAGGCTCAAGGAGGAAGTTGGTCACCCTGATCGTCCTGCGGCTTCTGTATCGGTATGTCGGTTCAAAATTCAGTAGCTCAGCCCAACTCCGATCGGGATATCGTAGCGCGGCGCAAAGTGTATTCAAGTTGGGGTAGCTGTACTGGGACTTGAGGAAGTTCAAATCTACATGAAGTAAAAAAGACGACAGTTAGTACGGTTCAAGACAAAGAAAACTACGGTAAAAGAAAGCAGTAAACTAAACCGAGGTATTTACACCGGCGACTCCTTTGTTCCAGTTTATTCGGTCGCTCGGGATCTGGGCTTCTCGGTCCTCGAAGTTCCCAGAAACTCAGAAGAAATCATCATCGTTTACATTCTTGTCTGGGGTATTCTTTATTATCTTTTCACGCCGGCATCTTATTCTTAAATAATAAACCCAGCCATCTTCATTTGAACCTATGGAATATTGGTGGAAGAGCTTGGCTAAACCGAGATTAAGGCCAGCCCGACGGTTTAGCTTGGCAATGCCGTTTATTATGCGGTATGAATTTGTTGAAAGATGGGTAGGGCAAAGGTTTGTTTGTCTAAGGAATTCACAGAGAAGGGGTTGTACCGGGAATCGTAGGCCGGTTTCTACTGTAGAAAGAAGGGTGAAAGGAATGAAGCCTGGTTTACCCCAGGGTGTAATATCTAGTTCGGCTAGGCTAAGGTGGACATCGTCAGGGATGTTATAGTCCCTTCGGAACTCGGCCATGGCACCAGGGGAGTATACTAAAAACCTATACTTTCCCATATGGGTTTAAATTATGTATAAATTATCCACAAGTGTTAGCTCGGTGCTGAGATGGCGCTGAGTAGCTCGGTTGAGCCTTCAGAGGAGTGCCTGGCAACCTACATCTGCAAAAGGGAAAAGTGTTAAGCACAGCTCGTTGGACCGTGCTAAAAACAAACAAGGTAAAATAGAAGTTGTCTTAGCTCGGCTATGTGGAAACTATGCATTTTTAGTCCGGTTTGAGCTATTGGGGCAGCATTCTTAGTTCGGTTTTTACTAAGGGAGCTGGTTTAGCCCCGAGTTATAGCTCGGTCGGTGGTTGAGGCTTTCTAGCGCAGTATTGCGCAAAACTAAGGCAGTTCATTAGCTCGGCCAAGTAAACCAAAAGGTACTCAAACCTATTGTAACTACAAGTATGGCGTGAAGTTTTAGTTCGGTTGTTTAGTTCGGCTAAACTTACACCTAATACAAACAATATCCTAGTTCGGTTGGAGTGTGATTTTGGATCAAAACCACCATTTCCCAGGTGATTCATGTATACAGTGGTTATGTTACAGAGGTTTTTTCAGAAAAATGGAAGCAAAAATGGTATGTGCTTTGAAAAACGTGCAAACACGCATGCTATGTTGTATGAAATAAATACGAAATCAACAAAGAGGATTAAGTTACTTACAAGAATGATGACAAGTCGATGAAGATCCAAGTTGCAAGGAAGAACACGAGCTTTGCAAAAAACAGTGGTTGCGGAAATGGAGGCTCGAACAAAAGAGAAAGAGAGAGATGGTGAATAATGCAAGAGAAATGATTCAAAAAGTAGGGTTTTTTCTTTGTGTAAAGCTTTTACGCAGGACTGTTCAAATATTGCGAAGTACGAAGACGGCTGGACAGCTGCGTTATGCCAATAAGAGTTTGCCACATGTCCTTGGAAATGAGAAGCAATTCAGTTACAACGACTGAAGAGACGTTTTTGGTAGCCCGGTGTGAATCTAGCTCGGTTAAAAGGCTAAAGTTTTTAGCTCGGTTGGTAACAGATAATCCCTATCATGCTACGCAGATGGAACTAAGGGGCAATTGAGAGGGTAATTTATTTGTAAAATGGGCCGAGTTAGGTAATGGACCGATCTGTGGGCTACAGTAAGAAAGGCTGAGTAAAAGGAGCTTGTAGTTACCTCGGTTCGAGGAGAGCCTTGTTGTTAGCTCATTTACCACGGTTAGACTGATGAAAATTAGCTTGGTCATGTCCTTTGGACCGAGGTATGTTGAGCCTTACTCAAGACCTTGCTGTTAATTAGCTCGATCCAAGCTTGCTGTGGTTAGCTCGGTTTCAACAGGTGAAACCGGGGTACAAGCTATGAAAAGAAGAGCTGCGCTAAGTAGAGTTCGGTCGGTTCTGTCAGTTTAGTATCGCTGTGTTATCTCGGTCATTTTGTCATACTACCGAGGTAAAACCATCTTACTTGGTTTAAGCAGTGAGGGGGGTGTTGAAGGATAAGCATTATCTTTCAGGAATGTGATTCCTAGGAGGACTCTGCATAGAGGAATAAGAGTCCTACTAGGATTGTGTCATGCGGAACCTATAAAAGCTCATAACATCACCTATGGAGAGGTAACACAACTTTGATTCCCGAATACACAGAGCTTTTGTCTATTTTGCTGACTTAAGCATCGGAGAGGTATCCGGCACACACCCGCCGGCTAGCTCACGTTTGTGTTTCCAGGGAGTAAAGCGACGACGTACAGAGAAGCGCAGACTTGATCAACAGGATTATACGAGAACATTATTTCGTGCTCGTACAACTACATAAATAATGTCAATAATGTATCCAGAACTATTTAATAATTTTCAAGTAGCCTACAATTTCTTTAAATATGATTTGTATGATTTGATATATGATTTCAACATAGATTATTTTATTCGTTTTGGGTCCGACAGTGGGATTTTACCAACTATGATATAGTGGTGTTTTAGAAAGATGGTAAAAAGTTGACTTTTTTTTTTTTATTTTTTTGATTTTTTGTTTAAAAAAATAGAGCGGTGATGTTCCCAAATCACCCTTAGCAGTTCTTGCTTTCGGACAAAAAAAGACAAAATTTTCATGGATTGCGTGTGGTTTGGAAATCATATTTAAAAAATGTGACCAATCAATTTCTTTTTCAAAATTAAAAAAAAAAAAAATACATCAATTTCTTTTTCATCGATAAGAACGAAATGTTTCTACTTTATTTTTGTATAACTAACAAATTATCTATCAATTAAAATTACGTCCTTTATGCTCTTTTTGTTTTTTATTACAATATATCTCCAGTACAATGAAATAAAAAGATAAATTATACTTTGCACTCTTATATTTTGTACAAAATCATATTTTGGTCTTGACATATGAAATCTCATAACAGTTAACCCATATACTTTTGGTCAAATCTTACTTTAGTCATTTCATATGAAATCGTGACGGTCAACTCTCTGCACTTTTGATCAAATCTCACTTTGGTCCTAACACAAGTGTTAATAACCCTCATGTGCTACTTCATTATTTAAATCTTTAACAGAATCTTTTCATGTCAAATGAGGGTAAGAGAAAAATTATCCATATTTTTCACAAATACACACTTTGGTCTATGTGATAAATACGTGAGAATTATATAATACAATATATATATATGTTCGTATGCTGAAAATTGAAACGAAGAGGTAAGAGAATACAACTTTCGAAATCAAAAAGGCAGTAGAGAAATCGAAGAGAAAATAATAATAATAATAGACAGAAGACTGTGTTACTATAAAAAATAGAATTTCGTGATTCCAATTTATATAAAATTTTAATTCATCTTTTGAATTGTTTACAATTATTTTTAACTCAATACGGTTATAATTTAATGTAAATTTTGGAGCGAAGTATATTGGTAGGAAATGAGAATGATTTTCCTCTCACTATCATCTTGTAATCACATGACTTGATTTTGTTAAAAATTTAAACAATGGAGTAAAAAAAGGAAAACATTAACACTTGTGTAGAGACTAAAATGAGATTTGATCAAAAGTATGAAGAGTTAACTGTCACGATTTCTTGTGTAGAGATCAATGTGGGATTTGACAAAAAGTATAGGAGAGTTAACTATCATAATTTCATGTATAGGAATCAAAATGAGATTTGATGTAAAGTACATAAGTGCAAAGTATAATTTACCCAAAATAAAATAAATAGTCACTTACAACACAAATTACAATTACCTATGAAAATACAACTTAATTTTATTTTAAAATAAAAATGCCAATAGTAAAAATATGATAGGATTATTTATTTGTTTTTCTTTCAACAATAATAAAAATGAAGCATCAATAGCAATATTATGGAATTTTAAAAAATCATTCAAAAAGTTATCAAACTGTAGCTCGAATCTATTTTGGTGTGATTCACATTACCCTGATTATACCACACATTTTGTTTTTGAATAACTTCTAAACTACTTTTTAAAACCGTTTACGTTTTTTACATAAATTTTGTGTGAAATAATTTTTGGTAAACCAAGTTGAATAAAGATCAAAATAAAATTTGTGCGCCATTTTTTGGTAAACCAAGTTGAATAGAGATCAAAATAAAATTTGTGCGCTGTTTTTGGTGACAAATTTATTTTTGTCACTAAGAACATTTAGAGATCAAAATAATGATTTTAGAGACTAAAATAATTGATCGCTAAAAATCTTATATCTTGGAGTGAGTACATAACAATATATCCATAGCTATTTAATAATTTTTCAAGTAGCCTATATTTGTGCAAATTAAAGTTATTGAATAGTCCAACACTAAAGACAGGTGATTTGTATAAATCTTGATATATGATTTGTATAATATGATATATGATTTCAATATTGGACTATGATAATTAGTGATTACTATATTAGAGTTGGGTCTGACAATAGGTATATTAACCAGACAACTATGATAAAGTTTTCATTAATTTTTTTTTGGGTAAGTAAGTCATAAAATAAAACAAACGACTAACACAAGAATACAAGGGGCATGCCCCAGGCCCTACCCGAAACTATACAAAGAAACAAAGAAAAAATGGACAGCAACTATGCCTATCTACCCAAAAACAAACCTAGAAACCAAACCATAACAAACCAACACAAACCGGACAGCACAAGCCGGCAACTAACACAAAAGAAGCAAACAATCGAATGTTCATGGGCCCCATAGAAGGACATGTGGAACATGAACATCCATCTAAGCAACAATGTTAACACATAACTAAAACCTTGCACACCCCGCAAAGGTAGGTTCAAAAAGATGCTAGAACAATAACATAAAACAAAGACAGATATATACACATAAATAAAACTTTCTTCACTCCAACGGCGCTTCCAACAGCATTAATTCTGTGACAACACTTCCAAATGTTGAAGATTCTAGCCGAGAAACATCCGTACACACGACAGGGGCCAACAAAGAGCTACTGTACACTGCTCCCCAAGCCTCCAAGAACCATTTTCATCAACCAGGTATATCCAGCAGATTGCTTGTATCGACCAATCCATAGCCGCCAACAGTTCCAGCCATCACCGAGCATAACACACAGCTTAGTAACTCCTGTGCAAAATAGGTAATATAATGAATATCACATATACATCGGGTTAACTAACACTGTATCCGTCAGGATATCGTAACAGCACTCATAATATGGGCTCACATCACTCAACCCACAATATAGAATCTCACACCTCTCAAATTTCTTCAGCTCCAAGTACTTGTACCAAAAAGTTAGAGCAGACTATACAAAAACAACTCTCAATATGGCTAGTAGAAGTTTAGGGTATGATATATGGTAGCCTCCCAATTCTCTCAACCCTCTGATATAGGTAATCTCACTCACAGTCTTCAATCTACGCATGTACATGTTCTTACAAAATGAACAAAAATTAGAGAAACCACTCAATTTATGCTACCATCACTCAACCCACAGTGTACTGAACTCTCATCTCTAATTCCAAATGCTGGATTGTTCAGAATTGTGTGGGGAAGCTTCCATGAGCTCAAAAACCAACTATCACTAGGATGCATTTTAAGATTAGAAATAGACAACATTAGATTCTCACTCCACTCAAAAACTTCAGATCCATGTACAGCCAGCAGTTCCAACTTATACATGTACCTACAAAATGAGCAAACCATTAAGAAAACACTCAATTTGTGCTACCATCACTTAACCCACAATTTACTGAACTCTCAACACTCATTCCATTTGTTGTTGCTGACAGCACAGTGTTAGGCAGCCTCCAGGAACTCAAAAACCAACTGTCACTAGGATGCAATTTGAGGTTAGTAATATACATTACTCGAAATCTAATCATATCCACAATGCCTTTAATCACAATCTCTTCAGGAATCTTTTCCCTTCTAAATATGCAATTGTTCCTAACAATCCAAAGCTGATACACTGTACAAGTAAATGCGAGTCTTGTGACCACAGCACTAAGAGATTTACCTTTGACCGTTTTAGAAACCAACTGAACAATGTCAAGCCAAAGGAGATGGGGCCAATTCACATTAAGTTTCCCTTTAATACTCTCCCAAACTCGACTAGAGAAGGGACAATCGAAGAATAAATGGTTATGATCCTCATAAGGGTCATTACACAAAACACACATAGAGGTTTGAGATATACAAAATAGCTTAAGCCTATCCCGTGTTTAATCTCCCCAAAATAGCCATCCAGGTAACCATACTAGCCTTAGGGATATTATTAGGACCCCACAGTAGCTTCTCCCAAGAAACTTTAGTAAAAGATTTCCTGAGCCAATTCCAAGTCGAATTTATAGAAAACTTACCATCAAAAGACGGCACCCAAATAACAGTATCATTACCAGAGTTGGGAGTAAACGTAAGCGGGGTATGCTCAATCAACTTCTGTAAGAAGCCCCTTCTTCTCCTAGGCCAACTCCAAGAACGATTATTAACAATACTACTAACCTTAGCATCCATCCCAAAGGCAGTATCATAGACAACTCTAGCACCAAATCTCGCCCACAAAGATCCAAGAGGATGCCAATTGTCAAACCACAAGAAAACATCACCCCCATTCCCAATTTTGTGCAGAATCAAAGGGTAAATGACAGAACGAAGGGATAGAATTTTCCTCCATACACAAGAAGGGTCACTAGGCATTTTAACCCTCCATAGACTCTGACCTTTAAGTAAATAGGATTTCACCCACTGGCACCACATAGACTGCTCTCCTTCGGAGAAAAGAAACCAGATATGCTTGGCCACTGCAGCTTTGTTCCACACCTCTATGGATTTTAAACCAAGACCCCCTTCAAATTTGGGGGAGCAGACATGCTCCCAAGACACTTTAGCCCCATATTTCCTAAGCTCACAACCGGACCAAAAGAAAGATCTAAAGAGACTCTCAATAGATTTAACAACCTTCTTTGGGAGGATAAACAATGAGGACCAATATACTTGCATCGAGAAGAGAATGGATTGAATCAGTTGAGCTCTACCAGCATATGTAAGACATTTGTTAGTCCAACTCTTGATTCTATTTGTAATTCTCTCAACAAGTTTGTCGCAATCACTAGATTTCAACTTAGTTGAGATTAAAGGAACACCTAGATATCTCACCGGTAGTACACCCTCATTAAACTTGACGACATAAAGAAGCTCCTCACGCAACTTCTCCTCACACCCCAAGAAAAAAATATGACTCTTATGGGGACTAGGAGACAACCCAGATAGGCTTTGGAATTCATCTAATCCTTCTTTAATTACCGAAACAGTAAACACATCCCCTTTGCAGAAAATCATAAGGTCATCTGCAAAACACAGATTCACAATTTTAGTTTTATCACACCTCCAATGGAACTTAAAATCAGGATGGGTAGATTTTTTAGCTAGAATTTTGGAAAGAATCTCCATCACCATAACAAAAAGATAAGGGGACACGGGATCACCTTGTCTCAGACCCCGAGCCCCTTTAAAGTACCCATGAAGGCTCCCATTGATACATATGGAGAAAGAAGGACTTGTAATACAAGCCTTAACCCAACAAATGATATTTGGAGGGAAACCCATAGCTCTAAGGACATCAAGAACAAAATCCCACCTAAAATTATCATAAGCTTTCATTATGTCAACTTTCATTGCACATCTTGGGGTAGGAGAGTTTTTGTGATAGCCTCTCATAAGCTCTTGGTACAAAAAAATATTGTCTGAGATTCTCTTACCATGGACAAAAGCTGACTGCACAGGGTCAATGAGGTCAGGTAAGACAACTTTAATCCTATCAGCTATGATCTTAAAGATGCATTTGTACAAAGTGTTACAGCAAGAGATAGGCCTAAAGTCACCAACTTTCTCAGCATTAGGAGTTTTGGGAATAAGGGCTATTGTTGTGCTATTGAGAGCTTGGAGAAGCTCACCAGACTGAAAGAATGGATTTGACAGCTACGACAACCTCCTTTCCCACAACCTCCCAAGACTTCTTGAAAAAACCAGCAGAATAGCCATCAGGGC
The DNA here is from genome assembly GCA_036172215.1 of Camellia granthamiana. Classification (NCBI taxonomy): domain Eukaryota; kingdom Viridiplantae; phylum Streptophyta; class Magnoliopsida; order Ericales; family Theaceae; genus Camellia; species Camellia granthamiana. Next base: position 19,247,967 of record CM069912.1, read on the forward strand.
CAGGGGCTTTGTTAAGTTTAAGAGAATTGAATGCATCAATAATCTCCTTGTCAGAGACCTCCCTAGCAAGATCATTGCACTGATCCACAGACACCCTCTTATTGACAAGTTGGGTAATTCTATCATAGCCATCATAATTATCAGAGAATGGTTTCCCAAAAAGATCAGTGAATGAATTGACAAATGTGGCACAAATCCCTTCACTTTTTGTCACCCGAAAACCATCATTCAACACAACACTCTGGATCCTACCCTTGTTAATATTTCCCTTAATAGTTCTAAAGAAGAATTTGGAATTCCTATCCCCATAACCCAACCACTGGACTCTAGACTTTTGATGTACAAGTCTTTCCTCCACACTACTGAGATCCACATACTTTGCATATGCCATCCTCTCATGGGTTTGAAGAACACCATTGAGAGGGTCTTTGTCAAGTTTGATTTGAGCACTAACAAGTTGGTCCTTAGCATGGGACACTCTAGTAGTTATATCACTAAACTCTTTTTTATTTAGATTTTTCAAGATAGGCTTGAGGGTTCTTAGCTTTTCGCAAACCCTAAACATAGGGGAACCCTTGATGTATTTCCTCCACACCTCATCAACTTTCTGAATGAAATCGGGATGGTCAGCCCAGAAATCAAAGAATTTAAATGGTTTCCTAAAGTTAGAAACTTTAGGATCCAAAGTGATTACAGCCGGAGAATGGTCAGAGACCCCCGAAGGTAAGAGAAAGGGTAGAAGAGTTAGGGTAACTCGTAAGCCACTTCTCATTCACAAGAGCCCTATCAATCTTGGATGTGATATAAGCTCCCTCACTTCTTTTGTTGGACCAAGTAAATTGGCACCCAGTATAAGACAAATCCTCAAGGTCAGCCTCAAGAATCATATCATTAAACAACTCCTTAGAACTATTCCAGCTAGCATTACCACCCAATTTTTCATAAGAGAATCTAACAGCATTGAAGTCACCAAGGCATATTAAAGGAGAACTCACATGATTCTTAACTAAAGAGCAGATTTCAGCAAAACAGGGCAATCTCAGCACATGTTCATTTTCAGCGTATACAAAAATAGCAAAAAAACTAGTATCCCATTCCAAAATAGTAACCCTACAAAAACAAACTGAGCTGCCATCCTGATGCTAACAATATTACAAAAATTAGGATCCCAACATATCCAAATTCTAGCGGCTCTATCTGGTTGTGAATTAGACAAAAGATTCCAGTTTTTCAAGCTTTTTTCAAAAATTTTAGCTTCATTTTCAGATTTCACTTTTGTCTCCAAAAGACTCATGATTTTGATATTCTCTTTGTGCACAAGATCAAAAACTTCTTTATGCTTAGATGGGTCATTCAACCCTCTAACATTCCAAGACGCAATTTTTATAGACATGAGATATAACAAAAAAAAAAAAAAAAAAAAAAACACAACCAGAACCCAAAATAGACTATTTACCTTTCTTCTTCTTCTGGCTTCCAGATTTGCCAAAAGATTTGCTCTTTGAGGAATTTCCAGAAGAATGTATGTTCTCCACCCTCTTCCCTTTGTTACTTGGAGTAGACTGCTTGCTCTCTACCTTTGATTCCACTTCCTTGAGTATGATTTCTGTTGCCGGATGGATAAGATTAGCAATATCCATGATATCAGAATGAAAGGCCTCAACTTGTGTTGTTGCATTGGTTGTAATTTAATCCTCCAGCGATGCTACTTCTTTGGTAACAATATCTGCAGTTGAGTCTGTAGTTGTGACCACATCCTCCAAGTAGGTATTAACACAGTCCTTACCCGAATCCACCCCGCCTACATTTGATGAACTCGATACCTCAATTGGTGCCACAGACCCCATCTCCTGGGAAGGCTCACCTACCTTTCGTTTCCCCTTATTCTTCATAGTGGTCTAGCCAACTTCTTCCCCACTTAAATTCTCCGTCTCTTTTTGCAACTCAATCAATTTGGACACTTGGGCAAAGAGACATTGTTTGGTTTCGTGGCCAAAAACATTACAATGGACACATCTAGATGGAACCCCCTGATATTCAACTCGGATTTCAACAGAATCACCCTCGCTTCTAATGGAAAAACTTTCTGGAAATTGAGAATTTGCTTGTATATTCACACACACACGGGCAAAGGAAATACGATTTCCAGAAGCTGTAAGTTGGTCCATAAACAAAGGAGTGCCAACCGCACTAGCTATCCTGCTTAGACCATCCCCATTCCAAAATTCCAACGGAATATTGTAGAACTTAGCCCACACAGGAATTATATTTTTATCCTCCTTAGACAACCTCATCATACGATGCCATTGTTTTAGGATCAACAAAAAACCCCCAACATACCAGGGGCAACCATCAAGGATATTCCTACAACAATCTTTATTTTCAAACATAAAAAAGGCAAATCCATCATCATTCATTTTACTTCTAATAGACCTTTGTTTCTCCACATATTGAAAGCACTGTTACTAACTAAGGTGTAAGGTAATCGCTTATCAATAAAATAACCAGCCAAACATGCCTCCCATTTGGCAGGAGGAGATGAAGGTGGCATTTCCACCAAAATCTTATCCTGGGACAACTTAGGAGGAAAGTACTGTAGTTTTACCTCAGATCTAACAGAAGCCGATGCTACATTTGCCCAAGATTTAGATTCCTGTCTGTATGTACCTCTGCCTCCACGGACCCCTCTGCCACGACCGTGAAAGCCGCCACGAAAATTTTTCCCAAAGGGTCCTGACTCCATCACCTTCTATGACATAACGTCCCCTTCTTGATTGCTAACTAGATCAACCTGCTCGTAATCAGCATTACAATGTAGAACTGCTTGATTCTCTTCATCATTGATCCCTACACCCTTTGATTCAGCCACGATAGTTGTCTGTAGCTCATCTCGAACCCTAACCGATTGATTTTCCCCCAAATCTGGAAACACCGTTGCGATTTCAGATCGCGTTTCCTCTTCAGCGATTTCAGACCATTTAGGGTTTAGAGACAGTGGAGCCATCAAGGCTTCACGGACCTCAGAGTTCAACACTGCCTTTACCTTAAACATCTTAAGACGATCGGAGAGCTCCTTGATGGATTCGGCAGTCACACCCTTCATCTTGATCTCACTCTGCTGCGCAATATTAACTATGGTTTCTAACTCTTGCATAGTAATATTCAAGTTCTTCGGGCTATTTTCCCCATAATGTTCATAAGCACATTTACCCACATCGTTAACAAACCCCGCAGTACATCCATCAAGAACCCCCAAAACCTCATTAGACACCTTCCTGAACTCCGATCCCTTCTTTCCTTCCAGTACATCTACTTCGCCTCTAGAAGAATCGACCCCATGAGTATTAAGAGAATCAACCATAATCAATGAGAGATTGATCAAAACCTAGAAACGAGATGTTTCTAGAGAGAAGGCAGACATTCTCTCTCTAACCCATGTTGTCGAGATTATTTTTTTAAGTTTTCATTAATTGAGGGTGGTTTGGTCTGCCAACTCATATTTATAAAATAAGACTGATCAAATTTTTTTGTCAAAATAATTTTTTTTATAAAAAGATCCACTTTCATTTTTATCAATAAGATTAAAATGTTTCCACTTTATTTTTGTATAACCAACAAATTATCAATCAATTAAAATTCAGCCTTTATGCTCGTTTTATTACAATGCATCAGTTGTAATGAAATAAAATGACTCATAAAGTTACAATTACATACGAGAGTACAACTTAATTTTATTTTAAAATAAAAAATTTAATAGTAAAAATATAATAAAAATATTTGTTCATTTTTTGCGACAACAATAAAAATGAAGTATCAACAGCAATATTACAGAATTTAAAACTTATTCAAAAAGTTATCAAAAAATAAAGTGTATAACTCGTATTCATTTTGGTGTGACTTACATTTATCTTATTATACCGCACATTTTGCTTTTGATTAATTTTGACTACTTTTTTAAAATCATTTATTTTTTTCATAAAATTTGTGTGAAATATTTTTTGATAAACCAAGTTGAACAGAGAAGCACATAAAAGAATTGAAATGAAAATGAAAAGGGTAAAAGATTTTTAAGCAATGGATCCATTATGACTTATAGAATGGAGTACTATTTGCGCATGATAGTCGTTATTTTAAATTCAGAATTAATTTTTTCAAAATAACAAAATTTATAATAATTTGAAAAGTACAAATCATTGAACGGTTCTCTGGTTTGTAATATAAAAAGGTTCAACACATTTTATCTACCATCTTTTTTATTAATTTTTTTTTATTATGAATGAAGAAATATAATTGAGATTTAATTAATATATTGTGAGATGTATATACAAAATAAATTTAATTTACACATTAATGCTCCTAATTAAAATTCGGAATAAAATCCCTTCTATGGGATGATTTTTGCCAACCCCAACCCATGTGAATATGCCGCTTTGCAGTGTGCACATGGATCAATTATTAACCTCAATGACGTGTGAGTGACTCATTGCATTAATCAATCTTATAAAAATGTTTTATTATGTAATCCTTATCATACTGTTAATCTATATTTTATGTATATCTTGTTCAATAATTCAAAGTTTTATTGTTGTATATTATATAGTAAATTTTTTTTAAATATTAATTTATATAATATTTTCAATCACATTTTTTCGATACCAATCAATGTGAGTAGCCCATTTTGTTTGGGAGATTCTATTTGTATCCAAAAAATTATTAAGTATTATTCTCAATACATCTCATGTTTTTTCTTAAATTACCCTTCAAGATACACTCAGATAATAAACAAATCAAAAATCTTAAATTACACCACTTTAAAAAATCTTTTCAAAAATCCTTTTGATGCTTGTTTCAATTGATCATTTTCAATTATCTGGGGGAGGTAATTTATTTCATTTTTATTTGCGTTCTGACTTGTAGCCATTGGTGTTTCAACTTATTTTGGTATTAGGGATTTCTTGAGCTTAGAGGAAAAAATTGAAATATAGAAAAGGACTTCCGAGGAATATGCAAAAATAAAAAAGTGAAACAGAGGCAAAAAAAAAAAAAATCAAATAGTAAACAATACTATCTTCCGATGTACCCAAAAAAAAAAAAAAAAAAAAAAACAATACTCAGAGTCTCAAGTTTTTATCACCATGTAGTTGCATTCCTCAAACCGTCTTTGGCTTTTAAAAGTTATTTTGATTGGCCTCAAAGCTTTTCCACTGCGCAAGTTCCGGAAAACCACTCAATTGATGTGAGATGGTAAATTTTGGTGGAGTGAATTAGAATTCTGGATTGGTGAAGAAGATGAAAAAAAAAATTAAAACTTAAAGATAAAGATTAAGAGAGTTGAATATAAAAAATATGAGTGTACTATAAGAAAAAAATAATATTTTATTTTAAAATTTGATATGTATTGTCCTTATTAATAAATTTACATTAATATATAATAAGAATTAAAATTTTAACTAAACTAATGTGTTATTATTTAGCTGCAAATAGAATTATTATTTTATTTTCATCCAATGGGCCATTCGTAAACGAATAATGTTATATGCATCTATTAGTGTACTTATTAGTTTACTAATTAATGATGTGACATAATTTAAGAAATTTTTAATATTTGAATAGTAACCAAAGTTCGTAAACTCCATACCCACTTTGTTTTGGGTGAAAAATTATTAAATAGTATTTTTAGTATAATGTGACAATTTATATGGAGATTTTTAAATTAAGGTTTGAATTTGAAAAATGTTAGGACTTATTCTTACGAATCCTAAATATATCTTGAAAGTGTTTGAATGATGGAAATTAAATTAATGAAACGTGAGATCCGCTAACCACGCTGCTTTGAACGCAAGGTCATTATTAAATAAAAATTTTATTATTATATATTACATTAATTATCAACAAAATTTTATAAAATTTATTAATTTATATAAAACTTTTCTACTTGATTTGGCCAACTAACCATGTGAATGGTCGGCGTAACTGCATTGCTTTCAATGCTTGAATCATTATTAAACTGTTTTTGAACAAAGTCATTATTAAACTAAGTCAGTCATTATTTACGAATTCTAGAGTATCGAATGTTATGATTGTTTATGTGATCTTGTAATTAATAATTTAATAAAAGAATTTAGTGGTGAAACAATACTGAGTCACCGAAAAATAAAAGATAACCAACTTAGGGTTTTTTTTAAAATTTTATATATTTCTAAATCACTACATAAATAATGTGAATAATGTATCCACAACTGTTTAATAATTTTCAAGTAGCCTATATTTGTGCAAATTAAAGTTATTGAATAGTCCAATACTAAAGACAGGTGATTTGTATAATTTCTTTATATATGATTTGTATGATTTGATATATGATTTCAACTTCGAGTTGGGTCCGACAATGGGCTTTTACTAACTTTGATATAGTAGTGCTTGCTTTCGGAGAAAAAAATGACAAAATTTTCATTGATTGCGCATGGTTTGGAAATCATATTTTTAAAAAAATGTAACCAATCAATTTCTTTTTCAAAATTATAATAAAAAAAATCAATTTCTTTTTTATCAATAAGATTGAAATGTTTCCACTTTATTTTTGTATAACGAACCAATTATCAGTCAATTAAAATTACGTCATTTATGCTCTTTTTGTTTTTATTACAATATATCTCAATTACAATGAAATAAAAGGGTAAATTATATTTTGCACCATTATACTTTGCATAAAATTATATTTTGGTCTCTGCACATGAAATCATAATAGTTAACCATTTTACATTTTTGGTCAAATCTTACTTTAGTCATTTCATATGAAATCGTGACAGTCAACCCTCTGTATATATATATATATTTTTTATTATCAAATTTCACTTTGGTCCTGACACAAGTATCAATGACCCTCTTGTGCTACTTCATTATTTAAATCTTTAACAGAATCTTGTTATGTGAAATGAGGGTAAGAGAAAAATTATCCATATTTTCATAAATACACACTTTGTTCTATTACGTGAGAGTTATTTATTACAATATATAGATATGTTCGTAGGCTGAAAATTGAAACGAAGAGATAAGAAAATAGAACTTTCGAAATAAGAAAATAGAACTTTCGAAATAAAAAAAGGCAATAGAGAAATCGAAGAGAAAAAAAAAATAGATAGAAGACTGTGTTACTATGGAAAATAGAATTTCGTGATTCTAATGTATATAAAATTTTAGGGTAAATTATAATTTAACCCCCTGTGGTTTACCCCAAAAACACGGAACCTCCTTATAGTTTCATTTGTAACACTTAAACCCCTAGACTTTATACTGTGTTTTAATTTTTGACGGACGTAACAAAAGTGTATAAAACGACGTGGTTTTGTGCACCGCCTGATAAAAAAATAAAATATAAAAAAAAAAAGAAAAAACAGGAAAGGAAGATATAGAGAGAGAGAGAGAGAGAGATTGCAACCAAACCCAGTTCTTTCTTAGCTCAAAAATGGCTTGTCTACAATGGCTTCAAGGGTTTTGCCAACAACAACAACAACATAAGCCTAAACGGTGTTGCAGAGATCCACAACAATGGTTTCCTCCAACCTCGGCATCGATATCAATGGCATGATCTCCAATGATTCGGTGAGCACTGGGTATTATGTACAAGGCAATTCGACAATGCAATCAATCAATCTCAAAAGTGGGAACATGATTTAGGCATGGATCAACTACGATTCTGCCAAAAACGAATTGAATGTCTCGCTTTCACTCTCTTCAACAAAACCCAGTTCTTCAATTTTGACGTTTCAGATCGATATGTCTCCAATTTTCGAAGACACCATGTATGGAGGCTTCTCTGCTTCAATAGGTCTGCTAGCGAGCTATCATTATATACAAGGTTGGAGCTTCAACATAGTTTTATTAGTCATCTTCTTCAAACACAAAAGTTTCCAAATCAGATTTTCTTGCCCAAAAAAAAAAAAAAAAAAAAGAGTTTTCTGTTCCCTTTCCCAAGTTGCAAGCAATTTCTCCACATCTTTTCCTTCCTTTTTCTCCCCTGAAGCTTTCTACTTTCCTTGTTCATTTTTTGCTGAGTCACTGAAAGCTTTCTATTTACTTGTACTAGTAACATTTGCAACGAAACAAGTAACACGTGAGCACCAAAATCTCAGACATTCTTCAAATTCCTTCAACATTTACACCTTGTGAATCCACACTAAAATGGCGAAATCTATGATGCCTTTCGTTTTCATGTTATTTCTCTTCCATCGATCACTCGCCGGTTTTCTTGTCGAACCGGCTAAACCTCTCAAATCGGGAGACTATTCGACCCTAAACACGGTCCCTATGTTTCCGGTCCGGACGCCGACGCTGACGTGCCGGCTCGACCTCTCCGCAGAGTTATTCGGCGGCGTGAAGGACGCCTGTAGCTGGAACTTCCAAACGATAGATTTTTCATTACATTTTGACGGGCTGGTTTTTGGCCATTGGAGGGAAAGGGGGAGTGTTTGTCTCTCTCTTTGGTTGCAATCTCTCTCTCTCTAACTTTCACTCTCTTCCTTTTCTGTTTTTTTCTTTTTTTCATTTTATTTTTTATCAGGTGGTGTACAAAACGACGTCGTTTTGTGCACTTCTGTTACGTCCGTCAAAAATTATAACATGGTATAAAATCTAGGGGTTTAAGTGTTACAAATGAAACTATAAGGGGGTTCCGTATTTTTGGGGTAAACCACAGGTGGTTAAATTATAATTTACCCAAAATTTTAATTCATCTTTTGAATTGTTTACAATTTATTTTAACTTAATACAGTTATAATTTAATGTAAATTTTGGAATAAAATATATCGGTAGAAAATGAGGATGATTTTCCTCTCTTGCCATCATTTTGTAATCACATGACTAGATCTGTTAAAGATTTAAACAATGAAGTAGAAAGAGGAAAACATTAACACTTGTATAGAGACTAAAGTGAGATGTGTAAAGATTAAAATGAGATTTGATCAAAAGTATAAGGAATTAACTGTTACGATTTTATGTGTAGAGATCAAAGTGAAATTTGACAAGAAGTACAGGGGTTAACTATCATAATTTTATATATAGGAATCAAATGTAAAGTACATAAGTGCAAGGTGTAATTTACCTGAAATAAAATGAGTAGTCACTTACAACACAAATTAAAATTACCTATGAAAGTACAACTTAATTTTATTTTAAAATAAAAATGCCAATAGTAAAAACATAATAAGAATATTCATTTATTTTTCATTTGACAATAATAAAAATGAAGTATCAATAGCAATATTATGGAATTTAAAAAAAAAAAATCAAAAAGTTATCAAATTGTAGCTCATATCTATTTTGGTGTGATTCACATTACACTAATTATATCACACATTTTGTTTTTGAATAACTTTTAAACTACTTTTTATAACCGTTTACGTTTTTTCATAAATTTTGTGTGAAATATTTTTTGGTAAACGAAGTTGAACAGAGATTAAAATAAAATTTGTGCGACATTTTTGGTGACAAATTTATTTTTGTCACTAAAAATATTTAGAGATCAAAATAATTAAAATGAAGATATAAAGAAGAAAAGCTTTTAAGCAATGGATCCATTATGACTTATAGAATTGAGCACCATTTGCGAATGATTTACATTAGAAAATCTTTATTTTAAAATTTAAAATTTCTAATACTTTAGAGTTGAAAGTTTGAAATTTAAAAAATGCTTTCCTAATTTGACACTTACAATATTATAGCATAATAAGCGTAGATTATTAATTTATAACACACTTAAAGTATATAAACTCAACTCTGTTGTAGGTCTAAACTTTCGAATTTCTAATATTTGTCTTCTTTAATATTTTAAAGTTTCCCATAAAAAGAATATTTTAAAGTTTCATTATTATAAGCCAATTTTATAAAACTTATTAATTTGTAAACATTTTTTCTACTTGAGTTGGTCAACAAGAACCCATATGAATGGCCCGCGTTGCTTCAATGCATGGGTCATTATTAAACTAAGTCGGTCCTTATTTAGCAGTAGAATATTACTATATGTATCAATTAATACATTATTTAGTGTATTAACAGATGATGTGATATAATTTTAGAGGTTTTGGATATTTATAATTTGTATAATAGGTGAGATCAGTAATAATGACATAACATTAGTTGGTATACTAATTAGTACACTAATTGATATATGTAGCGCCACCGTTAACAATATGCATGCGTCATTATTAAATTAAGTTGGTCCTTATTTAAAAAGAATAATACTATATATACCAATTAATATACTAACTAGTATACCAATTGATGATGTGAAATAATTTAAGAGGTTTTTAGAATTTGTAATGTGATTAATGAATGGGGTCAATAATAATGTCATAACTAGTATTGGTACACTAGTTAATATACTAATTGGTGCATGTAACACTACCGATTTAAAAATTCTAGAGTATTGAGTGATATAATTATTTACGTAATGTTCATTATTAATAATGTCATAAGAAATTTATGAGGTGAAATAATGCTGATTCACAGTTGTCAAATAAATAAAAAATTAAAGATAACCAATTTTTTGTTTTTTCATATTTCGAAATCACTACATAATAATATGGAAAATGTTATAGGTCTCAAACTTTTTACTAAACAAATGACCAAATGTTTCACATGGGTGTAGGGTCCACAAAAGCTCCCAAACTTATATGAGTCATTTAGTCATTTATTTGGTAAAAAATTTGATATCCCTAACATTATCCAAATAATATATCTACAGCTATTTAATAATTTTTCAAGTAACCTATATTTGTGCAAATTAAAGTTATTGAATAGTCCAATGCTAAAGACAGGTGATTTGTATAAATCTTGATATATGATTTTGTGTGACTGATTTTTCGATCACACTGCCATCCTTAGTAATCAGCTACAGAGTACTGGCAGAACAGATGGCTTCAGCTAACCTGTAACAGAAAGAGAAAGCTCCGGCGGTGGTTCTTCCACCCGGGGGCACTCCGACGAACAAGTCAGTATATCTCTCAAAGATAATCAAGTGCTAAATTCACTGCTCAAAGCATAAATTGCGTACCTTAGACCCGCCGAGGGTGCCCTTCTTTTATAGTTAACTCAATCTTAGTCCCACTAGAAGCTTGACTTCTATGGACTCCAATTCTGGATTTACTTTGAACTCTTCAAGAGATAAGGATAGACTTCCAGGAGTCCTATCCTTATCCATCTCGAAGTCTTTTCTTCATTCCAGGACTCTTGTCCCCTATCCGCTTATCTCGGATTCCGATATCTTCAGAGGAAACCTCGGCCTAACCGAGATTACCTCGGCTCAATGACCAGGACACGTGGCTCCTCGGCTGACACGTCGGCGTCACCTTGCCACGTGTTGGTACTCAGAAAATACATCCCCACAACTGCCCCCTAGGTTCTATTACCTCGGTATCCTGAGGTGATGGAACCTATATTGGTACTTCTTTCTGTACATTGGCTCAAGAACTCCTCAGCCGAGATCATTCATTTTAGGCCGACATGTTTTCTTCAGAGAACAAGAATTCCAGTGAATTCTTTCATGCATGCGAGCTGTCAAGCATCATTTTTCAACTGTTTCACTTACGCGTTTCCACCTCATTGGACCGTGGCGATGACGCGCTTGCAAGCCGTCTTGCTTCTGCGTGCGCCGTCTGACGTATGCGTTGTTCCAGGCGCATTAAATGCTCTGTTTTGCTGCCGTTTCAATTTTTTGACAAAACCTTTCCTTCTTTCTTCTTTTCTCCACTTTTGCATTCGATTCACTTGCTTTCTCTCTCTCTAAACCCTTTCTCTCGAATCCGCCATTGCTCAACTCGTCATTTTGTTACATCTGTAACTGTCATCTGACTTCGGCGAACTTCATTCCGACCTTACTTCTTCTGGTAAGCTACTGTTCCTCTCGTTTTCAATTCTGTTGATATTCTTTATTTACTTGTTGCCATTATTGTTTCAAATCCTGCGAATCACATATCCGAAAGTATTTAAATGGTTTTGATCTTTGCCCATATACTGTTCACCACTTTCTTGCACTCTTGTCACTATTCTTGACCTTATACTCCTTGTATTCTCTATGCTTTTGATAGCCCCACCTCTGTTCTTGATTTTAAAAACTTCGTTCTTGCTTTTCTGTTTTCCAGATTCGTGCTTTCAACCTTTGCTTCCATAGATCTAGTTTTGAGGATTTGCTGTGTAGAACCCATAATTTTAGGAAAAACTGAAACCAGTAGTTACCTAGGTTTTTCCGAGGTCTCATTAACCCTCCCAAAACATCTTCTTTCTAAAATCCAACCCCGACCATTCAGGCTGACGTTATGGGTATGTGGAGGAATAGGGTAGACACCCCGACCAAACTTGAATACTTTAGGCAAGAGTTCCCCATCCCTGCTAATGTCCATCTGAGGCTGGCTGGAGATAACGACTCCATCATGCCCACAGAGGATTCGATGCCCTTTCCCATTGTAGCTTTTACTGAGTGCGGGCTCCGGCTCCCACTCAACATCCTCTTTCGCGAGGTTCTTCACTATTACAAATTGAACCCCATGCAACTGGCCATAAATTCTTATCGGGTGATCAATGGTATCATAGCCTTAGCAAGACAGGAAAACGCTAGGATCACCTTAGCCGATATCCAGTATTGCTATACCATGTGCGGCCTTAACTTAAAAGAAAAAGGTTACATTTATTACCTTAAGCCGAGGTCAATAGAATTCAAAATCGTAGCCGACCTCCCAGACTCCAACAAGGGAGCTGGGGATGACTATTTCATCATGTCGGGTAACTGGGAATTTGGCCTAGACGAGGACCTCCGTGTCTTCCCTCTTCCACGTTCAGTCTTTGTAGAGGGTAATGGTAAGAACCCTACATTCTGATTTTACTTGTTTTCATTCAAAGTTTCAGATACTTTATCCGTTTCTGATGTCTGTTCTTCTATGCAGCTGTTCGTAAACCACCAAAGGGCTTCCGCCAGTCTTTTCGTTCCAGCGAAGACTTGAGGAGACTTCTGGACTTGCATGTCCATAAAAGGAAAGCACCTCTGCTCCTTAATTTTATTCCAACTTACAAGTCAACCTTGCCCGACGTCCCTAAGAGGAAGAAGAAAAGCCTCTCTCCCTCTTTTGCCACAACTACCCAGAACGCGTCCACATCTCGACTAGATCAAGGGTCAACATCTGATCCAGACGATCAGCCATAAACTTCGGCTCCATACCTGATCCCAATACTAGAACACAAACGTCGGCGACGCCTTGTTCTTACCGCTGAGATGGGCCGCCCAAAACCGATTGCAAAAGACCTTTTAGCCAGCCTTCCAACCGATATTGATGCTGAACCAACTCAAGTCCAACCTCCACCAAAGCAAAAACGAGTAAAAAAGGCTCAGCCAAAGGCGAAGGTAACTCAGGTTGAGTCTGAAGATACCTTGCCTATCTCAAAGTTGGCTGAGAGTGATAAACCTCAGCCTTCCGCCGGGAAGAGGCGTTCTGAGTCTCAACCACCAGAATCCCAAAAATCAAAAAAGCCGAGGTCATCATCTGCAACAACCTCGGGGTCAAAAAAAACCTGATGTCCCCTGGGCCCCCAAAATTACCTTGGAGGACAAGCCAGTTATGACAAGTGACAGCGCCGATGATATCAATGTCGACGTTGCACTCAGTACTGCCCTGCTGCTCCCAGGCGATCTGGAGCGAAATGTTGAGTACAGTGAGTATGAGAACTATGCTCTTATGCTTCAGCATTCCGTTCAGGTAAATGTCTTCTATTTGGTAATCTTCTTCTTTCTTTCTCTTTATTTCATACTTTGAATATTTTCTTTTTGCCTTCAGGCCATCTAGCATGCCCACTCTTTCTCAATGCAATCTTTTGAGAACCGGGAGAGGCTTGCTAAGGTTAAAAGGGAGGTCTCCAGCCTTCAAAAAACCAACAAAGGCCTCCAATCAAAAAAGAAGAAGCTGGAGGACCAGGCCGAGGCTGCCATTAAAGCCCAAACCAACGCTGAAGAAAAGGTTGGCGCTGCCGAAGCAATAAACAAAGTCCTCCAGGCTCAGTTGAAGGAAGCCGAGGACAAAAAGGCGCAAGCCAAAAATGAGCTTCAGGAGGCCCTGGCCACTAAAGACGCCAAAATCAAAGAAGCTGATGAGAAGGCCTATACTCAAGGCATGGCCGATGTCACGGAGGCCTATGAGCAACAAGTGAAGCAGGCATGCAACAGGGGTTTCTCCTTTGGTTAGATGTCCCTTCTGAAAAAGCTCAATGTCCCCGAGGACTCGCCTCTTCGGAGTGCTGACGCCATTCCTCTTCCATTCCCTCCGCCGCCACCTCCAGCTCAACCTGATGATGATTCTGAATCTGAGGATGAAGATGAGGATGAGGCCTTGGTGAGGAAATCCAAGAAGGCTACTGGGGCCAAGTCCTCTCCTCAAAATGATCAAGTCCTTGACTTGACTCAAGATGAGGAGGTTGAGGAGGTTCCCAAGGAAGCTATCCTTGAGCAGGTATCATCCGACGTTTCTCTAGCCGAAAAAAGTATTGATGAAACCCTTGCCCAAATCGATGCCGAGCTCGCGGCAAAAAAGGCGGCCGAGGTGGATTCTCAACATTCTACCGAGGTCCAGACCCAGACTGTTGCTGATGCTGAGGAGTCTTAACCTTCATGTTTTTTCTTTTGTTTCTTTTCCACTTTGTACCTCTTTGTTTTAGAAACAATGTAAGCTGCTTCACATGGCCGATGTGCTCTTGTTTTCAATTTAATGCTTAATACAACTTTCCTCCTGTGAGTATTTGTACCTTTCTCTTCTCTTGACTGCTTCTACATGATTCTATACTTAGAATATTTTTGCAAGTCTTTTCTTCTTTGTGCAATCTTCTCGGGGTAACATACCCCGTGTATAAAAACTGATGATTTACCTCAGCCTAACTTCAACTTGTAAATTGCTAAAAATTTCAACAAGTGAAGATAAACCATTATCTCAACTTAGCTTCAACTTGTAAATTGCCAAAATTTCAACAAGTGAAGATAAATAATTATCTTGGCTTAACTTCAAATTGTAAATTGCTACAAATTTCAACAAGTGAAGATAAACAATTATTTCGGCCTAACTTCAACTTGTAAATTGTTAAAAATTTCAACAAGCGCTAAGCATTACTTTGGTTTAACTTCTACTTGTAAATTGCTACAAATTTCAACAAGCGAAGATAAACAATTATTTCGGCCTAACTTCAACTTTAAATTGTTAAAAATTTCAACAAGCGCTAAGCATTACTTTGATTTAACTTCAACTTGTAAATTGCTACAAATTTCAACAAGTGAAGATAAACAATTATCTCGGCTTAACTTCTACTTGTAAATTGTTAAAAATTTCAACAAGTGCTAAGCATTACTTTGGTTTAACTTCAACTTGTAAATTGCTACAAATTTCAACAAGTGAAGATAAACAATTATCTTGGCTTAACTTCTACTTGTAAATTGCTACAAATTTCAACAAGCGTTAAGCATTACTGTCTTCTCTCTGCCCCTAATGTGAACCTAAGTTCCACTTGGGTTCTCATTATTCAAAAACAAACATTATTATGCATAGTTTAACAAGTTGTGGAAAATTCTACTAAGATTTTATTGATCACATCGGCAAAAAATCAAACAACATCTAATGATAGAAAAATTTCAAATTACAAGTGTTCCATGGTCTAGGCAATGCTTTGCCCTCATTATCTTCAAGCCGATATGCCCCATTTCCTAACACCAAAGTGATTTTGTAGGGTTCTTCCCAGTTGGGGCCAAGCTTGCCCTCTCTGGGATCTTTCTTGTTGCCGACGACTTTTCTCAGGACTAGGTCGCCAACTTGAAAATCCCTTGGACTGACTTTCTTATTGTAAGCTCTGGCAAGCTGTTGCTGGTATGCTGCAAGCTGTATTGTAGCTTTCTCTCTTCTTTCTTCTAGAAGATCCAAATCTCGGGCTAAGAGTACGTCATTAGTCCCGTTCTCAACTCCCTGGGTTCTGATTCCAGGGATGCCGACCTCCAGTGGAATGACTGCTTCTGTGCCATAAGCCATGACAAAGGGGGATTCCTCTGTTGATCTTCTCGGCGTAGTACGGTATGCCCAGAGTACATTGGGCAATTCGTCTACCCACTTTCCTTTTGCTGCCTGCAGCCTCTTCTTTATCCCATCCATAATTACTTTGTTGGATGCTTCTGCTTGCCCATTGCTTTGGGGAAAACTTGGTGTTGAAAAGTAATTCTTTATCGTGAACTTTGCACATAAGTTTTTGATAAGTTTGCTGTCAAACTGTGTTCCGTTGTCGGCAACTATTGCTCTTGGAATCCGAAATCTGGTGATGATGTTTCTCCATATGAAATTCTTGACATCCACATCTCGAATTTTGGCAAGAGGTTTTGCTTCTATCCACTTCGTGAAGTAATCTGCTGCTACCAGCAGGTACTTCCGTTGCCTAGTTGCTTGGGGCAATTGCCCAACGAGATCCATGCCCCATTGGGCAAATGGCAAGGGCTGGAAACAGGGTTCAGGTCAGCAGTTGGCTGGTGTATCAAAGGTGCAAACCTTTGGCATTGTTCACACTTCTTCACGTAAACTTCTGCATCTTTTTGCATGTAGGGCCACCAATACCCCTGGGTAATGGCCCTGTGAGCTAGTGATATGCCCCCAGCGTGGCTTCCACAAATTCCTTCGTGAATTTCATATAAAAAATCTTCAACCTGAAAAAGGTGTACACACCTTAAAAGGGATCCAGTGAAGGACCTTCTGTAGAGGTGTCCATCTGCTGTCAAACTGAATCTTGCCGACTTCAGTCTGACCTTGTGCGCATCCTTACGGTCTTCTGGTAGCTTTCCTTCTTTCAGGAATGCAACAATTGCATCCATCTAGCTTGGTCCCATGTCCACACACAATGCCTCTTGCACTGTGCTCGGTGGCTCTATGCTCGGGCCCGACAGGTAATCTATCATTATTGTCCTTGTTTTTCCAGTTTGCATTGAACTTGCTAGGTTGGCCAACGCGTCGGCGTGGCTGTTATCATCTCGGCTAACCTGGAGAAGTCGGCAGTTCTGAAACAAGGCTGCCAGCCTGATGACTTCTTTCGCGTATGCCGACATTCTTTCATCCCGGGCTGCAAACTCTCCTGTTGTCTTATTCACTATGAGTTGTGAGTCACAAAAGACTATTACCTCATCTGCTTCTGCTAGCTTCAGTCCTGCAATCAATGCCTCATACTCCGCCTCATTGTTTAAGGCCTTAAACCCCAATCGAATGGACTGTTCCAATATCTCTCCATCTGGAGATATCAATACTACTCCTGCCCCTACTCCCTGCCGGTTTGAGCTCCCATCAACAAAAAGTCGAAAGGAGTCGCTGATGTAAATGCTGCAGGGTCTGAGTTTTTTCTTCCTTGGTTCTTTTGCCTTTGGCTGGGCTTCTCCTTCCTTGTTTGGACATCGTTCATCTTGGCTCGACGGAGCCTGATGTTCGATGTATTTTGGCGTGAACTCGGCCACGAAGTCGGCCAAAACTTGGCCCTTAATTGCTGTTCTCGGCCTGAACTCCAGGTCATACTGGCCCAAGGCTACTGCCCATCTTGCTATTCTTCCAGTTAAGTCTCCTTGTTGCAACAAGGATTTCAGTGGGTGCTCCGTTAGCGTCACAATCTTGTGAGCCTGAAAGTAATGGTTCAGCTTCTTTGAAGCAATTACTAAGGCCAGCATCAATTTCTCCAGTGGTAGACACCTTGTTTTTGCATCGGCCAAGGTTTTGCTTACATAGTAAACAGTCTTCTGCTCCCCTTTCTCTTCTCGGATTACCACTGCACTTACTACGTGTTCTGAAACTGCTAAGTACAAAAACAGCTCCTCCCCAGGTTCAGGTGTTGAGAGGACGGGAGCCATGGTAAGATATTTCTTCAGGTTGGTCAAAGCGGCTTCACATTCTTCAGTCCATAGAAAATTCGTGGCCTTCTTCACCAGATTAAAAAAAGGTTTACATTTGTCTGAGCTTCGACTTATAAACCTGTTTAGGGCTGCGGCCTTTCCAGTAAGCATTTGAACCTGTTTCGCCGATGTCGAGCTTTGTAACTCTAGGATGGCCTTGATCTGATTTGGGCTGGCCTCAATGCCCCTCCTGGTGACTAGGTACCCTAGAACTTACCAGATCCGACTCCAAACGTGCACTTCGATGCGTTGAGTCGGAGCCGATATGTTTTGAGTATGTCAAAGACCTCTTCTAGATCAGTAAGATGACCCTCTGGTTCTTTGGTCTTCACAACCATGTCATCGATGTAGACTTCTACTGTTTGGCCAATCAAGTGTTTGAACATCTTGGTTACCAACCTTTGGTAAGTTGCTCCTGCGTTTTTCAACCCAAAAGGCATTACTCTGTAACAGTACAAGCCTTTTGAGGTGATAAACGCTGTCTTCTTCTCATCTAGGGGGTACATGGCTATCTGGTGGTACCCCTTATAAGTGTCTAGGAAGCTCATCCTTCCATGTCCAGATGTGGCGTCCACCAACTGGTCGATCTTGGGTAGAGAAAGCTGTCTTTGGGACAAGCTTTGTTCAGGTTTGTAAAATCTACGCAGACCCTCCACTTACCATTCTTCTTCTTTACTTCCACGGTGTTTGATAGCCATGTTGGATAATTGGCTTCTCTGATGGCCCTAGCCTCCAGAAGTCTATCTACTTCCTCTTCCACTGCTTCGACGTGCATCAACGTCGGTCTTCTGGCTTGTTGTATTGCAGGTTTGGCCGACCTGTCAACGTTGAGTTCGTGGCATGTGACCTCGGGATCAATGCCAGGCATTTCATAAGGTGTCCAAGCGAACACCTCAATGTTTTTTCTTAAAAAAGCTTCCAGCTCTCTTTCCTCTTCTTCGGCTAAGCCCGAGCCGAGAAGAAAGAAGCGTTCCTCATCGCCCTTCTGGACGAGGATTTTCTTCAGTGTTTCTTCACTTTTCTCGGCTGGCTCCTTGCCGACATCATCTAGGACTTTCATGTCCTCTTCTTCAATTTCATGCCTTCTCTGGTTCCCAAACGTTGCAGGTGGAATTCATTGCTGCCATGGAGCAATTTTTCGCCTGTAATTGATCTCCTCTGACTTCTTCAATCCCATACTCTGTTGGGAACCGCAGTAGTTGATGCAACGTTGAGGGAATTGCCCCCATTGCATGCAACCACGGCCTCTCCAAGATAATGTTGTATGGCGAGGGCGTGTCAATCACGATGAATTATGTCTTGATCTTCTTAGTGCCAGCTTGTACCTCCAAGCTTGTTGCGCCTAATGGCCATGTCGGCGTTCCATTGAAGCCGACCATCGGGCATTCGATTGCTTCATGTCGTCAGGGTGAAGGCCCAGCTCCTTGTAACATCTGGACATACATGATGTCGCAAGAGCTGCCTTGATCGATCAGGATGCGTTCATTTGGCACTCCCCAACCTGGAGGGATACTACCAAAGCATCATTATGTGGATGTTGGACCATCTCTAGGTCGACTTCAGTGAAGGCTATCATCGGTCCTTGGCACTCTTCAGACCGAGGTCCTTTTCTGTCCGACCTGGTTCACGTGCTGTAGGTGTTTTACCTTCTGGTCTCCCCCGTATGTCGTTTTCGTTCATCTTTGAGTGGATTACATTAACCACCCCAGGTCCTCCTGCCTGTGGTTGCTGTGCTGGGGGAGGCAGAGCTGCTGGTGCTTGAGGCAATCTTGCATGTTCTTCCCTTGTCCTGGCCCTCATCGACAAGGTCTCTCAGATGTCCTTGCCTCACCAAGTCTTCTAAATGTGCTTTTAGGGCCCTGCAACCCGGAGTTGGGTGCCCCTCTTCATTGTGATAGGCACAACGCCTACCAAGGTTTCTTCCCATAAATTCCCCTGGTGCCCTTACTGGTGTTCTAAAATAGGGTTGTTCGTATCTGATCCAGGACTTTGTGGACCGGGATTCGGAACACAGTCGTTACTGCCTGCTTAGCCCTCAATTCCGTCTCTTGTTTGTTGGGTCCATTGTTACCTCGGCCTCGCTTCGGCGAGCCGTTTCCTTTTTCTGGCTTTGTCTCCTTATTTCCCGACGTATCCTCCTCGGCTCTGGCATACTTCTCGATTCTCGCCATGAGCTCTCCCATGCTTTTTGGCAATGTCTTTGCCAAAGACTTCCATAGTGGACAATCATCTTTCAGGCCGTTCTTAAAAGATACGACCGCCACCTCTTGGTTGCATTCGGGTATTCGATGAACACCTCATAGTACCTTTTCGCGTAGGCCCGAAGGCCTTCATCTTTACTGATCTTCAGAGCCATCAGTGCGTCCACCCTTAATGGCTGCAGTTTGTTTGTTATGAACCTGGCCACAAACATCTCAGCCAGGACTTCCTAAGTCCTCACGCTTCCCTTCGGTAATTTATGGAACCAATCTGATGCAATCTCCCCGAAGGATGAGGGGAACACTTTGTAGAGCAACGGCTCGTTCCCACTATACAATGCCATTGAGTTCAAAAATAATCCAACATGGAAGTTAGGGTTTGACTTGCCATCGTATATTTGGAACCTCGGCATGAAACAAATATTGAGAGAGTAAATAAATATTGAGAGAGTGATTGAAAGAGAAAGAGAAAGAGCAAATAGGCTCTGTGTTTCAATACATTAAGCCTTACGATGCTACTCCATTATATAGGAGGTTTATACAACCTGATGATGGTGTGGTCTAGACAACATCATGAAAGCATACACTATAAACAAATAAAAGTAATAACCACCGAAAGCATACAACATAAACAAAGAAAGGAGCCCAAAGCATATGAAATAAACAAAGAAAAGTAGCTTGATGCATATGGCATCTGATGAATATATTATTAACAATAAAAGTAGCTTGATTTTCAACACTCCCCCTCAAGCGACGTTTGTAGATGTTAATCATTCCCAATTTGTCCGTCAGATCTTCGAAGTTAACTCGAGCAAGAGCTTTGGTGAGAATGTCAGCTTTTTGACAGTTTGTTGGATAGCTGACTTGAAAAACTCCTTCTTCAATCTTTTCCTTGATAAAGTGTCGATCTATCTCCACGTGTTTAGTGCGATCATGATGAACCGGATTCTTAGCGATACTGATGGCAGCTTGGTTGTCGCAGTATAAAACCATGGGATGCTCAGATGGAACCCGTAATTCTTCTAACAGTCTGTTCAACCAGATTCCTTCACAGATACCTAGGGCCATAGCACGAAATTCTACCTCAGCACTACTACGGGCTACCACTGACTGTTTCTTGCTTCGCCATGTAACCGCGTTCCCCCAAACAAACGAACAATAGCCAGAGGTTGATCTTCAATCAGTCACTAAACCTGCCCAATCTGCGTTTGAAAAAATCTCAATTTTTCTATTTGTTGTTCTTTGGAAGAAGAGACCCTTTCCCGGTGTCTTTTTAAGGTACCTCAATATTCTGGTCACAGCAGTCATGTGTTTTTTCGGTTGGATTGTTCATGAATTGACTGACCACGCTAACAGAGAAGCCGATGTCTGGCCTTGTATGAGAAAGATAAATGAGTTTTCCCACAAGACGTTGATATCTCCCTTTATCACTTGGTGCACTACCGTCACTTTTCTTCCAGTTTGATAGTTGTGTCCATAGGAGTTTCTGCCGGCTTGCATCCTAGCATCCCTGTTCATTCAGTAAGTCTAGAACGTATTTACGTTGTGAGACTACCCTACCTTTCTTTGACCTAGCAATTTCCATTCCAAGAAAGTACTTAAGATTTTCAAGATCTTTAATCTCAAATTCCTTTGTTAAGAATGTTTTAAGTAAGCCAATTTCCTCTTCATGATCACCTGTTAGAATTATGTCATCCACATAAACAATGATAATTGCCAATTTCCCTCCTAGGAGTGCTTCACAAATAATGTATGATCGGATTGACATTGAACAAAACCGTACCCTTTTACTGCCTTAGTGAACCGTTCAAACCAGGCCCTGGGAGATTGTTTGAGACCATACAAGGATTTTCGGAGTCTGCAAACTTTGTTGAAATTTGATGTCGTCTCAAGTCCAGCCGAAATGTCCATGTAAACTTCTTCCGCTAAGTCACCATTGAGGAAGGCATTTTTTTACATCAAGTTGGTGAAGTGACCAATCGAGATTAGCTGCCAAGGATAAAAGTACACGACAGTGTTGAGCTTGGCAACTGGAGCAAAGGTTTCTTGATAGTCAATGCCATAGGATTGGAGAATCCTTTGGCGACCAACCGAGCTTTATAACGTTCCACATTACCATCTGCCTTGTGCTTTACTGTGAAAATCCACTTACATCCAACTGGTTTCTTACCTCTTGGAAGATCAGTAATTTCCCAAGTACCATTCTTTTCCAGAGCCCGAACTTCTTCATTGACTGCCGCCTTCCACTGAGGAGACTTGAAGGCTTCTTGAATATTCCGAGGAATGGGTATCTCCGTGATACTAGAAGTGAAGGCACGGAACGAAGGTGATAGCTTATCATAAGAAATAAAATTCCCAATGGGATGCTGAGTACATGATCTAACTCCGTTTCTCCAAGCTATGGGCATATTAAGAATACTGTTTTCTAACTCATTATCAACAGTACTATCTGTGGTAGGAATATTGTTACCTGGAATGTTGCTTGGATTAGAACCCGGTTCAGCCTCATGGGATTGTTGAGAAAGTGCTCCTTCCTCCGTGTCCTCTTGGATGTGCTCATTATCCCGCAAGTCAACAATGAACTCGGAATTTTCGACAGGTAAAGATTGATTAAATGACTCTGGAGGTGTGTGATTTTTGGTGGTGATGGATGGCTCACTAAATGACTGAAGGGTCCAAAATTGATATTCCTGGGTTGGAGTCTCCCCCTGAATGACGATTTTAGGATAGTAAGACTGGGTTTCAAAAAATGTGACATCCATGGAATTATAGAATTTCCTTGTGACCGAAGAGTAACATTTATACCCTTTTTGATGTGACGAATACCCAATGAAGATACACTTGAGCAACCTGGGATCAAGTTTATTTCGATATTGGTGATTGATATGAACAAAGACAGAACACCCGAAAATTTTTGATGGGATGGTGGAGATGAGGCGAGTAGTTGGAAAGGATTTTAGGAGGAGTTGACACGGGGTTTGGAAATGTAGTACCCTAGACGGCATCCTATTAATAAGGTAGGCTGCTGTAAGAACAGCTTCCCCCCAGAAGAATTGTGGAACATTTGTGGAAAATATTAGCGATCTAGCAACATCTAACAAATGCCTATTTTTTCGTTCAGCGATGCCATTTTGTTGTGGGGTGTCAACACATGAACTTAAGTGAACTATCCCTTCTTTTGCTAAAAATTCTCCTAGAATGGAGTTGAAATAATCCCGAACATTATCAGACTTTAGAATTTGTATTTTTGACTGGAATTGTGTCTGAATCATACTGTGAAAATTTTTGAAGATTTGGGTTGTTTCAAATTTGTCTTTCATGAGGAAGATCCAGGTTAATCTAGTATGATCATCTATGAATGAGACAAACCACCTAGTACCAGTCACATTTTTTATTCTGGATGGACCCCAGATATCACTATGAATTAGTGAGAATGGACGAGACGCTTTACAGGATTGAATGGGAAAATGGGACCGTACATGCTTAGAAAATTGACAGATTTCACAATCAAAAGGTTTTGGATTTTTATTAAATAATGAAGGAAATAAATGCTTGAGATACATAACATTAGGATGACCTAAGTGATAGTGCCACAACATAATTGCTCTATCATTATTTTGACACGAAACCGAAAAAGAACTACCACAAATTGCCGTTTGAGGTTGTTCCTGTGGATAGTGGCGGTCCTTAAGGATGTAGAGTCCAGAGCATTCCTCAGCATTGCCAATCGTCTTCCCCGAATCCAAATCCTGAAATTCACAATGAGTGGAGAAAAAATTAGTAACACACCTCTTTTCCTTGGTGAGTTTACTAATTGACAATAAATTACAGTCTAAGTCAGGAACAAGGAGAACAGAGTTGAGAATAAGATTCCTAGATAGCACAACTGAACCTGTACCGGCAACCTTTGATAGTGAACCATCTGCTATTCAGACCGTTAAATTATTTTGACATGAGCTATATGTATCAAAAATTGTTGCATCTCCCGTCATATGATCAGATGCTCCTGAGTCCACAATCCAAGGTTTTTTACGTTTCTTACTAACAGTAAAGGCATTCAAAAAATTACCTTTGTGAGCCAAGGTTCCGGATCCTATGATGTGGTTGGAAGACGAACCAGATTGTGACTGTAGAATAGGAGACATTAGTTTCTGGAGCATTTCCATTTGCTCCTTGGTGAAAGGGCTTGCTTCAGGTTGTGGTGATAGTTCATTGGCACCTGCATGATTACCTCGTCCTTCTTTCTCAAGAGACTAACGTGGCTTCCAATCTGCTGGTTTTCCATGAATATTCCAGCAAGTTTCTCTCGAGTAACCCGGCTTTCTGCAATGATCACACCAAGGCCTACCTCCTTTATTTTTCTGACGGTTGTCAATAGGAGTGAATTGAGTCTTAAGAGCCGAGCTTTCTGCCAAATTCAGTTGTTGATGGGATTCCATCATGAGTTTTTTCCGACTTTCTTCGCGACGGACTTCAGAGAATGCCTCTCTAAGACTAGGTAGCGGTTTTACTCCCATAAGTCTTCCTCTGATTTCATCAAGATTTGTGTTCAATCCTAACAAGAATTTAAACACACGCTTCCTTTCGACAATCTTTTTATACAACAAACCATCAGCAACACACTGCCAGCTATGAACCTCAAACGTATCAAGTTGACGCCATAGATGAGTAAGGGTATTGAAATATTCAGTTACCGTAAGATTGTCTTGACGTAAATTGTGGAGGGAGCTTTCAAGCTGGATGATTTCAGATGTGTTTTCCTTGTCCGAAAATGTTTCTTTTGCCATGTCCCAGATCTCTTTGGCAGTATCAAATGACAGAAAATTTTCGCCAATGTCCGTGGTCATAGAGTTGACGAGCCACGACATGACCATATTATTTTTTGCTATCCACCTTTTGTAGGTTGATGCTGTGGTTTCTGGTGGCGCTGAGGCTCCGGTGATGTAGTCATCTTTCTCCTTTCCCCGTATAAACATTAATATGGATTGAGACCATTGCAAATAATTTTGCCCATTCAGTTTATGGGCGGTGATCGGAAGATGAGAGGTTTCCATTTGATGAGAGGATGAAGATGATAGGATGATAATATCAGAGAAGAAGGGGGTGAGTCGATAGCCATTCCAAAAGCTGCACCGTATTTAGGCATAAAATAGAAGGATAGATTCGAGTAGAGGAGAGAGACAAAAACAAAATAAAAACAGAAAACTTGAATATTGACTAAAGAGGCGAAAAATAATGAGACAGGATTACACCTGCTCTGATACCATGAAATAAATATTGAGAGAGTAAATAAATATTGAGAGAGTGACTGAAAGAGAAAGAGCAAATAGGCTCTGTGTTTTAATACATTAAGCCTTACGATGCTACTCCATTATATAGGAGGTTTATACAACCTGATGATGGTGTGTCTAGACAACATCATGAAAGCATACACTATAAACAAATAAAAGTAATAACCACCGAAAGCATACAACATAAACAAAGAAAAGGAGCCGAAAGCATATGAAATAAACAAAGAAAAGTAGCTTGATGTATATGGCATCTGATGAATATATTATTAACAATAAAAGTAGCTTGATTTTCAACACGGCATACTGAATCTCTTCGGCGCTACGAATTTGTCCAATTCCACCGAGAATGGTGTCCTCGGCTTAACTGGGGAAGTTACTTCGGCTTCGGCATTCTGTTGCTTCCTCTTGAGGTAATCTCTCAAGTCTTCTTTACTTCTCCTCGTGGCTCGGCTGTCTAAGGACTTCAGTCTTTTCGGCACACTACTCTCGGCCTCGTGGTGGGCCCTTTTCGATCTTTTCCCATGAGATGTGTCGAAGCATAATGCCTGCCCCTGAACATGCCGATGTTCTTTGGGGTCTGCCTCCTTCGTGCGATGTGTCCTCTGTGATTCTTCCCTTCTTGACTCTCCTCGTCTGACCTCCCTGGAGGTTTGGTAAGAGTGCCTTCTGTTGTGCTGAGGGGCTATGGGGATCTGTCCTCCCTTCTGGGTGTTGACCGCTGGAATCGGTGTGTCATGCAGTGGGAAGGGTGGCTGCATGACATTGTTTTGCATCATAAAATTGACGACCGACTGCAGGTTGGCCAATTTATTCGCCATCTCTTTTACTTCTTCATCCCTTCGCAGGCATCTGTCTTTCCATGTCTGGAGGTTATCTTCGTTATAGTACCTGCCCTGGCCTGCATTCTACGGTGCGTCTCCAGTCTGGCCAATGTCTTTCTCTCCGTGATTCTGGTCACGAGTTTCTTCGTTGTGGTTGTCTCTTTCGACGTCAAGGTCGACGGGTCTGCCACTCCCAGTCGGAGCGTTGTCCCCAATCTTTTCCTTTTGTCCGTTACTGGCCATCTATTCTTCTTTCTTTCCCACAGACGGCGCCAAATTGTGTGAGTGATTTTCCGATCACACTGCCCTCCTTAGTAATCAGCTACAGAGTACTGGCAGAGCAGATGGCTTCAGCTAACCTGTAACAGAAAGAGAAAGCTCCGGCGGTGGTTCTTCCACCCGGGGGCACTCCGACGAGCAAGTCAGTATATCTCTCAAAGATAATCAAGTGCTAAATTCACTGCTCTGAATATAAATTGCGTACCTTAGACCCGTCGGGGGTGCCCTTTTTTATAGTTAACTCAATCCTAGTCCCACTAGAAGCCTGACTTCTATGGACTCCAATTCTGGATTTACTTTGGACTCTTCAAGAGATAAGGATAGACTTCTAGGAGTCCTATCCTTATCCATCTCGAAGTCTTTTCTTCATTCCAGGACTCTTGTCCCCTATCCGCTTATCTCGGATTCCGATATCTTCGGTGGAAACCTCGGCCTAACCGAGATTACCTCGGCTTAATGACCAGGACACGTGGCACCTCGGCTGACACGTCGGCGTCACCTTGCCACGTGTTGGTACTCAGAAAATACATCCCCACAGATTTTAATATTGGACTATGATAATTAGTGATTACTATATTAGAGTTGTGTCTGACAATAGGAATATTTACTAGACAACTACGACAAAGTTTTCATTAATTGAGTGTGGTTTGGTTTGCCAACTCATATTTATAAAATAAGACTGATCAAATTTCTTTGTCAAAATATATTTTTTTTTTATAAAAAAGATCCACTTTCGTTTTTATCAATAAGATTAAAATGTTCCGCTTTATTTTTGTATAACCAACAAATTATCAATCAATTAAAATTCCGCCTTTATGCTCTTTTTATTACAATGCATCAGTTATAATGAAATAAATGTTGGGTATACCTATTTATTGGAGTGTGGGACCCAATTGGCTTATTAAAAGAGTTTCATTCGTTTTGGTATTAGTTATAATATATTTTTATATATTATATCTAATTTTGTGGAGATTCAATTCAGTTTGAAAACAACTAAGATTTTGATAAAAAAAAAAAACCCTAGATTCACAATACATATTATTGGTATTGTTTTTCCCAAGGAAAAGGGGTTGTGCGGTTGCTCCATATTTTAGTTTTACAAGGTGAGCAACTATTGATCATTATTATTGGTGGGATTAATACTTGCTTCGGTAGTGTGGTTTCGGCTGCTTCGTTTGGTTCGTTTTTGGTGCTGATTTGGGTCGATTATTTTGGGTCTTCTACAACTTTGGTTTTGAAGATTTTTGGTTCCTTTATTTGATGAGGTCTTTCCTCTTGTTTATTTGTGATTATTTGGAATTCACCTAAGGGTGGTTTGTGAGACCATTAGTGTCTTGTTTGTAATTGTTTGGAAACTATTTGGTTGATAGTGGAATCGGATTTCGATCCCATGGACGTACTCGTTTGGAAACTATTTGGTTGATAGTGGAATCGAATTTCGATCCCGTGGACGTACCTCACATTGAGGGAACCACGTAAAATTCTTGTGTTGTTTTTGATTTAATTTTTCCGCATTAGTTTTTATTCCCAATGATTGATTTACTTGTGGGGAATCACATATTTTCCCTAACAACCGGTATCAGAGCTTACGGTGTATTTGGGTCTATTTATTTGTGTAAATCAATGGAGAAGAATGTGGGTCGCATGTCTAGCTTCAATGGAAGTAATTGGGTAACTTGAAAAACTAAAATGGAGGACCTATTATCTTGTAAAGATTTGTATGGACCCATTGAGGGTGATAGTGGCAA
This sequence comes from Camellia granthamiana, assembly GCA_036172215.1. Taxonomy (NCBI): domain Eukaryota; kingdom Viridiplantae; phylum Streptophyta; class Magnoliopsida; order Ericales; family Theaceae; genus Camellia; species Camellia granthamiana. The sequence continues at coordinate 19,276,233 of CM069912.1, forward strand.
ACCCGAAGGTATGAAAGATGATGAGTGAAAGAGGCTTAATCGAAAAGCCGTTGGTGTTATCCGTCAATGGATTGATGACAGTGTGTTTCATTATGTTGCTACTGAAACTTCGGCACATGATTTATGGAAAAAATTAGAGAGTCTTTATGATAGAAAATTAGCCACAAATAAAGCCTTTCTGTTTCGTAAGTTGGTTAATTTAAAATATAAAGATGGCAGCCCAATTCCAGAACATTTGAATGAAATAAAGAGTATTGTTAACCAACTTGCTTCTATGAAAGTTATTTTTGATGATGAGTTACAGGATTTGATGCTACTTAGTTCTTTGCTCGAAAGTTGGGAGACTTTGGTTGTGACCGTTAGTAATTCGGCGCCCGATGGAGTTGTCACAATGGGCCAAGTCACTAGTAGCCTGTTGAATGAAGAAACTAGAAGAAAATCAACGGGTTCCTTTCATTCAGAAGCATTTGTTGTGAGAGGCCGAAGCAAAACAAGGGGGAGAAGTAAGATTCCTCATGGTCGTGATCAAAGCCGTGACAAATCAAAAGATGGTTCTTTTTCAAAGAAAGACATTGAGTGCTATTATTGCCATGAGAAAGGGCACATGAAGCGGGAATGCCGAAAGCTCAAGAATAAAGAGAAAAGGCATGATAAAAGTGTGGATAAGAAGCAAGAAGACACAACAGCAATTACTACCGATGATCTCATGGTCGTTTGTGAAGATGATTGTATCAATTTTGTGGGCCAAGAGAGCAATTAGGTGATTGATTCCGGTGCTTCTTTTCATGTGACTTCTCGAGTTGATTTCTTCACTACCTACACCAAAGGAGATTATGGTTCTGTTCAAATGGGTAATGAAGGTTTGTCCAAGATTATCGGCATGGGTGATGTTTGCTTGGAAACAAATTTAGGCTGCAAGTTATTGCTTAAAGATGTGAGGCATGTTCCCGACATTCGCATCAATTTGATCTCTACTGGGAAGCTAGATGATGAAGGCTTCAACAACAAATTTGGTGATGGAATATGGAAGCTCACAAAGGGTTCTTTGGTGGTGGCTAAGTGCAAGAAGACTCATACACTTTATTCGATGCAAGGAAAAATTTGTAAAGGTGTTGTCAATGCAATTCAAGATGATACTTCTACCGAATTGTGGCACAAGCGGCTTGGCCATATGAGTGAAAAAGGGCTACAAGTTTTGTTCAAGAAAGAGCTTCTACCCGGTTTGAAAGGTACACATCTTAAAACTTGTGTTCATTGTTTGGCGGGTAAACAACATAGAGTTTCTTTTCATAAAAATGTTGCTTCTAGAAAAGAAAATGTTTTGGAGTTGATTCATTCGGATGTTTGTGGTCCTTTAAAAGTTAGAATACATGGCGGTGCACTTTATTTTGTTACTTTTATTGATGATTATTCAAGGAAAGTTTGGGCTTTTCTACTAAAAACTAAAGATCAAGTTCTAGAAATATTTAAGCATTTCCAGGCTATAGTTGAAAGAGAAACAGGGCATAAATTGAAGTGCATCCGATCAGACAATGGTGGTGAATACATTGGGCTATTTGATGAGTATTGTCGTAGCCAAGGTATTCGGCATCAAAAGATAGTTAAGAAGACTCCTCAACAAAATGGCGTTGCCGAAAGGATGAACCGCACCATTGTGGAAAGAACAAAGTGTTTACTTTCACAAGCTAAATTGCCAAGATCTTTTTGGGGTGAGGCATTGAAGATAGCGGTTGACGTAATCAATTTGTCTCCTTCCTATCCTTTGAATGGTGATGTTTCAGAAAGAGTTTGGATCGGTAAAGATGTATCTTATGAGCACTTGAGAGTGTTTGGTTGCCGAGCTTTTGTTCGTATTCCAAAAGATGAGAGGTCCAAGCTTGATAGTAAGTCAAGACAATGTATTTTTCTTGGCTATGAGCATGATGAATTCTGGTATAGATTGTGAGATCCGGTCGACAAGAAAATCATTCGAAGCCGTGATGTTGTGTTTCTTGAAGACCAAACAATTGAAGACTTTGGCAATGGTGATCAACCGGAGCCAAAAACTAGTGATCTCATTGACATGGATCCATCTCCTTCATCTTCGGTGGATGATGAAAATGGGGGAGATGTGCAGCCACCTATTGAAGATGTAGAGGATGATGCTAATCCTAATGAAGTTGAGTCAGAAATTGAGGAAGAGCATCCAACTCAAGAACTGCCACCACAACTTGAGTTGAGGAAATCTACAAGAAAGTATCCTCCCAATGAATTTGTGTTGATTTCTGATCAAAGGGAGCCGGAGAGCTACCAAGAAGCAATTGAGCATGCAAAGAAAGGTGATTGGAAAAAGGCCATGGACGAGGAGATGAATTCCTTGCTTGAAAACCAGACTTATGATTTAGTGAAGTTGCCTAAAGGGAGGAAAATTCTGAAAAATAAGTGGGTTTTCAAATTGAAGAATGATGGCAAGAATTTGAGGTACAAGGCACGCCTTGTTGTAAAAGGCTTTGGGCAAAAGAAATGTATTGACTTTGACGAGATTTTCTCGCCGGTTGTGAAGATGTCTTCTATTCAGGTTGTACTTGGCATGACTGCAAGTATGAACTTTGAAGTTGAGCAACTTGATGTGAAGACCGCATTTCTTCATGATGATCTTGAAGAAGAAATTTACATGGAGCAACCAGAAGGTTTTGTGGAAAAAGGGAAATAGAAATTTGTTTGCAAATTGAAAAAAAGTTTGTATGGCCTCAAGCAAGCCCCGCGGCAATGGTACAAAAAATTTTACTCTTTCATGATGAATAATGGTTTTTCTAAAACCACTTTGGACTATTGTGTGTTTGTGAAAAATTTCCCGGATGGTAAATTTATTATTCTTTTGCTTTATGTTGATGACATGTTAATTGTTGGTCAAGATTCTACCATGATAAACAGGTTGAAATTGGAGTTGAGCAAGTCTTTTGCTATGAAAGATTTGGGGCCGGCAAATCAAATTCTCGGTATAAAAATTGTTCATGATCGCAAAGAGGGGCTAATTTGGTTGTCTCAAGAAAGCTACATTGAGAAAGTTCTTGAGAGGTTCATCATGAATAAAGCAAAGCCGGTTGGTTGTCCACTTGCGGGTCACTTCAAACTTAGTTCGAATCAATGTCCTACAAGTGAGAAAGACAAGGAAGAGATGTTGAAAGTTCTTTATGCTTCAGCAGTTGGTTCTTTGATGTACGCCATGATTTGTTCGAGGCCGGATATTGCTCACGCCGTTGGTGTGATGAGTCGTTTTCTCTCTAATTCGGGTAAAGAACATTGGGCAGCGGTAAAATGGATTCTAAGGTATCTTCGAGGGACTTCGAAGGTGTGTTTGTGTTTTGGAGATGGTAAGCCGATGCTTGATGGGTTCACGGATTCTGACATGGCCGGTGATGTTGATTCTAGAAAATCTACTTCGGGGTATTTGATGACTTTTGCAGGGGGAGCTGTGGCATGGCAATCTAAATTACAAAAATGTGTTGCTTTCTCAACTACCGAAGCTGAATTTATTGCCATTATGAAAGCTTGTAAAAAAGAGTTATGGTTGAAGAAATTTTTGCAAGAGTTGGGTTTGAAGCAAGAAAAGTATGTACTTTATTGTGATAGTCAAAGTGCTATTCACTTGAGTAAAAATTCTACTTTTCATTCGAGATCGAAACACATTGATATGAGATACCATTGGATTCGTGATGTGTTAGATTCGAAATTGTTACAATTCGAAAAGGTTCACACAGTTGATAATATTTCAGATATGTTGAGTAAGACTTCGTTGAGGGACAAACATTTAAAGTGTCGAACTTTGGCCGGTATGGTTGGTATCTCCATCTAAGTGGGTAGGGGGAGAATTGTTGGGTATACCTCCTTATTGGAGTGTGAGACCCAATTGGCTTATTAAAAGAGTTTAATTTGATTTGGTATTAGTTATAATATATTTTTATATATTATATCTAATTTTGTGGAGATCCAATTCAGTTTGGAAACAACTAAAGTTTTGATAAAAAAAACTCTAGATTCACAATACATATTATTGGTATTGTTTTTCCCAAGGAAAAGGGGTTGTGTGGCTGCTCCATATTTTAGTTTTACAAGGTGAGCAACTATTGATCATTATTATTGGTGAGATTAATACTTGCTTCGGTAGTGTGGTTTCGGCTGCTTCGTTTGGTTCGTTTTCGGTGCTGATTTGGGTCGATTATTTTGGGTCTTCTACAACTTTGGTTTCGAAGATTTTTGGTTCATCTATTTGGTGAGGTCTTTCCTCTTGTTTATTTGTGATTATTTGGAATTCACCTAAGGGTGGTTTGTGAGACCATTAGGTGCCGTTTGGTAACACTTACGTTTTCAGTTTTCTATTTATATTTACAAAAATTTTAAAAACTCAAATAAAAACTTGTTTGGTAAAATTTTTGATTTATAAATCAATGGTCTCAGTTTATAAATTTGGCCAAAAAATGAAAATACAAAAAATGTGTTTTCGTTTTGAGTTTTCAATTTTTTTTTACCACCCAACACTAGCCACCACCTGCCACCATTTTCCACCACCATCTTCCGCCACCACCACCCACCCCCCACCACCACCTGCCACCACCACCCACCACCAGCCACCACCACCCACCTGCCACCCACTCGCCACCACCACCCACCCCTCGCTGCCACCACCACCACCCACTACCCACCTGTCATCCACTTGCCACCATCCACCACCCGCCACTACCATCCACCGCCTGCCACCACCACCCGCCACCTACTTGCCACCACCACTGACCACCCACATGCCACCACCACCCGCCACCTACTTGCCACCACCACTCACCACCCACATGCCACCACCACTCACCACCCACCACCACAAGCCACCCACCACCCACCCACTCGCCGCCACCACCACCACAAGCCACCCACCACCCACCCACCCGCCGCCACCACCACCACCCACCACCCACCACCACCACTACCACCACCACCCACCACTATCACCACCACCCACCACCCACCACCACCACCACCACCACCACTACCCACTCGCTACCACCTACCACCCGCCACCGTCACCCACCCACCCATCACCACCACCACCTGCCCCCACCCACCACCACCCACCACCTACCACTTGCCACCGTCACCCACCCACCACCACCCACCATCCGCCACCCACCTGCCACCACCACCCACCACCCGCTACCGCCACCACCCACCACCCGCCACCGTCACCCACCCACCCAACACCACCACCCGCCACCTACCCGCCATCCGTCACCCACTTGCCACCACCACCACCCACTCGCTACCACCCGCCACCGTCGCCCACACCATCCACCCACCCTCCACCACCAGGTACCCACCACCCACCGTCACCACTTTCCACCACCGTCTTCTGCCGCCACTTGCCACTACTTGCCATTTCTCACTCTTTTTTATATTTTTAAAATTTTTTAAACATTTTGTCAATTACCAAACGCGTTTGTAGTTTATGTTTTTCTAAAAATAAACAAAAAATAAACAAAAACCAGTTTATAAATTTTTTGTAAATATAAACTGAAAACGTAAACGTTACCAATGACACCCTTAGTGTCTCGTTTGTAATCGTTTGAAAACTATTTGGTTGATAGTGGAATCGGATTTCGATCCCGTGGACGTACCTCACATTGAGGGAACCACGCAAAATTCTTGTGTTGCTTTTGATTTAATTTTTCCGTATTAGTTTTTATTACCATTGATTGATTTACTTGTGAGGAATCACATATTTTCCCTAACAATAAAATGACTCGTGACTTACAACACAAATTACAATTACATATGAAAATACAACTTAATTTTATTTTAAAATTAAAAATTCAATAGTAAAAATATAATAAAAATATTTGTTAATTTTTTGTGACAGTAATAAAAATGAAGTATCAAAAGCAATATTACAAAATTTAAAAAATTATTCAAAAAGTTATCAAAAAATAAAGTGTATAACTTGTATTCATTTTGGCGTGACTTACATTTATCTTATTACACCACACATTTTGTTTTTGATTAATTTTGACTACTCTTTTAAATCGTTTATTTTTTTCATAAAATTTGTGTGAAATATTTTTTGGTAAACAAAGTTGAACTAACAGAGAAGTACATAAAAGAATTGAAATGAAAATGAAAAGAGTAAAACATTCCAGAGTTCTACCAAAAAGATTTTTAAGCAATGGATTTATTATGACTTATAGAATGGAGTACTATTTGCGCATGATAGTCGTTATTTTAATTTCAGAATAAAATTTTTTCAAAATAACAAAATTTATAATAATCCGAAAAATACAAATCATTGAACAGTGCTCTGATTTGTAATATAAAAAGGTTCAACACATTTTATCTACCATCTTTTTTATTAATTTTTTTTTATTATGAATGAAGAAGTATAATTAAGATTTAATTAATATATTGTGAGATGTATATACAAAATGAACTTAATTTACACATTAATGCTCTTCATTAAAATTTGGAATAAAATCCCTTCTATGGGATTATTTTTGCCCACCCCAACCCATGTGAATAGTGCTTGGCAGTGTGCACATAGATCAATTATTAAACTTGATGACGTGTGAGTGACCCATTACATTAATTAATATTATAAATATGTTTTATTATGCAATTCTTGTCATACTGTTAATCTATATTTAATGTATATCTTATTCAATAATCCAAAGTTTTATTGTTGTATATTATATAGTAAATTTTTTAAATATTAATTTATATAATATTTGTAATCACATTTTGTCGATACCAATCAATGTGAGTAGCCCATTTTGTTTGGGAGATTCTATTTGTATCCAAAAAATTATTAAGTGTGCCAAATTTTTTGATACATTTTATTAAATTATGTAGATTATAATTTATTCTCAATATACCTCATTTTTTTTCTTGAATTACCCTTCAAGATACACTCAGATAATAAACAAATCAAAAATCTTAAATTACACCACTTTAAAAAATCTTTTCAAAAATCCTTTTTATGCTTGTTTCAATTGATCATTTTCAATTATCTGGGGGAGGTAATTTATTCCATTTTCATATGTGTTTGCAGCCATTGGTGTTTCAACTTATTTTGGTATTAGGGATTTCTTTAGTTTAGAGGGGAAAAAATGAAATAGAGAAAAGGACTTTCGAGGAACAACAATGATTGAGACCCCATTTTTTTAGAAACCCCTACAACCTCCTTTGAATTTCAATCATCATTGATGATGTACGCCTTATACATACATGAGTGAGTCTCACACATATATTAATCATTGAGATTTAAATGAGGTTGTAGGGGTCTCCAAAAAAAGAAGGTTCCAAGCATTTTTCATATGCAAAAATAAAAAAGTGAAACGGAGGCAAAAAAATATCAAATAGTAAACAATACTCAGTCTCAAGTTTTTATCACCGTGTAGTTGCATTCTTCAAACTGTCTTTGGCTTTTAAAAGTTATTTTGATTGGTCTCAAAGCTTTTCCACTGCGCAAGTTAAGGAAAACCACTTAATTGATCTTAGATGATGAATTTTGGTGGGGTGAATTGAAATTTTGGAGTGAGAAAGAAGATGAAATAAAAAATTTAAAACTTAAAGAAAAAGATAAAGAGAGTTGAATATGAAAAATATGAGTGTACTATAAAAATAATAATATTTTATTTTAGAATTTGATATGTATTATCATTATTAATAAATTTACATTAATATAGTTAAAATTTTAAAATTTTAACTAAACTAATGTGTTATTATTTAGCAGCAAATAGAATTATTATTTTATTTTCATCACATGGGTCATTCGTAAACTCCATTATGAGGTGTGAGTGACCCACTTTGTTTTGGGTGAAAAATTATTAAATAGTGTTTTTAGTATATTGTAACAATTTATATGGAGATTTTTAAATTAAGATTTGAATTTGAAAAATGTTAGAACTTATTCTTACAAATTCTAAATTTATCTCGAATATGTTTGTATGATGGAAATTAAATTGATGAAGTGGGAAGTCCGCATATGAAATGAATCTAAGTCACTGATGATTTTTTTTTTTTTTTTTTTTTTTTTTTTTTTCTGCATAAATTCTGATTTGATAAGGGTAGGCTTATAGTGTTTGTTGTTTTGATTTGGGTACACATAAGACATTTTCATCAATCAAAGGCGGTTGAGATAATTTGAGATTTAAAACGATAATAATAAAGGACAAGTTTTACAAAAAAAAAAAAAAAACATTGTTATAGTCTTTTTTATTTCAAAATTTTTTTTTTTGAGTCTCTTTTTTCCAAATGCAAAATAATTAAAAATAATATTAAAAAAATCAAAAATGTTTGAGACCCCTTTTGCTTTTGATTGGTCCTTTTTTTTTTTTTTTTTTTTTTTTTTTTCCAATCCCCAACCCTCACGTGTGTGTGGGGGTGGTGGGGTGAGTGTTTGGAGGGGGTCTGTATCGCTACTGTTAAAAAATATCTCCACAATAACTCCTCCCTTTTAAACATTTTAAATATCTGCAGTTTTAGCTTACTTTTTCATGTTAACATCTGTTTGGTTTGGTTTTTAGAATCTGTTTCTAAATTTTTTTTAAAAAAAATTTAAAATTAGTTTGTTGAAAAAAATAAAAATAAAATCAAAAGTACTTATCATTTTTATATAGTTTTATTTCTTTGGATGACAAATTTACAAATTTAAAAATATATATATATATATATATTTTGGTCAAACTAATTTTTATTTACAATAAAAAAATTTAAAAATTTCAGAAAAAATCAAACCTCTTTTGAAGCTTCGAGTTACAAGGACTGTCAAACAAAAGCTGATCAACCACATATACATATTTCAACACCGCATTCCATGATGGAAAATCCCAGAATCCTTCACATAATGTTTGAACCCGAAGCCAATTCTAAATTTGTTTAGATCAATCACTTCCCATAAAAGATTCACCCCTTGGATCACTCTGTTGGTTTGAAAATTTTAAAAATATTTTTTTGAAGTTTGAATTTGTATATTTTTAGTATTTTTTTAATATTTTAGTTTTAATTTTTTAATTTTAGATCCTCTTAATCTTGGTATACTTAAAAAGTACAAATTTTATGAAAAAAAATCTTTTAAAAATCACTAAAAAAAAAAAAAAAATCCAGTACAATTTCACATTTTTATCTTGATAGCCGAGCAAAATAAATAAATAAAGTATTCATCTTGAGGAAAATTAATCTAAGGTCCCTCTCTCATTTTTAATAATGGAAGAGATCCATAATATTATATTATGATGTATAAGGTTCCTTAACTCCTGACACCCATATATCACAGAGAAATTTGATTCCCTCAAATCAAACTGCATCCCCTCTCTTCCTTTCTCTCTGGTCGTCTCTCTCTAACGAACTCCACCTCCATCGCCGGAGAGAGAGAAAGAGAGAGCAGTGGAAACAATAACGACTCTTGAGCGGAGATTAGAGCCTTAAACGAAGATGATCGAAGCAGAGAGTGATGAGATAAGGATAATAAAGAGCAATTTCTCATTCATGGTGAGAACAGTGTACGGAATATACATAGCTCAGAACTACAATGTACCCAACATTCGAAAACTTGCCAACACTGCCATTTTCATGGCTAATCACATCAAAGAGAAGTATCTGAATCCCAAGAAAGGCGATGATTAACACTTTGTTGGTTTACAAGTTTCTTACTCATGCAATCATATTTTTTCTTCCACTTTTTCATATACAAAGCAAAACTATGCAATTGAGAATTTTGTATTGGAAACTTAAGAATTCAATGAAATTCATGGTTAGTTGATTTCAATTGCTTAGTACATATGCATATATGGATATTTATGGTTTCTGTGTATAGATGTGTATGCATAAGATTATTATCGTATGAGATTGAAAGATGAAGGGATTTGCTACTGAAATTATCGTTAAAATAGTGTTCCTTTGATTACAGAGACCACTATTGAGATTATTATGGTGGTGGAAGTATATCATTTGCCAGAGAGATTTGTGCAAATCAAAAAAATTTCAATTTGGAGACCACTATTGAGATTATTGTGGTGGTGAAAGCATATCATTTGCCAGAGAAATTTGTGCAAAGCAGAGAAATTTACAAACCAAAGAAATTTCTATTTGGAGACCACTACTTAGATTATTATGGTGGTGGAAGCATATCATTTGCCAGAGAAATTTGTAAACTAAAGAAATTTGTGCAAACCAGAGAAATTTGCAAACTAGAGAAATTTGTGCAGATCAAAGAGTGGAAAGTCTAGAGAAATTTGGATTTGGGTTAAAATTTCTCTGGATCGATGTGTGAGGGATTTTTGGACATTATGGAAATATTGAATGTCCTCTATGCTATAAAATTTTAATATAAGGACCCTAAAAAAAATCCCCTTCATCTTGATACAATTTCCAATTACTATGAATTTGTAACCATATATCAGCTGGCTGAAACTTGGATGGTGCTTTTAAAATTGATAATTGCATTAACCCAAAAGCAAATATCTTTTCGACATGTCTTACCAATTTTTTTGTGAGAGTTTTTCACAACCAATTTTAAATCAAAATATGCCAAAATAACAAAAAAATAAATAAAAGGCCGGGTGCAATTTCCACCACATGGATAAAAAAATGACAAAATAAATAAACAAATAAGATAGAGCTGTTAAAAGAGCAAACAAGTAAAATAGTAATATCAACCTGGAACTTTACACACGCCATTGCCCATTTTTCAATTAATCAACCCACATTAAAATTAAAAGCAACCTCTTTAGAGTCTCCTTTATAATTTATCCAAGAAAATTGACAATTAATTGTGACATTGGTGCAATTGCACACAAAGCACAAATTTCAAATTCACCCAGTTGCACCCACCCATAAGGTTTTGCTAGCATCATCAACCCAGCAAACAAGAACACACACTAAGAGCTAATAGCTTATTCAAATTTAGATAATAGTTCTATAAAACGTAATCATAACAACTAAATAGTTTCCATAGATATATGTGACCACCCTGTAACCTCGGTTGGTTTCTGCAACTTCTTGATCTTCATAGAATTTGAAAAAATTATGCCTTGAAAATCACCTGTGAGGCAAAAAGCCAAATCTAAATAGTTTATAGAGAAACCAGAGGAGAAAAATGCTAAAAGAAGGATTAAACACATGTTCTCATATACTTTGTTTCTTTCTTCTTTACTTTCTATTCTTTCAGACGGAAAACATAGATGTCTCAACAACATATGTCGTTTCTTAGTTGGTTTAGTTAACAAATCCAGAGATGCCAAAAAAAGGTTGACATCAAAAGAAGAAATTTATTAAGAAAATCAGAAAGGATAAAAGTTCTAAAACAAGAACAAAGTACAAACATATAATTTCATCTATTTGTTTGTTTGTATTAGGTTATACTTTTAATTTAGCATAAATTCATTTCAAAATTTATTTCATTTCATTAAAAAGAAGGCTATATACAATTACTATCTATTTTAATTTCATATACTTATGCTCTATTTGTTTTTGCAAAAAATAAAAATAAAAAAATTCTATAAGATTTTTCTAAAAATGTGTTTTGCATAAAACATTGTCCTATATATTGGGTTAGGACTCTAAAAATGGTGATATACTAATAGTCGTGGTAGCGAATGTGTGGATTGTGATGGTGGCAATATGGGTGGTGACAATGTTAGTGGTAGTGACGGTGGTGGTTATAGGGTGGTTGGTGATAGAGAGGAGAGAGATGATAGTGGTAACAGCGGTGACAAACTAGGTGGGTTGAATCATAATAGAGATTTTCATACCATGTTGAAAACAAGAAGAAAAAATCCTGGAGTACATCCATATTGGTTAGGGAATTATTTGTGGTAGTTGAATCACAACAGAGTTGAATAAGAAAAACATGCATTAAATTTGAAAATCATAATAATAAACCATTGTATTCCATTAAAGATCAGTTGACTTTGGATGTACCCCGTCAATGGAATGAAGTCTTTATATAGTAACATGAAAATTGTACTTTGTGAAAATAAAAATTGATGAATCACAAACCAGTTTGTCTAATTGACTTTTCATTCATCAGTGAGTCATCTAATTAGAATTTTCATTCATCAAAAGAAAACAGACAGATTTGTCAGAGGGCTCCCACATAAGGAGAGCGAATTGAAAGCTTAGTTTTGCAGAGCAGACCAATATTTTGTACCGCCCCTCCGGTAAGGGCAACCAGGGGGGAGAGAACTAATGAAAAAATTGCCCAAGTAATTCAATAAACAAAGAAAATCGTCCTATCCTATCGAATAAGGAATTAATTTAGACTACCTACATGCTAGTCAACGAAAACAACCTCTACACTTTGTGACCTTGCAACCACATTTGCTGCGTCGGAAACACAGGCTTCTAGTGGGGTGTGGGGAAGTGGTTTTTTGGAAATACTCTTCGGATCCGGGAAGACGCTCTTGATTCTCAGCTAATCACCTGCAAAGACAAATACTCCGGTCGGGGGTGCCGGGATTAGCACTCCGACGGGCAAGTCAGTTCCTCTACTCAAGAAAGTTTGTTTACTAAGTTTAGTGGAGTGTATTTTTCTTACGTACCCTTCCAAGAACGCTGCTTCCTTTATTTATAGCTGTTCCTCCTGAGGCCTCGGGGCCTGAGCTTGGTTTTCAATCATTACCTGTTCTTATATTCGACCCCCAACGATCTTTACTAATCGGTTTACATATCGTATTCGGCCCATCCTAGACTTGCAGGATGGGGCCGATTAATATTTGCTGGGCGTCCGGTTAATGTTAGTACCAAGACATGCCCCTTCCGATTTATCCGTATATTCGGCTCCCACAATTGCCCCCCGAACTACCTATTGACTGTAGTCATTCGGCGTGTTTGGTTTAGAATTCGAAAAGCCCCTTAGATCAGGAGGCTTCGCGTATCCCAAGGCGTCAGAAAATGTCAGAAAGCGCACGCCTTTTCGTTTATCATTACACTTTCCCGCTTCATTCATGCGTCCCTCGCATTTATTGCCATTTGAAACTTCAGTCCCTTTGTGGTGCTCATTTCGTCGATCATCTGATACGTTTGGACCGCCAGCGCGCATCTCTTCTCTCACCCGCATTTTCTGCAACTTTCGTCCGTCTACCTTTGCCTCATATGCTCCTCGTAAGTTTTCTTCCCCTTTCTTTGTAGCCCTATTCTCTGTTTATCATTTTTTACTTTCGGTGAAGCCTTGGACCTCCGTCGAAATGGCTAAACACCTGAAGGACCTTCTTTCTAAGAGTCGCATTTCCGGATTCCGGCGACATTTTTCCATTCCCGATGACGTCCATCTAACTCTTGTAACGGACAGTACTCTAGATATGGAAAGGGAGGATCAGAATACAATCGTATTCCCCCTCCTGTCCATAGCGGAAGGCGGAGTCCGTTTCCCCCTACATCCATTACTTAGGGTTGTCCTTCGCTATTGGAGTCTGATTCCTTCTCAGCCCAACGTAAATTTCTTTCGAATCATTATGGGTGTTATAGAGTTGAATCGGCGTCTTGGGATCAATCTTGGAATTCCAGCTATTCGGCACTGCTATGCTTTAGCCAAATCCTCTGGTCGGCTGGGTCGGTACTTCCTTAGGGCCAAGGATACTGACCATCATTTGGTGACTATGCTTGCCAGTTCTGGTAAGAGGGTTGACGATATAATGGTCAATGTCCGAGGTAATTGGGAGTTCGCTGAAGGCGAAGATCGCCTAGACCCCATCCCCAGACATAAGGGTGACCCAGGTTGCCACGTAGTATCTTGTGTTTAATGGTTTATCTTTTAGTCGGCTTTCTTTCCTTAATCACTCCTCTTTTGCAGGTAATAAATTGAAGAAGATTCTGACTTGCGCTGACGAAGCGGTCCTTAGGGATATTAAGATTGCACTCGACTACTTTGGCCGCCCAAACGTGCAAAAACAGGGGAGAGCCGCCCACATTTTACTTCGGTACAAGCTCACTTATACCACGTTCTCGGCTACTGACAACATTCCGATTCCATCCGGCGATCAGCAGCTCTCGGCTCTTATCTTCCCCAGCTACAAGAACCTCAGGCAAATCGATCTCGAAGATTCTGATTCGGGGCGAAACGCAGAGCCGGAAATACAAGTAGTTGCCGATCCGGCGAGAGAATTCACTGAGGAGGCCGAAGAAGTTGACGAGGCCGTGTGCTTTGCGTTTGAGGCTGCTGGACTCGATCAGCCTTTACCATCCGCGTCGGGTCAGGCAGAAGTCTCTTCCGGAGACATTTTCGCGAATTTGGGCGACCCACCCGGCGATTTCTTCGAAGGTATGGCGAAGGAAAGCCTTTCGCAAATGGCGCGTAGGAGAAACGCCGAGCGAATGGCTGCTCGACAAAAGGCCGAGGCCGGCGAATTTGGTCCCAGCTTACCTAAGGCCTCCGTACCCATTGTTGAAGGGCTGGCTCAAGTTACGCTGGTTGAAACGGAAATAGGGGGTGAACAGCGGGCCATTGAGGAACGGCAAATTCCGGAGGAGCGCGGCCAAAAACGCAGCGCCGAGGGGGAAGCCAGTTCTGAAGCTAGTCCTGACAAACGGCCTCGCCTTGAGGAATCGGACGTGGTTGCTCCGTTTGTTATTCAGCCAAAGATCAGAGATACGCCGATTTCCTCCAATGCTTCTGCCATTGAGGATCCGGCCGTTGCGTTGAGCTTGGCGGCGTCGATTTCCTTGCCGGCTAACAGTGCAGCCTTTTGCGCCGTGCCGGATATTTTGGCCGTAGCCTTATCTGCTCAGTCGGCACTCCTGGTAGGAATCTTATATTTATTTCTGAATTTATTTTTTTATAAAGGTATCTAATGATCCCTTATTCTTGCAGACCGTCGACAGGATTGCCGACTTGGGTCGCCGCCTGCATGATGCTTTGGCAGGATTGACCGTTTACAAGCCGAAGTGGAAGGTCAGAAGAGTAGAGCGGAGTTTGAAAAAATGAGGGCCGCAATGGAGAACGCGCGAGCCGAAGCGGAGAAGGAGAGGGCTCGCTCTGCTGAACAGCTTCGATCTGACGCTGAGGCTAGAGCGAATGCGAGTGAGGAATCGCTCAAACTCTCAAAGGACGAACTTGCCCAGGCGGAGGCTTAGCTGGAGGAGCTGAAGGCGGCCAAGGTGAAAGCCGAATCTGAGGCTTTCGAGGCGGGAAAGAGCGCCGCTTTCACTGAATATGTTGATGAAGTTCCCAAGTTTGAGAATCGGGGGTTCAAACATGGGTGGCTCAAAGCCCTTGCTGCCGTTGGGGTTACACTGGATTTGCCAATTCCTTATGAGCAAGTAGATGTCGAGCCACTCGAATCCGACACCGAGGAGTGATTTGGGAGGCGTTTCCTAATTAATTTTTGTTGTTGTTGTTGTTGTTGTTGTTTTTTTTTTTTTTTTTTTTATTTGTTTGGTTGGGTTTTGTTGGTTCAGGGTAGTTTTCATGTATAAATTGGTTACTAACTTGTACGCAATTTATTAATGAACATTTCCTTGTAATGCCACTACTTCCTGTGCACAATTTGTGTGATTATGTTAATGAAACATTTTGCTGAGTATGGCTCAAAGCCTTTTGCTACTTTGCGTAAAATTGTTGCTGAGTTTCAGCTTTTAGGGATTGAATAACCTGTGTCAACATTGATTTGTTTTCTTCATGCCGACTAGGGTCGAATTATGAACTGTCAATTCGAGAGCCGACTGGGGTCTATAAGCCGGCTAGATTGATGAATCGGCCCTTGCCCCAGGCGGTCCTTGCGGGGTCGAGGGCCGGCTGGGGTACTTGAGCCGGCTAGATTTCAGCTTTTAGGGATTGAATATCCTGTCAACATTGATGTCTTCTTCATGCCGACTGGGTTCGAATTATGAACTGTCAATTCGAGAGCCGGCTGGGGTCTATGAGCCGGTTAGATTGATGAATCGGCCCTTGCCCCAGGCGGTCCTTGCGGGGTCGAGGGCCTACAAAAAAGGTTTCCATGAGGGCCGAAAGCTGGGAATCGAGAAAACCAGGGAAACGCTGGCTGAAGAAGTATGCCGATGTGAAAACCGTGGGTTCAGGCACGGTTGGATCAGGGCATCTCAAGCCGCAGAAGCTCTTCGAGCGTCGGGAATTGATTCGGCATCACCACGCTACAGGAGTAAAGATTTTCCGTTTTGTGCCTTTGAGATTGAGAAGAGTGAGGATGAGGGTGACGCCGCATGAATTTTATAGTCTTAAGATTGGAATGCAAGGCGTGTTCGAAGCTATGTAACTTATTGTTTTATTAAATAAAGATTGTTTCATTATAACTGTTTCCTTGTCATTCATAGTCGGCATATGTGTATTTCGTGTTGCTCAAATGTCTAGATATTGCCCGACTCAGACAGCCGTTAACTGCCCGGCAAGACGCGGGCCTATTGGCAGGGACCCGCACGTGGGCAGGGCCGACACGTCTGCGGCGACCGTTAGGGTTTTATTGAGGCTGTTTCAACGGCCATTTATCTCCGATTTGGGTGAGCGTATTGATGCTTGAGCAGTCGGATTAATGGGCTAGTCGACGGTGTTCGACATGTGAATATTTGGCCTGCCGATTTTAATAAAGTTACTTTGCTTTGGCCGAGGCAGCGCGCGTTTCGGCCAGCCGTTGGGATGGTCGGCGAATGTCAATCGACGCTTGTTTTTTGTTTTGTTTTGACCAATGCGTTTTTGGGAGTTAATAAAATTTTCTCGGGGTTGGGACCCTCGAGATCGCAATCGTTGCTGAGAATAAAAGGAGTGGGCGCTTCGCACCAGTAATCCCATTCGACTTATCATTCTTTGTCTGGAATGGTGATTTTGGTTACAGAGGCTCTAATTTCGGTCAAGTTTGGTGTTGAGATGGTTTGCGACAGAAAACCTATCCGTGAGGGAGTTAGGTTATCCGAAGGGCTTGAGTTCCGTGAGTCTCCAAGCGAAGGGCTTGAGATCTGTGAGTCTCTAAGTCGTCGAAGTAGATCACCCCGAAAGGAGAGTCAACAACTGTCAAGTTCATTCTTCCTTGTCCTGGATCTTTGTCTTGACATTGTCAATGGTCTGCTGCTCTGGTGGAATACCCTCCTTATTCTGAATCTTAGCCTTGACATTGTCAATGGTGTCAGGGGCAGTTTGGTGTTTATGCAAGTCGCGGGCTTAAGCATAACTGGTTCAAGGTAGTGCACGCCATGGAGGGGTTTAAGGCGACGGTCGTCAATCCGGTGATGCTGCTTTAACGGCGCGTTTTGTCCTTTTTTTGCTTTCGATATTGTAATGTTCGAATGCGGGTTGTATCAATGTAACAACTGTTTAATCAAATAAATGGTTTTATTTTTAATCTATTTGCGTGTTATTCTGAATTTTGGAATTTTGCTTCTGTGCTAAGGCTCATTACTTCGAATGCATGATCTGTTCTAGCACGTTACACAGGATTAGTTATCAATATCTTTTGTTCGTGCCAACGTTTGCTCCGGATTCGGAGACGCGGTTAGCACTTAGCACTGTATGATCTGTTTCCGAATCCAGGGCCCATTTGTCCTTAAGGAGATTAATCGCCTCCGAATCCGGAGACTTAATCGGCCCTAAGGCGGCATGCGCCAAAGGGGGCTCCGAATCTGGAGACTTAATCGGCCCGAAGGCGGCGTGCGCCAAAGAGGGCTCCGAATTCGGAGACTTAATCGGCCCTAAGGCGGCATGCGCCAAAGGGGGCTCCGAATCCGGAGACTTAATTCGGCCAATCGTGATACACGAAGGGCGCTCCGAATCCGGAGACTTAATCGGCCCTAAGGCGGCATGCGCCAAAGGGGGGGCTCCAAATATGAAGACTTAATTTGGCCAATCGTGATACACGAAGGGCGCTCCGAATCCGGAGACGTAATCGGCCCTAAGGCGGCATGCGCCAAAGGGGGCTCCGAATAGGGAGACTTAATCGGCCCTAAGGCGGCGTGCGCCAAAGGGGGCTCCAAATCCGGAGACTTAATCGGCCCTAAGGCGGCATGCGCCAAAGGGGGCTCCGAATCCGGAGACTTAATTTGGCCAATCGTGATACACGAAGGGCGCTCCGAATCCGGAGACTTAATCGGCCCTAAGGCGGCATGCGCCAAAGGGGGCTCCGAATCCGGAGACTTAATCGGCCCTAAGGCGGCGTGCGCCAAAGGGGGTTCCGAATCCGAAGACTTAATCGGCCCTAAGGCGGCGTGCGCCAAAGGGGGCTCCGAATCCGGAGACTTCATTTGGCCAATCGTGATACACGAAGGGTGCTCCGAATTCGGAGACTTAATAGGCCCTAAGGCGGCATGCGCCAAAGGGGGGCTCCAAATATGGAGACTTAATCGGCCCTAAGGCGGCGTGCGCCAAAGGGGGCTCCGAATCCGGAGACTTAATCGGCCCTAAGGCGGCGTGCGCCAAAGGGGGCTCCGAATCCGGAGACTTAATTGGCCCTAAGGTGGCGTGCGCCAAAGGGGGCTCCGAATCCGGAGACTTAATCGGCCCTAAGGCGGCGTGCGCCAAAGGGGGCTCCGAATCCAGAGACTTAATCGGCCCTAAGGCGGCTTGCGCCAAAGGGGGCTCCGAATTCGGAGACTTAATTTGGCCAATCGTGATACACGAAGGGCGCTCCGAATCCGGAGACTTAATCGGCCCTAAGGCGGCGTGCGCCAAAGGGGGCTCCGAATCCGGAGACTTAATCGGCCCTAAGGCGGCATGCGCCAAAGGGGGCTCCGAATCCGGAGACTTAATTTGGCCAATCGTGATACACGAAGGGCGCTCCGAATCCGGAGACTTAATCGGCCCTAAGGCGGCATGCGCCAAAGGGGGCTCCGAATCCGGAGACTTAATCGGCCCTAAGGCGGCGTGCGCCAAAGGGGGCTCCGAATCCGGAGACTTAATCAGCCCTAAGGCGGCGTGCGCCAAAGGGGGCTCCAAATCCGGAGACTTAATCGGCCCTAAGGCGGCATGCGCCAAAGGGGGCTCCGAATCCGGAGACTTCATTTGGCCAATCGTGATACACGAAGGGCGCTCCGAATCCGGAGACTTAATCGGCCCTAAGGCGGCATGCGCGAAAGGGGGGGTCCAAATATGGAGACTTAATCGGCCCTAAGGCGGCGTGCGCCAAAGGGGGCTCCGAATCTGGAGACTTAATCGGCCCTAAGGCGGCGTGCGCCAAAGGGGGCTCCGAATCCGGAGACTTAATCGGCCCTAAGGCGGCATGCGCCAAAGGGGGCTCCGAATCCGGAGACTCCATTTGGCCAATCGTGATACACGAAGGGCGCTCCGAATCTGGAGACTTAATCGGCCCTAAGGCGGCATGCGCCAAATGGGGGCTTCAAATATGGAGACTTAATCGGCCCTAAGGCGGCGTGCGCCAAAGGGGGCTCCGAATCCGGAGACTTAATCGGCCCTAAGGCGGCGTGCGCCAAAGGGGGCTCCGAATCTGGAGACTTAATCGGCCCTAAGGCGGCATGCGCCAAAGAGGGCTCCGAATCCGGAGACTTCATTTGGCCAATTGTGATACACGAAGGGCGCTCCGAATCTGGAGACTTAATCGGCCCTAAGGCGGCATGCGCCAAAGGGGGGCTCCAAATATGGAGACTTAATTTGGCCAATCGTGATACACGAAGGGCGCTTCGAATCCGGAGACTTAATCGGCCCTAAGGCGGCATGCGCCAAAGGGGGCTCCGAATCTGGAGACTTCATTTGGCCAATCGTGGCAAGTGCCCCAGTGGGAATCGACATATGATTTTCAACGTCGAGGAAAAGTAGTTCATATTGCAGAGGCAAAATATATTTACAGTTATCAGAGCCCACAGATCGGGTCAGTGATAAGGTTTTTGTCAGAATTCTACTTGTGCCGCTTGGGGGGAACCACGTATTTCTTCAATGCCGTAGGTTGTTGGGAAACGCAGGATCTGATGGTAGGTGCTTGGGACGGCCTTCATGATATGTAGCCAGGTTCTTCCCATTATAGCATTATACGGCGTGGGGAGCTTCACGACCAGGAATTCCACTTCGACCGTTCTAGATCCTGCTTGAACAGGTAATGTGACCTTGCCCAATGGGTATTCCGGGTTCATACTAAAGCCGAACAGTGGGTGCAGTGCCGGAGATAGATCTGCCTCGTTGAGGCCGATCTTGACGAAAGTTTGATAGTACATGACCTCTGAACTACTCCCTAGATCTATGAGGATTCGTTCAATGATGAACCAATTTATGCGTAATCCAATGACTAACGAATCAATGTGGGAAGCCGTTGTGTCATTGAGGTGGGAGTCGTTGAAGGCAATTGTCGGAGCTTATTCGAACCGGTCAGTCGAAATACGGCGGCCCTGTAAAGTTGGGTGCGATCGAATTGTGTGCATGGCCGGGAGTGTAGGCAGGCTGTAAATTACGTGAATCACGCCGAGTGGGGGAGAGTCCTGCCTTAATGCTAATGCCTTGGTTGGCTTTCCCTGTTTCACATACTGCTGCAGTCGGCCGTCTTGCACCAGTTCCTCCAGGTGGTCTTTTAATGCGTAGCAGCTCTCTGTTTCGTGGCCGTGATCTCTGTGATATTCGCACCTCTGGTCCCTTCGTCGTGTATCGGGTGGTCCCACCATCTTTGACGGCCATTTGAAGAATGGAAGGTGTTGGATTTTGGTCATTACAGCGGTGATTGGCTCCGACAGTTCCGTATACTTTTTGTCGGCGCGCCTCGAGCGCCTACTGTCGACTTGTAATTGCTCACTCATCGGGTGGGAGCATTGATCGCTCGATCGGCGAGAGTCCCGCCTTTTGTCTCGTTTAGCACGTTGTCGCAGCTCGGGGCTCAGAGGTGGCACGAAGCTTATCGGCCGAGCAATGTCAGGAGGTCCCGATTTGGTGGACGCTCGACTAGCTTTGATCCTCAGGGCATCGTCTTCCACTTTGCAATACTCTTCGACTTTCTTCATCAATGCCCAGACTGTTTTGGGGGGTCTTCTGGTCAGGGAGTTGCGAAGAGCACTGTCAGGATGTAGTCCCATTTTGAAGGCGGTGACGGCCATGGAGTCGTTGCAAGCGTCGTCAACGAGATTGAAGCACTCCCAATATCGCGCCGAATATGCTCTCAGCGTTTCTCCCGATTGAATTTGCATAGCCCAGAGAGAGTCGGCCTGTTTTGGCTGTACCTCGTTGGTGATGAACCTGGCCTTGAAGGATTTTTGCAATTGATGAAAACTTCTGATCGAAGCCGGCTCCAGCTTGTAATACCATCTGACAGCTAGTGGCCCCAAATTGCTGGGGAATATTCGGCACATGAGAGCTTCATTGTCTGCATGCAGCGTCATGGCCTGCTTGTAGTGACGTATATGATCGGTGGGGTCTGATTTTCCGTCATAGAGAGTAAATGATGGAGCTTTGAACTTCTTGGGCAGGGCCGCCCTCGCAATTCGTCGGATAAAAGGATCGTGCCGGTCCTCTTCGTCTGAACTGCTTCTTCTGCGCTTGTTCCTTATATGTGGGCTTTTTTCAGAGGAGCTGGAAGTGTCTGAGCGTCCCTTGTTGTGCTCTGTGGATAATGAATTGGAGTCGCTATCAGTTTCCCTTGGTCGGGCTCGAGGTCGTTGTTTACCTGCACTCAGGGGTCGCTCGGGGTCTTGACGCGCGGCTTCTTTGGATTTTGCTACTTCCAGGGCCAAATCTTGTCGAAGGCGTTCATTTTCTGCGAGCATATTTTCCAGCCTTTGCTCATTCTGTTTAGCTTGTTCCATGATGGCTTGCATCGTCTCCTGCGCTGAAGTCGTTGGTGAATCAAAATTCAAGGCGCGTCTCGCAGCGATGGTTTCCTTCCCTAGCATATCTGCCGGGGTGATGTCGTCTCTCTGTGTGGTCTCGTCGGTGGCTATCGGAGGATCTTGCGTCACGCCTTCCATGGATGTATTTGAGTATTCCCACAGACGGCACCAATTGTGGGGAAGTGGTTTTTTAGAAATACTCTTCGGATCCGGGAAGACGCTCTTGATTCTCAGCTAATCACCTGCAAAGACAAATACTCAGGTCGGGGGTGCCGGGATTAGCACTCCGACGGGCAAGTCAGTTCCTCTACTCAAGAAAGTTTGTTTACTAAGTTTAGTGGAGTGTATTTTTCTTACGTACCCTTCCAAGAACGCTGCTTCCTTTATTTATAGCTGTTCCTCCAGAGGCCTCGGGGCCTGAGCTTGGTTTTCAATCATTACCTGTTCTTATATTCGGCCCCCAACGATCTTTACTGAACGGCTTACATATCGTATTCGGCCCATCCTAGACTTGCAGGATGGGGCCGATTAATATTTGCTGGGCGTCCGGTTAATGTTAGTACCAAGACATGCCCCTTCCGATTTATCCGTATATTCGGCTCCCACATGGGGTAGTGCCCATTCTATGCCTACCAATGCTAATGTACTAAAACAGGGAATTTTGGGTTTCAAAGTTATCATTGGTTCAAAATAAATTTAAATCAATACAGCAGAATTTCGATATTGACTAATTAGGCGTGTTAAACTTTGGACAAAATAGGAAAGGCAAGTCTATACAATTTGGAGATGATTATTAACTAATACTATTATAATAGTAAAATTTTGAAATCATAAGGGGGCGATCGCCCCTCTTGCCCCTTCTAGTCTCTAGATCCATGCTTGGTGGTGATTATTGATTAGTTTATTGCCATGACACTAAAGTGTTAGAGATGAGGCCAACAACAGGGATTAAAATATTAGAGATGCTGCAGTGTTTGATCTGTGTGTTGTAACTTGTAATTATTATTCTTCGCAATGCTCATCTCGTGTAATTCTTCACAAAAGAATCATATAAATTTAAATTGTTTTTTTTAATAATATATATGAAAATCCTACGTGATTCGTGATTAGATCAAGATTAACTTATTCCAAACCTCAAAAATCCAAAACACTAAATCTAAAATCATCAAGCACTTACGAGAGTGATTTTAGTTTGTTTGTTTTTAGGAATAAACAATAAATCGACACAAACGATTTTTTACGTGGAAAAACCACAATTGAAGAACCTGCAATTGTAATCAAAAACCACAGGCGAACCGCCACTGATCAATCCACTACTGAAGAACTAAAAGATTACAAAGATAATACACAAATTACCCAACACAGTCAATTTGTTCTCGAATCTTCTGTAACTCTTTCTCCACGCCTTCGTCACGGAACTGATCAATCCTGAAGTTGATTCCACAACTTCACTTGTCGAATTAATGACTACGTAAAGAATCAAACGCCTTTTGAAACTCTACGTGTTAACCATCGGATTCCACCAAAGAGAACTCTCTTGAATATGTAGTATCAAACTCTTTGATGTATGAATCTCAACTCATAAGTTTAGAACTCTCTTAAGAACATCAAAGAAAACTCACAAAACTCAGAAGAAAACTTCAAACAAAACCCTAGAAAACCCTAAACAAGATCTAGGAAAAGTAATCCTAAAACAAGCCCAACAAGCGAATTTATAGAATCTGAGATCGCGCGGTCCGTTCGAGCGTGGGTCTTCCCGCTCGAGCGGAGACTTCATAATTTGTGATTCATATAGGCTTCCCGCTCGAGCATCCATTTCCCCGCTCGAGCGGGGAATCACACCATCCAGTACTTTGTCAGGCTGTGCAGAGATGCTGTGGACTTGCAATCCCCGCTCGAGCGTTACTTTCCCCGCTCGAGCGGAGCGACCAAAATAGAGAAAACCTGGAAAACTTTATGCGATACAAACTTGGTTTTAATCCATGGATTTTGACAATAAAAGGTCCTAACAATTTCCCCCTTTGTCAAATCCCGGACAAAACCATTCTAAAACAGTTTTCCTAACAAAAGGACTAAAACAACTATCCAAACCATTCTAAAATAAATTGTCCAATCAAAAGTACAAACTCAATACTACCAACAACTCACAACCAAAAACCAAATCTATGCTCTTGAACAACCATCCTGAAAAAAAAAAACAACCACATACAAGCCAACCAAAGATGTGGAACTGGATTAATCAAAATATGAAGTCATCCAAAAACATACTATCCAAAGATAAACAGAAATAACATCCAACCAAAATAACATCCAACTGTACCAAAGAAGGATAGAAATAGAAGAAACAAAGAACTGTACCATGAAACTCCAAAGATAAACTGTACCAAAGACCAAAGATAAACTGTACCACTCCCCCTTTTTGGCCGGGAGGAAACAAAACAAAGAGAAACAAACAACACCAGAGAAAAGATCCAAAGTCAAGGAGCAGGGGTTGAAGGCTCCATCTGAAGCAAGGCCAAAATCTGAGCTAGCTGGGAGGAAGACTGGGCCATAGAAGCCTCAATCCGCTGGGAAGTAGTCTCCAAAGCACTGAACCGGGCATCGGAGGTGGTCTCAAGATCGGTGAGGCGAGCCTCAAATATATCCATCTTCTCCTCAAGATGGTCAAACCGGGAACCAATGGAGCGCTCTAGGGACTGAAGCTGACCTCGGAGTGTACGAACTGGAGGATGCTGCTCCCCCTCACCCAAATCTCCGCTAGCAGCAGCATCATACTCGGCCTCCTCTGCCATGGCTGCAGCAGCACGAGAACCTGCACCAGATTGACCAGAAGGAACCCCCCTAATGTGAGACTGACTATGGGAGACTGTTTTCTTGGTAAATGGGCGTGTAGGAGAAGCAAAGTCGTCCTCATCAAAGGTAGGGACCTCAAATTTGGCTAAGAGCCAGTTGATGAGACAGCCATATGGTAACCCGAGATTGTTGCGCTCAAAAGCAGCAACCATTTTTTGTATGACAAGAGTGGCAAGGTCGATGGGCCGGTTGTGGGCAATACACTCGAGAATAAAACCTTGATCTTGCTTAATCTCAGAACTGTGAGATGTAACAATGATATTGGCACACATGATTAAGTTGAGCAACCTAAATTGAGGAAGAAGTTCATGCTGTTTGATCAAAGAACCGGAAGGCCAAGAGCGAGGAGAACCACACAA
Organism: Camellia granthamiana; assembly: GCA_036172215.1. Taxonomy (NCBI): domain Eukaryota; kingdom Viridiplantae; phylum Streptophyta; class Magnoliopsida; order Ericales; family Theaceae; genus Camellia; species Camellia granthamiana. The sequence goes on from CM069912.1 coordinate 19,301,162, forward strand.
AGTCTTAGCAACCTCATCAAAATTACACGTGGGGCGTGATGGGACTGGAAAAGGGTAATAGATAGGAGATCGCGCACAAATCCCTAATAGCTCATGGATAAGATCAGTGGTTACATGAATGTCCTTGGAGCGAACCCAGACCTTAAAAGACGGTCCAATAGGATCAATTCCTTCCAGATTGCAATAGAATTCCCGGACCCAAGTAAGATTTTGTTGCCCAGAAAACAAAAGAACCTTATCACGTCCCAGGTGATCAAAGAAAGACCGGATAGGAAGTGACTCAAAGGTGGATGGTTGAACATTACGTTCAAGGTGGATGGAACGGGAATGGTAGGACTCACGGTATAACTTAACTTTTTCGGTTGATGGGAAGCGCTCGGTGTTATATGGAGGGCGAGAGGCTGTCGATTTACGACGTTTGTGGGTGGACATGGCTAAACAGAACACACAAACCCCCAACCAAAACCAAAGAACAAAACCAATAAAGCCAAGAGGGACAAAACAAACATTAGTAACACAGGATAATATTGCAACAATGTGATAAGTGAAGATGAAAATGAGGATGCAATAAATCTATTAAAAAGCAAAAATCAACAAGAACCCTAGTCCAGATGGAATGGAATTATTACTGAGGATGAAGGACACAGAAATCAGCCACACAGGTATTCAAATATGAAAATAGCATGATGAAGCACACAGGACAGCAACAAGGGTAGACATCCAATGTAACAAAAACCAAAAAAAACACAAAAAGAACCACAACATACTGATATAAAAACCCCCAAAGTGAAACCCAATACAAAGCAAAGCCATAAACCCAAACTAGAAAACCCAAAAAAAACTAAATGGAAGAGGAATAGACTAAAGGGAAACTAGCAAAACAATCATAAAAAAAAACTAAAACAAGAGCAATATAAACTAAAGCGACTCATCAACTCAATGTAAAACTAACCCAATCAAACTAACACGAATAAAACCACAAAGAGACAGAAAACTGACTCAAGAACTCAAGAACAGAGGAGAAAGAGAGATGAGATATACCTGAGGTACAGAGAAGACGAAACCAACCCAATGTGCAGAGGAGACAACGAATCGCCGAAAAACCCTAGAAGATGAGGAGTTGAGAGGCAAAAATGAGTCCAAGGGTTGAAGGGAGGGAATTTAAACAAAACCAGTCTGCTCGAGCGTAGGGTTTAACGCTCGAGCGGGAGACAAACCTCGCGAATGCGCGCTTGAGCGCGAACAATCAAGAGCGAGCAGAAAAATACCCCTCCCAGAACTGCAAAAACAACTGCAAGCCACAAAACCACGCTCGAGCGTGGAACAGTTCGCTCGAGCGGAGAGAATTTTTTTTTTTTTAAAAATAAAAACACCTAGGATGTCCTGTAACAAGCAAGATGACCAAGTGTCAGACTATACCACAAGGACAAAAGAATCCATCAATCATGAGTCCTGAAAATTTGAGAAAAGAGATGAAACACCAGCTCATGAATAAAACAAATAGTATTAAATCAAAGCCACAAGCATCATGAGAATGCATAACTCAAAAACACACATGAGAGCTCACATAAATGATGTGTGTGTGTGCAATCCTTGAGAGCCACAAAGCTAGAGTTAATCCTCGTAGTGATCGGATGGCTGGACCTCCGACACGAGTAATTGACCATTACAGAGAAAAGTCAAACCACTAGGAATCACGGGGTATTTGTTGAGTAAATGCGGAAGCTCCCCCTCAGACAATGATCCCCCCCCCCCCCTCTTTTTTTTTTTTTTTTTTTTTTTTTTTTTTTTTTTCTTGTGGGCACTCACTGGTGGCATACACGCTCAAGAGTATGGAGACCAAACCAGAGAAGAATCAAATCAAAATGATGGCCTGGTTGGTGCCTCTGAGGTAGCCTTTACCTAATGCCCGGAAATCATGTATGAGGGAGAAACCATGGAAGTGAAATAAGATGGTAGATGGTTAAGAGACTTAACATCACCCATGATATACCAGCATAGGTCAATTCCTCTGAAAGAGTACAAGAAACACTGTCAGTGGTCCATAGAGAACTTTGATCACTTGTGCGGAAACCCCTGCAACAGTTTATCTCAAGGATGTGTACAAAATGAGGTCATGAAGTAAATGAGTATGGGCATTCAGAATGAGCTATGAACAAAGATGAATAAGATCTTGTAAGCAACATGAGTAGTGTTCATATAAAATTTGATGCAAAGATATCAGGACTCAATAACAATGAGATTATTACATCCAAGAACAGTAAGTCAACCACTCACACTCACCTCACATGAAAAAAAAAATAGGAAACAACCTAGTTACTGAGCATTACACCCAAGGTCTTTCTAAGAAACTCAAATCGAAGAAGATCAAGGGGTTTTGTAAAAATATCAGCTTTTTGATGTTCAGTAGGAACATGTTCCAAAACAACAAGGCCTTCATCCACTAACTCTCGAATAAAATGATGACGGATGTCAATATGTTTGGTGCGAGAGTGTTGGACTGGATTTTTTGAAATGTTTATGGCACTTGTGTTATCACAAAAAAGAGTGAGAGTGTTCTGTTCTATACCATAGTCATGAAGCATTTGCTTCATCCACAACATTTGTGCACAACAACTTCCTGCAGCAATGTACTCAGCCTCAGCAGTGGAAAGAGAGATGGCATTTTGCTTTTTACTATGCCAAGAAACCAGATTATTCCCAAGGTAAAAACACCCCCCGGATGTACTTTTCCTATCAACAGCACACCCTGCCCAGTCGGCATCAGAAAAACCAGTAATTTCGGCTGTAGTATCAGTGGAAAACCAAACCCCATACCCCAAGGTCCCATTTACATACTTGATGATGCGTTTTACCGCAAGAAGGTGAGACTCTTTAGGACTGGCTTGGTAACGAGCACAAACACCGACACTGAAGGAAATATCAGGACGACTGGCTGTGAGATACAAAAGACTCCCTATCATACTCCTATAAAGGGTAGGATCAACATCAATACCAGAGGAATCTTTGGAAAGGTGAAGACTGGTGCTCATGGGAGTGCGTGTATGCTTGGAAGACTCAAGACCAAACTTTGACACAAGATTTTTAGCATACTTAGACTGAGAAACAAATATGCCTGAAGGAGACTGTTTAATTTGGAGACCCAAAAAATAAGACAACTCTCCCATCATGCTCATCTCAAACTCATGTGTCATGCAATCCGAGAAATATTTCACAAGATGATCAGCAGTGGAACCAAACACAATATCATCAACATATATCTGAGCAACAAGAATATGAGACTTAGTATGTTTCAGAAATAAGGTCTTATCCACACTACCCCTTTGAAAATCATTATCAAGAAGAAAAGTAGTAAGCCTATCATACCAAGCCCGAGGAGCTTGTTTCAATCCATACAAAGCTTTGTCTAACTTGTAGACATGATTAGGACATTTAGGGTCCTCAAACCCTTTTGGTTGCTCAACATATGCCTCTTCTTTTAAGTACCCATTCAGAAAGGCACTTTTCACATCCATTTGAAACAGTTTAAAACCAAGAAAACATGCAACACCAAGCAAAATACGAATGGATTCGAGACGTGCAACTGGGGCAAACGTCTCATCATAGTCAATACCTTCTACTTGTGTGTAGCCTTGAGCAACCAACCTAGCTTTATTCCTTACAACAGTACCATTCTCATCAGATTTATTTTTAAAGATCCACTTGGTACCTATCACATTCATGTCTCTAGGTCTGGGAACAAGAGTCCAAACTTTGTTACGCTCAAATTGACCTAATTCCTGATGCATAGCATTGACCCAACTATCATCTAGCAAGGACTCTTTAAAATTCTTAGGTTCAATTAAAAAAACATAACACATGTGTGATACCTCATCCTGAATCTGTCTTCGGGTTTTCATTCGATCCGAAACACTTCCAATCACCTGTTGAGCTGGATGATTCAGTTTCACCCTTGCTGATGGTTTAAGTTCAGGACTTGCGGTGATAGAAGCAACAGGAGTGATGTCCCTTTGAGCACTCTTGGGACTTGAACTTACCTGTGAGGATGGTGTTGTAACATTTTCTTGTGCTTGAACCTCAGCTTCTCCTTGATTTTGTGGTTCAGTATCCAAGATTGGGGACTCACCATTGTCATCCTCATTTGTTGCCCAAGTAGGAGAACCTGTGTCATCTATAACCACATTGATAGATTCCATTAATGATGAAGTTCGCAGGTTATAGACTCGAAAAGCCCTACTGTTGGTTGAATACCCTAGGAAAATACCTTCATCACTTCGGGAGTCAAATTTGCCCAAGGGCTCTCTATCTTTGAAGATGTAACACTTACTCCCAAAAGTTTTGAAGTATTTTACATTAGGTTTCAAACCCTTCCACAATTCATAAGGAGTTTGTAAAGTGCCGGGCCTTAAATACACACGATTTATGACATAAACAGCAGTATTTATGGCTTCGGCCCAAAACTTTGGAGGAAGACTCTTACTAAGGAGCATGACCCTAGCCATTTCTTGAACAACTCTGTTCTTCCTCTCAACCACTCCATTTTGTTGTGGAGTAATAGGTGCAGAAAACTCATGCTTAATTCCATGCATATCACAAAAATCCGAAAATGAACTATTTTCAAATTCACGACCATGATCAGTTCGGATTCTTATGATACGCCCAATGGAAACACCCTGTTCATTTTGGATTTTAAGGACTAAAGCCTGGAAAGCATTAAACGTATCAGATTTTTCCCTTAAAAAATTTACCCATGAGAATCGAGTAAAATCATCAACAGTTAAAAAAATATATCTTTTACCTCCAATGCTTTCAGTGCGAGTAGGACCCATTAAATCCATGTGAACCAATTCAAGAGGACGTTTGGTTGTAAAGCTGTTCACCTTTTTATGAGGAGCACGGGTTTGCTTGCCAAGCTGACATGGTCCACACACATGGCTCAAATTCTTACCCAGTTTAGGTACTCCTCTCACAAGCTCTTTGTTGGCAATCTTAGTTAGGTCTTTGAAATTCATGTGACCTAATCTTTGATGCCACAAGTCAATGTTACTTATGATGGCAGACTGACAAGTGAGATCATTAGTAGTAAGAATCCCATAGCAGTTATCAGATGTGCGAACCCCATGTAGGACAGTATTTCCCTTTTTATCCAAAATTTCACATTTATCTTTTGAAAACAATACTTCATGATGGGAATCACACATTTGACTAATGCTCAAAAGATTTGCTTTAAGTCCATCAACAAGTAAGGCATTATCCAGCTTGGGAAGACCAGCAACACTTATAGAGCCCTTACCAATGACTCTAGAAGTGCCGCCATCTCCAAAGGTAACAATTCCTCCTTCATATTTTTCAAGAGAGGTGAAGTAGGATTTGTTACCGGACATATGACGAAAGCACCCACTATCAAGATACCACATGTGTGAGTCACGTGCTTGTAGAGCAGTGTGAGCAACTAAACAAGTCAAATCATCTTTTCTTACCCAAATCTTTTTAGTCTTGGTGTTCCGCCTAGTCATGTAAGGTTGTCTCCTAACCCAAAAAGTATTCGAATTTCTACCCTTTTGAGACACCTTACCAAACAGTTCAAAGCAGTAAGGACGAATGTGGCCATACCTACCACAGTGATGACAAATATAAACAGGTTTTACCTCCCATTTGTTGATCTTACCTGCTTTTGCTTGATGAAGAGAAGAATCATCCTGGTCTACCTTCAATTTGCCCTTTGCTTGAGTCTTCAAGTTATGTGAGGTAGAGGCCTGTCCCTTGTGAGCTGTCGCACCATAGCCTAGCCCTCTTTTGTCAGAACCCATTTGTTGAGACCCGAGTATGTCTTCTAGAGATCTGGAACCTTTGTTCCACATGCCAATTGTTGCTCTAGCAATACGGAGTTCTTCATCTTTCTGACTGACTTTCTCTTCCAATGCAGCTTGTGACAACTCAAGACTTTCAAGCTTTTCTTCATATGTGGAATACACCTTCAGAAGTTCATTCCATTCAGTTTCACAGGATAGAAGTTTTCCACATAAGTCTTGCCTGTCACTTGAGATCTTGATGACATTCTGTTTTGCTGTCAAGAGTTCTCCTTTGAGCCAGACATTCTCACTCTCACATGTTTTGAGCTTGAGAGAGAGTTTGTCGTTGGTTTTAGACAAATTCAGAGATTCCTCGTACAGCTTCTCGTAAGCTTGTTGTAGTTCATCACCATTGATCTCATCAATGTCTTCAGATGTTTCATCATCCTCTCTTTGCTCCTCATTCTCCTTGACCTCATCCAATCTAGCAACCAAGGCAGACAAGTTGCCGGATGGAGGTGGAGGTGAATCTCTTCTTTCATGGAATTGGCTCAGAATTTCCCATGCATCTTTAGCCTTTGTGCAGTGAACAACCTGTTGCTGTTCTTCATTAGAGATTGCCCCACGAATAATGATCAGGGCTCTCTGATTGCCCGGATTATCTGCACTTTCTGTATCTTCTTCAATGGCTTGCCAACCTTCTGGTTCAAAAGCTCTCAAAAAAGCCCTCATTCTGATTTTCCAATACAGGTAGTTGGTCCCATCAAAGGTTGGAGCATGATGCAAGTTTTGACCACGAGCTGATTCCGAAGGTTTTGGAAGAGGTTGAGAAACTGTGGCCCAAAATGCCATGAAAGCACTATCCCCGTCTTCACCAGATTCAGGTTCTTCGAGTTCTTGCTCCGACCCGCTTTCATCATCCCAAGTTACAGTGTAGACTTTCTTCCGATTCTTTTTCGAAGGGCATTCAAGGGACATATGGCCAAACCCTTGACATTCATAGCACTTGACCCCTGGCCCCCTTACAATCTTCTTTTCAGTAGTTTGAGCAAATTTTGGTGGAAAAGTTTTAGGTTTATCATTACTCTTATCTTTTGAAATAGGGGATCTGAAATTAGGCTTCTTTTTCAACAAATTTTTAAACTGTTTTGTAAGCATAGCCGTCATCTCAGACTCTAAATCAAATTCAGTCTCTGAAGGTTTTACAGTCTCATGAGCACTTGTGAAAGCCATACTTTCTTTTTGCTTTTTCTTTGAAATTTGGTGGGCTTCATAAGTCTGCAAATTTCCAACCAATTGATCGAGCTTGAGGGTATCAACATTCTGAGCCTCCTCAATGGCTGTCACCTTTGATTGGAACCTCTCGGGAAGGGACCTCAAAATTTTTCCAAAAACTCTCTTTCGGGATTTTTTCACCGAGAGTGAAACAGGAATTCACGATATCACTGAGCTTAGCATAGAAGTCATCAAACGTCTCATCGTCGCGCATAAAAAGGGTTTCAAAGGCGGAGGTGAGACGTTGAAGTTTTGACCTTTTAACAGAGGTAGTACCTTCGTGAATCGTTTCAAGAATATCCCACGCCTCTTTTGCTATTTCACACGTGCAAATTCGACGGAATTCTTCAGGTGTGACAGAGCAGAAGAGGGAGTTGAGAGCCTTGCTGTTCCAACTCGAGTTCTGGTAATCAGTTATGTCCCATTTATCAAGGGGTTTAGGAATATCAATGCCATTAACGGTGATTGTAGGTTCACTCCACCCAAAGATTACGTAGTGCCAAACTTTCTCATCGATGGATTTTAAAAATGCTCTCATACGAGCTTTCCAATAAGAATAGTTTGTACCGTCTAGTAAAGGGGGTCTATGAGTCGAGTTACCTTCACGAATAGAATCCATGATACTAGTCACACAAAATCACACTCCTATAGTTTTGATAAAACAAAGTTTTTGATAAAACAAAGAGTGACCCGCTCTGATACCAATTGAAAATCCTACGTGATTCGTGATTAGATCAAGATTAACTTATTCCAAACCTCAAAAATCCAAAACACTCAATCTAAAATCATCAAGCACTTACGAGAGTGATTTTAGTTTGTTTGTTTTTAGGAATAAACAATAAATCGACACAAACGATTTTTTACGTGGAAAAACCACAATTGAAGAACCTTCAATTGTAATAAAAAACCACGGGCGAACCGCCACTGATCAATCCACTATTGAAGAACTAAAAGATTATAAAGATAATACACAAATTACCCAACACAGTCAATTTGTCCTCGAATCTTCTGTAACTCTTTCTCCACGCCTTCGTCACGGAACTGATCAATCCTGAAGTTGATTCCACAACTTCACTTGTCGAATTAACGACTACGTAAAGAATCAAACGCCTTTTGAAACTCTACGTGTTAACCTTCGGATTCCACCGAAGAGAACTCTCTTGAATATGTAGTATCAAACTCTTTGATGTATGAATCTCAACTCATAAGTTTAGAACTCTCTTAAGAACATCAAAGAAAACTCACAAAACCTCAGAAGAAAACTTCAAACAAAACCCTAGAAAACCCTAAACAAGATCTAGGAAAAGTAATCCTAAAACAAGCCCAACAAGCGAATTTATAGAATCTGAGATCGCGCGGTCCGCTCGAGCGTGGGTCTTCCCGCTCGAGCGGAGACTTCATAATTTGTGATTCATATAGGCTTCCCGCTCGAGCGTCCATTTCCCCGCTCGAGCGGGGAATCACACTATCCAGTACTTTGTCAGGCTGTGCAGAGATGTTGTGGACTTGCAATCCCCGCTCGAGCGTTACTTTCCCCGCTTGAGCGGGGCGACCAAAATAGAGAAAACCTGGAAAACTTTATGCGATACAAACTTGGTTTTAATCCATGGATTTTGACAATAAAAGGTCCTAACAATATATACTATGGTTTGAAATTTTCAATTAAGAGATAAAAAATTGTAAAATATTTCTTAGGATAGATTACACTTTGGACCTCTACACTTTGTACCAAATCTTACTTTGACCTCCTACACATAAAATCATGATAGTCAACCCTCCTGCACTTCTGATCAAATCCCACTTTGGTCCCTACACATGAAATTGTGACAGTTAACCCCCTGTATTTGTGGTCAAATCTCCCTTTGATCTTTATACAAGTGTCAATGTCTCCTTTCTGTTACTCAATTGTTTAAATTTTGAGTAAATTATGCAAATGGTCCCTATAGTTTACCCCTTTTTTCATTTTGGTCCCCCGTTTCAATTTGACCAATTTTGCCCCTTAATTTTACGGATTGTGTCATATTAGTCTAATAAATAATGGCGGTTAAGTTTGGTGGACAGAAAATCAAAAGATGTTTCAATTTTGTTCCTGTAGTTTATAGGATGTATTAATTTGGTCCCCATAGTTTATAGGAAAGTCAAAACAACATGAACCTAATTGACACATCATGTAAACTAGAGGGACCAAATTGAAACATCATTTGATTTTCCGTCTATCAAACTTAACCGCTGTTATTTATTGGACTAATATGACACAATCCGTCAAATTAAGGGGTAAAATTGAGTAAATTGAAACAACAGGGACTAAACTGAGAAAAGGTAAATTACAAGGACTACCGCTGTAATTTGCCCTTAAATTTTTAAACATAATCTAATCATGTAATAAGAATGTGATTATGACATGAGAATAAAAAAGGAAAATCATCTACATTTTTCATCAATACACACTTTATCCCAAAATTTACATCAAAATATGACTTATTAGGCTAAAACAAAATGTAGATTGTGAACAATTAAGAAGATGAATTAGGATTTTGCATAAATTAAAATCATGAAAATCTATTTTTCACAATAACACAGTCATCTGTCTTTCAACTTTCTTTCTCTTTGATTTCTTTATTACATTTTTTTTTTTAATTTCAAAAGCTCTACTTTCTTGCCATTCCGTCTTAATTTTTACCATACGAACATATATATCGTATTATATAATTCTCATGTGCTTATCACATAGAACAAAGTGTACTAGTGAGAAATATGGAGATTTTTCCCTCTTACCCTCATTTCATAGTCAATTTTTGTCACATAACTAGATTTTGTTAAAAATTAAAAAATGAAGTAATAGAAAAGAGACATTGACACTTGTGTAGGGACCAAAGTGGGATTCAAGTAAAAGTGTAGAGGGGTTGACTATCACGATTTCATATGTAGGGACCAAAGTGAAATTTGACCAAAAGTGTAGGGGGTTTGACTATCATAATTTCATGTGTAAAGGCCAAAGTGAGATTTGGTACAAAGTGTAATTTACCCTATCCGTAAATTGAAAATGAAGGTCAACTGAAAAAATTAGGTACTTATTTTAAAATTGAGGATTATAAATATCAAATTGAGTACTCCAAAATAATATAATAGAAATTTCTTTATTTTAAAATTGATGTTGAATGGTAAAAATAGGGTATCTAATTTCAAATTTATGTCTTCAATTTTTTAATCAAGTGTGCAAAAATGAAAAAAAATTAACAGTTATTTATTTCAAGAGTTACAAAAAACAAAAAAATAAAATAGAAAGCGACTATTACAAAACAATGAAATTTATATATTTTAAAACCAAACAATAATGGACGAGAAAAACTACCACCGCCACCAATCTCTATCATCAGAACACAAGATTCTAGGCACCACCAACCACCACCAATTACCCTAATAAGCATCACCATCATTACAATAAAAGAAGAACATCCTTTGAAATAACTAAAATTTATGCACAGTAATTAGAATGACTTTGTTTAATAGCCATTTTATTAATATTATATTTGTCATATTCAATAAATGGAGAAAAAAAAAAGAAGTGAAATTCTGGTGTTGAATGGAAAGGCACTTGCAATGCCAAGGTACCACTACCAACATCATTACACAAAAGATTTTTTTCTCTCTTCTTTAAAAAATAATACTAAAGTTTATCCACAAATCACATCGCATACACCTAGCTGTTGCTATGAAGTCAATGTTGAATACTTGGCCTGAATACTAAGCAATGGAGGAAGCAAACCATTGGCCTAACCCCAACGCTGCTCAATCTACGGAAAAAGAAGAAGACCTCCTGGTTCGGAGTACAAAGAAAATCAAGAGCTCTATTCCACTCGCAAACACTGAGATGGAAACTGAAGTCAAGATGCTGTCTGAAAAGGGAGATGAGGGTCACAGTGAACCGTGTCCCACACCTCCAAGAAATCTACCACCAAAATCCTTCAAGGATGCACTGGTCACGGCAAGACCTAGTGATTACACGTTTGACAGCAGCGTGGAAATACTCTCATCTGATGAGGAAGACGATGATCAAGAGGGACCTTCCTCAATCGTCCATTCCACCTCTGAACACATGGGTCTACCTAGAGTCACTCTTCCAAAAAAAAAAAATCCTCCAAAAGATTAGGAAACCATGGGAGAATGCTCTAATTATTAGACTCTTGGGGAAAACCATTGGGTACAGAATGCTATGCACAAGGGTCAAGAACATATGAGGACTACAAGGTGAGTTCAACACCATCGATTTGGGGTACAACTTCTTCTTATTCAAGTTCTCCAACCAGGAGGACTATACAAACGTTTATACTGGAGGTCCTTGGGTAATCATGGACCATTATCTCATAGTGAGGCGATGGGAACCTAACTTCAAACCCTCGGAAGCATTTGAAACCACAATCGCAGTATGGGTTCGGTTTTCGGAGCTTCCGATAGAGTACTATCAAGATAAGGTTCTGTTTGCTATTGCCAAAACCATTGGTAAACCACTAAAAATTGATTGGACAATTGCTATGGCTATGAGAGGTAAGTTTGCACGAATTTGTGTGGAGATGGACGTTACCCAACCTCTGAAACCCAATTTTGTGTTGGAAAACAAAAGCTATAACATTGAGTATGAATTACTCCATTCCTTCTGCTTTCTCTATGGCCGTATTGATCACAGGAAGGAAGCTTGCAAATTCAAACTGCCTAGTTCACCACCGGACGGCGTTCAGATAGCCGTTACCAGCACCAAGAACTCCAGTACACCCACTGATGTAATCAACGGTAACCTGCAATCAACGGACATCACAGAGGAGACAGTTAGGCCATGGATGCTTGTCACTAAATGTGGACGTAGGCCAATTCAGCCAAGAAAAGCCCAAGAATCAAATGGTCAAACTTCTAAGCCCAATAAATTTAAATATTTGGACGAAGGCCAGGATGGGCAAGGAGACCAATCCAAGGGAAGGAAAACCAATAGAACAGGTACTGAGAAAGCCTAGTCAGGTCCATTTCTTCAACGGGGCTCAAGCCAATCTAAAGAAGTGAAAGGTAAAGGGAAAGTCAATTAGATTCAATCTCAATCCCTTGAACAATCCAATCAGACCTAGCATTCACCTCTGAATCACTTATCTGGTGCAAGATCATCTACTGCTACGGCAGATTCTTCTGCTAAGGCCTCAGTCTGTGCACAATTCAATGGAGATGAATACGGTAATATAGAGCAGCAGCTGCCTACAGTGACTGACATGAACTGTGCTTTGGAACCTATCACAAGTAAAGAAGACTCTACCATGGTAGATGCTGCAGCAACCCATACACTCACCATTAACTCTAACCTAACTCCCCTCTCTTCAACTTGTTCTTTAGACCACCTGACCAGGAAGAGTGAACCCCCAGACCCAGACCCCGTCAAGACCAACAATGGAGAGAGATGGAGAGCCGACACCAGAAGTTCAAGGGAAAGTAATAGAGAAGCACCTCAACCAAAGTAGAGCAGTGGGGCTATTATTAGAACCCGAGAGTGAAGTTCTTCACCTAGTCGCTTTCGTTTGGTGGATAGAGCAACTACGGTTGAAAATCGAACCACGTTGGGAGAACAACCCAACCCACCCATTCCACTCGATTCAAATGGCCTCCCTCAGATCAGTGGAGGACGATCATCGGAGAATCGGTAGTATCATTAAGGAACTTGCAATCAGAGACCCCCCATCATACCCTTCCATGGATTTGCTTCGACTTTTGTTTTGAAATTGCCACGGAGCCGACAATAACAAATTTAAGAGAAATATAGTGGAGATTATCAAGACTCACAAGCCTGAAATACTGGTGCTCATGGAAACGAAAGTCGCCTATAGCCAGATGAGCAATTTCTTCAACAGACTTGGTTTTACTGCTTCATCTGTTATTGACCCAGTGGGTAGAGTAGGTGGCATCTGGATAATCTGGGACACCAGCCAGGTGAATGTTAGAACTTCTACTGTCAACTCACAAGTCATTCATGCTATGGTCCATAAAGAGGATTTTGAAGAATGGGTTCTGGCCACTGTCTATGCTAGTCCCAATCCCACAATTAGAGCCCATTTATGGAAGGAACTTGAAGATATGGAAAAACCTTGGTTGGTAGCTGGTGACTTCAACGACTACTCAAGCCAACATGAAAGAAGAGCCTTCTCACACAGCCAGGATAATGGGAGGACCCAGAAATTCCTTGATCATGTGAACAACTGCAACCTTATTGATGTAGGAAGCTCTGGACCTCGTATGACTTGGACCAACAACAGGCAAGGTCTAGCCAATACCATGGAACGGCTGGATAGGGCAATGTGTAATGCGGAATGGAAAACCATGTTTCCCGAAGCTACAGTCAAAGTCCTCCCCAGGAGCTACTCAGATCACTCCTCTTTTGTAGTCTACACTCAGGGTATGCATATCTTGAATCCCCTTAATAGACCCTTTAGGTTTGAAGCTGCCTGGGTGATCTAGGCCTTATTGATGTTATTAAATCTGCTTGGCTCCCCATGAAAGTTAACATTCTTGATGCCATTTCTGATTTCACACATAAAGTTACTGATTGGAATAAAAAGACCTTTGGTAATATTTTTAAAAGGAAAAGAAGGCTTTTGGCCAGGATTGAGGGCACCCAGAAAGCACTTGTTGAAACTTTCACTTATAGTCTTCAAACTCTTGAATAAGATCTCATCAGTCAGTATAACGAGACCTTGTTTCAAGAAGAAATGCTTTGGTTTCAGAAATCTAGATCGAACTACATTACTCTTGGAGATAAAAATACTAGATATTTTCATATATCCACTTTAACGAATAGGAGAAAACTCAAGATAAATGCTCTCAAGGATGAGGAGGGTAACTGGATATCTGACTCCCCTGGTGTCAAAAATCTAATTGTTGACTACTTTAAATGTCTTTTCAGGAAGCATAACACTCTCCAACTTGATAACTGGAATAATCTTTCTCCTGTTAAATTTTCTAGGCAAGATAATGATAGCTTCATGAAACCTGTCTCCAATCTTGAAATCCACCATGCTGTCAAAAACAATGGAGCCTTTAAAGCTCCTGGGAGGGATGGTATTCAGGCTGTCTTTTATCATAAATACTGGGATATTGTTGGAAGATCTGTGTGTGATTTTGTTAAACATTGCTTTCATACTAAACTTGTTCCTGAATCTGTTAATGCGACCCTCATTGTGCTTATTCCTAAGATTGATAATCCTGAATATATTAAACAGTTTAGGCCCATAAGTCTGTGTAATGTTACCTACAAGATTATATCCAAGTTGATTGTAAACAGACTTAGACCTCTGCTTGATAATTTGGTGAGCCCTAACTAGTGTAGTTTCATACCGGGGCGGAACACCATTGATAACATCATCATTACCCAAGAGATTCTCCATACCTTGAGCCATAAAAAAGGCAAAAGTGGTGGCACGATCTTTAAAATCGACCGGGAAAAAGCCTATGACCGTCTTTCTTGGGATTTCATTAGAGATACTCTTTTAGATCTGCATCTGAATAATGATTGGATTGACCTTATCATGAGCTGTGGCACTAACAGTAAGTCCTCTATTCTCTAGAATGGGGAAACTCTTGATGAAATCCAACATGAGAGAGGCCTCAGACAGGGAGATCCCCTCTCCCCTTATCTCTTTGTGCTTTGTATAGAGAGACTTTCCCATATGATAAATTCTAAGGTTAAGAAGGGTATCTGGAAGGGTATCAAAGCAAGCCATTCTAGCCCAACCATATCTCATCTTTTCTTTGCTGATGACCTCATATTATTTGCTAAGGCTGACCAATATCATTGCCAAGTTATCTTAGAAGTGTTGTCTAAATTCTGTATTGTGTCTGGTTAGAAGATTAATTACTCTAAATCAAAACTTTTTGTCTCAGCCAACTTATCCCATTATAAGGCCCTCTCCCTTAGTTTTCATAGTGGCATTCCCTTAACCCAAGACCTTGGTAAATATCTAGGCTCCCCTATGATTCATGGTAGAGTGAATAGGAATCTGTTTAGGGATACCATGGAGAAGTTGAAAAATAGACTTTCAGGTTGGAAGGCCAAAACCCTCTCTCTTGCTGGCAGAAATACCCTCATACAGTCTGTTACTTTTGCCATACCTAGCTATCTCATGCAGACTATGGAACTCCCTAGAAGCTTATGTGATGATATTGATAAACTCAATAGAAATTTCCTTTGGGGTGAGACTGCTAACACTAGGAAGGTTCACCTGGTGAATTGGGATACTGTTTGTTGTAGTAAAGCTAATGGTGGATTGGGGATTAGGAAAGCTAGGGACCAGAATGCAGCCCTTTTAACCAAACTAGGATGGAAAATGTTAAGTGATAAAGACAAACTTTGGTGTAAAGTGCTCCAATCGAAATATCTAGGGAATAAGAGCATCTTCCATTGGCCTCTTAAAAGAAGATCATCTCATGTTTGGAAAAGCATCTGTAAAAACAGAGATATCCTGAGGAAATGTGTCAAGTGGAATGTTGGAGATGGTAAGAACATATCTCTGTGGAATGATTGGTGGTGTGGAGACCAACCACTATCCTTGGCTTATGGCCCCAACCAGGGTAATGACCAACTGACAGTTAGTGCTGTCCTTGATGAAGAGGGCAACTAGGATATAGATGCTTTTAATGACCTGGTCAGTCCCCAAGCTATTCATGATATCCTCAAACTCCATAGACCTAGATTTGTAACCTTCATAGATACCCCATTCTGGATGGGATTGACCTGTGGTAATTACACCACTGCCTCTGCTTACAAGATCATCTCCAATCAGACCACTAATGGAGGTGATTGGACTTGGCTTTGGAAAATCAAAGTCCCCCCAAAAGCTGAAGAGTTTTATTTGGTTGGTTCTCTAAGGGAGACTCCTTACAAACCACATGAGATTGGTGAGAAATTTGTCTGGTTCTGATACCTGTCCTAGGTGTGGTTCAGATAGGGAAGACATGGACCATCTACTCAGGAAATGCAGATTCTCCAAAGCTGTTTGGTTTGAAATCCAAGACCCCAACTGGTGGGAGGAGGGTTGCTGTCAGCCTTTTCTTGAATGGGTTACATCTAATCTAAAAAATAAAAATATGTTTTTTGGTCAAACTTGGCATGTTATTTTCATCTCTACAATCTGGCAGATTTGGAAAGATAGAAACAAATTTGTTTTTGAAAATCAATCCACTCCCATTCAAGTTAGTCTGAAGAACATAAGAACTTATGCTCATGGGATAAAAGAGGCATTCCAGTCAGCCCTTCACCCAAGTACATCTCACCTCTTACTAATTAAATAGAATTCTCCCCCTGTAGGTAAACTGAAACTCAATGTTGATGGTTGCTCTAAAGGGAATCCAGGTCAAGCTGGCTATAGTGGCCTGTTGTGTGATGAATCTGGTATATGGATTTGGGGATTCTATGGAAAATTGGGTCATTGCTCAAGTCTAGAGGCAAGACTATGGGCTATTTACAGAAGTCTCACCATTCTCTTCCAAAAAGGTACCAATGAGGTTGCAATTGAGTCAGACTCAAAACTAGCAATCAGCCAAATCCAAGATGGCCCATGCCATAATTCATCTTATCGAGCTCTCATCAAAGATGCTAAGTTCCTCCTGCAAAGATGTAACTGCTCACTGAGGTACACACCTAGAGAAGGAAACAAGTGTGCAGATCAACTTGCCAATATAGGAGTTGCACAGGATGAACACGTGGTGGTTCTTGATGATCCTCCTGAAAATCTGAAGGCCCTGCTTATAGCCGATATCACTGGTGTTAGTAAGATGAGAGTTTAGTCTCTTTTGTGTTTTGTACCATCCTTTTCTTTCTGTTTGTTCTGAACTTCCTATGAATCAAATATATATATATATACTAGCATATGTATAGATGATGTTGCGAATGACCAAACCATGATGGTTTGACTTCTTGGACTCTGAGTCATGTGCCTAGAAAGCACCTAGAGAGCCCATTCAACCATTGAGGGAAAATAAAATAAATTATGTTTTTCCATTTCTCAAGAAGTTTATCAACCACTTTGCCAATCCACAATATTGTTTGTTGTGTTTATTTCCACCACCAATATAAGCACATTTTTTCATTTTTTTTCCTCTAATTTTGACCAAGAAAAAAAAAAAAAAAACTCTCTGCTTTTGATTGAGTGTGCTTGTCTGTTGCTCCATTCAACTACCAAAAATAATCGATGCCTGCTTATTTCATATTCCAATAATGCTACAAACCCTAAAAAAAAACGCAATTTTCACCGCCCCCATTTACTTGTGATTGGTCCAGAAAGGGGGGAAAAAAATGATGTGATTGGTCCACATCATTTTGGGGGTCATGAGAGGTCCCCAACTTTAGAGGTCCTAAGTATTTTTGTGCATATTATATTCTACTTTAATTAAACATAGTAAATGCAATCTTCTATATCTTACTATAAATATATTATATTATATCACATTTTATATCTCTAAATACTATATGACAAATGTTTAAGACTCTTAAAAAGCTCTCAAAATTTGATTCAGATTAGGTGTTATTTTTTTATTTGTTATACATTCAATTATGTAAGATTCAATTTTATTGCCATATCGTTATGAGTAAATTTAGGAATTTAAATTATGAATTTTTAACATTACTCATGTTACATGTCATCCTCAACGTCTTATATCTAATCCAATCAAAGGGAAACTACGAGTATAAATTGTTAGGGAAAATATGTGATTCCCCACAAGTAAATCAATCAATGGGAATAAAAACTAATGCGGAAAAATTAAATCAGAAGCAACACAAGAATTTTTACGTGGTTCCCTCAATGTGAGGTACGTCCACGGGATCGAAATCCGATTCCACTATCAACCAAATAAGTTCCAAACGATTACAAATGAGACACTAATGGTCTCACAAAACCACCCTTAGGTGAATTCCAAATAATCACAAATAAACAAGATGAAAGACCTCACCAAATAGATGAACAAAAATCTTCAGAACCAGAGTTGTAGAAGATCCAAAATAACGAACCAAATCAGCACCAAAAACGAAGCAAAGAACCACCCAAATTAATTCCACTGTTCACACACCCAAATAATTGATTTCACCAAAGTGGAGTATGTGTAGCAGCCATTCTCTTCACCTCGGGATGAGCAAAAACAAACCCTAAAATATTGTGAATCTAGGGTTTATTATCAAACCTTAGTTGTTTCCAAATTGGATTGGGTCTCTACAAATTAAATATAATATATAAAAATATATTATAATTAATACTAAACCAAACTAAACTCTTTTTCCAAAACTAATTGGGTTCCACACTCCAATACGGAGGTATACCCAACAATTCTCCCCCTACCGACTTAGGTGGAGAAATCAACCATACCCGCCAAAGTTCGACACTTTAAATGTTTGTCCCTCGAAAAAGTCTTTGTCAACATATCTAAAATATTATCATCTGTGTGAACCTTTTCGAGTTGTAACAATTTCGAATCTAACACATCACGAATCCAATGGTATCTCACATCAATGTGTTTCGATCTCGAATGAAAAGTAGAATTTTTACTCAAGTGAATAGCACTTTGACTATCACAATAAAACACATACTTTTCTTGCTTTAAACCCAACTCTTGCAAAAATTTCTTCAACCAAAACTCTTCTTTACAAGCTTCTGTAATGGCAATAAATTCAGCTTCGGTAGTTGAGAGAGCAACACATTTTTGTAATTTAGATTGCCATGCCACAGCTTCCCCTGCAAAAGTCATCAAATACCCCGAAGTAGATTTCCTAGAATCAATATCACCGGCCATGTCAGAATCTGTGAACCCATCAAGCATCGGCTTACCATCCCCAAAACACAAACACACCTTCGAAGTCCCTCGAAGATACCTTAGAATCCATTTAACCGCTGCCCACTGTTCTTTACCCGGATTAGAGAGAAATTGACTCACCACACCAACGGCGTGAGCAATATCCGGCCTTGTACAAACCGTGGCGTACATCAAAGAACCAATTACTGAAGCATAAGGAATTTTCAACATCTCTTCTTTGTCTTTCTCACTTGTAGGACATTGATTCGAACTAAGCTTGAAGTGATCCACAAGTGGACAACCAACCGGCTTTGCTTTATTCATGTTGAACCTCCCAAGAACTTTCTCAATGTAGCTTTCTTGAGACAACCAAATCAGTCCCTCTTTGCGATCACGAACAATTTTCATACCAAGAATTTGCTTTGCGGGTCGCAAATCTTTCATAGCAAAAGATTTACTCAACTCTAACTTCAACTTGTTAATCATGGTAGAATCTTGACCCACAATTAATATGTCATCAACATAAAGCAAAAGAAGAATAAATTTACCATATGGGAAATTTTTCACAAACACACAATGGTCCGAAGTGGTTTTAGAAAAACCATTATTCATCATGAAAGAGTCAAATTTTTTGTACCATTGCCGCGGGGCTTGCTTGAGACCATACAAACTTTTCTTCAATTTGCAAACAAATTTCTCTTTCCCTTTTTCCACAAAACCTTCCGGTTGCTCCATGTAAATTTATTCTTCAAGATCACCATGAAGAAATGCGGTCTTCACATCAAGTTGCTCAACTTCAAGGTTCATACTTGCAGCCATGCCAAGTACAACCCGAATAGAAGACATTTTCACAACCGGTGAGAAAATCTCATCAAAGTCAATACCTTTCTTTTGCCCAAAGCCTTTCACAACATGACGTGCTTTGTACCTCAGATTCTTCCTATCATTCTTTAATTTGAAAACCCACTTATTTTTCAGAATTTTCCTCCCTTTAGGCAACTTCACTAAATCATAAGTGTGATTTTCAAGTAAGGAATTCATCTCCTCTTCCATGGCCTTTTTCTAATCATCTTTCTTTGCATGCTCAACTGCTTTTTGGTAGCTCTTAGGCTCCCCTTGATCAGAAATCAACACAAATTCATTGGGAGGATACTTTCTTGAAGGTTGTCTGTCCCTTGTAGATTTCCTCAACTCAAGTTGTGGTGGCGGTTCTTGAGTTGGATGCTCTTCCTCAATTTCTGGCTCAAGTTCATTAGGATTAGCATCATCCTCTACATCTTCAATAGGTGGTTGCACATCTCCCCCATTTTCATCATCCACCGAAGATGAAGGAGATAGATACATGTCAATGAGATCACTAGTTTTTGGCTCCGGTTGATCACCTTTGCCAAAGTCTTCAATTGTTTGGTCTTCAAGAAACACAACATCACGACTTCGAATGATTTTCTTGTCGACCGGATCCCACAATCTATACCCAAATTCATTACGCCCATAGCCAAGAAAAATACATTATCTTGACTTACTATCAAGCTTGGACCTCTCATCCTTTGGAATGTGAACAAAAGCTCCGCAACCAAACACTTTCAATTGTTCATAAGACACATCTTTGCCGGTCCAAACTCTTTCTGAAACATCACCATTCAAAGGATAGGAAGGAGACAAATTGATCACGTCAACCGCTGTCTTCAATGCCTCACCCCAAAAGGATCTTAGCAATTTAGCTTGTGAAAGCAAACACTTTGTTCTTTCCACAATGGTGCGGTTCATCCTCTCGGCAACGCCATTTTGTTGAGGAGTCTTCTTAACTGTCTTTTGGTGCCAAATACCTTGGCTGCGACAATACTCATCAAATGGCCCAATGTATTCACCACCATTGTCTAATCGGATGCACTTCAATTTCTGCCTTGTTTCTCTTTCAACCATGGCCTGAAAATGCTTAAATACTTCTAGAACTTGATTTTTAGTTTTTAGTAGAAAAGCCCAAACTTTCCTTGAATAATCATCAATGAAAGTAACAAAATAAAGTGCACCACTATGTGTTCTAACTTTTAAAGGACCACAAACATCCGAATGAATCAACTCCAAAACATTTTCTTTTCTAGAAGTAACATTTTTCTGAAAAGAAACTCTATGTTGTTTACCCGCCAAACAATGAACACAAGTTTTGAGATGTGTACCTTTCAAACCGGGTAGAAGCTCTTTCTTGAACAATACTTGCAGCCCATTTTCACTCATGTGGCCAAATCGCTTGTGCCACAATTCGGTAGAAGTATCATCTTCAAGTGCATTGATAACACCTTTACAAATTTTTCCTTGCATCGAATAAAGTGTATGAGTCTTCTTGCACTTGGCCACCACCAAAGAACCCTTTGTGAGCTTCCATATTCCATCACCAAATTTGTTGTTGAAGCCTTCATCATCTAGCTTCCCAGTAGAGATCAAATTGAGGCGAATGTCAGGAACATGCCTCACATCTTTAAGCAATAACTTACAACCCAAATTTGTTTCCAAGCAAACATAACCCATGCCAATAATCTTGGACAAACCTTCATTACCCATTCGAACAGAACCATAATCTCCTTTGGTGTAGGTAGTGAAGAAATCAACTCGAGAAGTCACATGAAAAGAAGCACCAAAATCAATCACCCAATTGCTCTCTTGGCCCACAAAATTAATACAATCATCTTCACAAACGACCATGAGATCATCGGTAGTAACTGCCGTTGTGTCTTCTTGCTTCTTATCCACACTTTTGTCACGCCTTTTCTCCTTGTTCTTGAGTTTTCGGCATTCTCGCTTCATGTGCCCTTTCTCATGGCAATAATGGCACTCAATGTCTTTCTTTGAAAAAGAACAACCTTTTGATTTGTCACGGCTTTGATTACGATCACGAGGAGTCTTACTCCTCCCCCTTGTTTTGCTTCGGCCTCTCACAACAAATGCTTCCGAATGAGAGGAACCCGCTGATTTTCTTCTAATTTCTTCATTCAAAAAGCTACTAGTGACTTGGCCCATTATGACAACTCCATCAGGTGCCGAATTACTAACCGTCACAACCAAGGTCTCCCAACTTTCGGGCAAAAAACTAAGTAGCATCAAAGCCTGCAACTTATCATCAAAAACAATTTTCATAGAAGCAAGTTGGTTAACAATACTCTTTATTTTATTCAGATGTTCCGGAATAGGGCTGCCCTCTTTATATTTTAAATTAACCAACTTACGAAACAGAAAAGCATTATTTGTGGCTGATTTCCTATCATAAAGGCCTTCTAATTTTTTCCATAAATCATGTGCTGAAGTTTCAGTAGCAACATGATGAAACACACTGTCATCAATCCATTGACGGATAACACCAACGACTTTTCGATTAAGCCTATTCCATTCATCATCTTTCATACCCTCGGGTTTGCCACTATCACCCTCAATGGGTCCATACAAATCTTTACAAAATAATAGGTTCTTCATTTTAGTTTTCCAAGTTACCCAATTGCTTCCATTGAAGCTAGACATACGACCCACATTCCCCTCCATTGATTTACACAAATAAATAAATCCCAAATAAATCGTACGCTCTGATACCAGTTGTTAGGGAAAATATGTGATTCCCCACAATTAAATCAATCAATGGGAATAAAAACTAATGCGGAAAAATTAAATCAAAAGCAACACAAGAATTTTTACGTGGTTCCCTCAATGTGAGGTACATCCACGGGATCGAAATCCGATTCCACTATCAACCAAATAAGTTCCAAACGATTACAAACGAGACACTAATGGTCTCACAAAACCACCCTTAGGTGAATTCCAAATAATCACAAATAAACAAGAGGAAAGACCTCACCAAATAGATGAACAAAAATCTTCAGAATCAAAGTTGTAGAAGATCCAAAATAACGAACCAAATCAACACCGAAAACGAAGCAAAGAACCATCCAAATTAATTCCACTGTTCACACACCCAAATAATTGATTTCACCAAAGTGGAGTATGTGTAGCAGTCGTTCTCTTCACCTCGGGATGAGCAAAAACAAACCCTAAAATATTGTGAATTTAGGGTTTATTATCAAACCTTAGTTGTTTCCAAATTGGATTGGGTCTCCACAAATTGAATATAATATATAAAAATATATTATAATTAATACTTAACCAAATTAAACTCTTTTTCCAAAACCAATTGGGTCCCACACTCCAATAAGGAGGTATACCCAACATAAATTAATGCTATAAAATAAGTTTTCACTGCTTGCGGATGGGAATAGACTTGTGGTTAGGTCGACCGACTCTATCCATCGTGTTATTTAAAAAATTGAGCAATCAAATTCTTGATTACTTGTGATTAGATATGTCGATTCTATCCATCGAGTTATTTAAAAAGGTGACCAGTCAAATGTTTAGTTGATTGTGGTTAGGTCAGTTTACTCTATCTGTCGAGTTATTTTAAAAAAATGACCAATCGAATTTTTGATTGTTTGTGATTAAATTTGCCAACTTTATTTGTTTTTAAAAAGTGATCAATCAAATTTTTGATTGCTTGTGATAGGTCCGTCAACTCTATCCATCGAGCTATTTAAACTGGTGACCAATCAAATTTTTAATTGCTTGTGGTTAAGTCTTACTTTTAAAGAGGGACCAATCCAATAGACTGGAAAAACAATCAATTTTGAAAGCCAATCTTCTTGGCAGTTTTGTGGCCTGTATGGAAATCTCGGAATGATTTTATTGTCAATAACAGGGCTTTAGGGAGGGAAAAACGCTCATTGATCTAATTAAAGCTAGGCTGGGATTCTGGACAAAAAGCACATTGGGATCTAAAACATTTTCTCTTTGCTGATTTTCAATAGATATTGAAGCCATTAGATAGTTGAAGCCTGATTAATCGAAGTTAATTATGCTCTGCTTTTGAAGGTTTTGATTCCTTGGCCTTTTTCCTGAAGCACTTTAACCCTCTTTTGATGGCATGTTGCTACTCGTAGAATTTTCGTCAATAAATTTCTCTTTTCTGAAGAAAAAATAAAAAAGACACAATAATGAAAAGTATATTGGCTATGAGTGCTAATAAAACAACGCATGTCAAGATTTGAAAGAGCACTCATTTATCTAAATCCAAATTATGTATAGACAAACACATACGTAGAGAAAAAAAATCTACAAATTTACTCGAGAATATTGACAATCACTCATGATGACATTGGAGCAATTGCACAAGTACAGTTTCTATATTCACACATAATTTATTACATGGCTCATAGTAAAGGCAGACCAGTTGTATATTCAAGGCAGAAGGCTATGCTAGGACCACCGAACCAGCCAAGGAGAAAACACACTACATGTATAAAATAAATCAGGCTAACGAGAAGAAACAGTA
Organism: Camellia granthamiana; assembly: GCA_036172215.1. Taxonomy (NCBI): domain Eukaryota; kingdom Viridiplantae; phylum Streptophyta; class Magnoliopsida; order Ericales; family Theaceae; genus Camellia; species Camellia granthamiana. Next base: position 19,325,405 of record CM069912.1, read on the forward strand.
CTTACATAAATTGAGCAATACCACTACAGGCTACAGGACAAACTGTAGGAGCTATCAGCTTATTTGAGTTTGGAGAATAGATCAAACATAATCATAATAATTAAATAGTTTTCCATAGATAATACATGTAAGGAAGGACACCCTGTAACCTTGCTTTCTGCATAAATTGGACCGCCATCTATTTCTTCAACTTCTTTATCAAGAAAAGCATATCTAGCAAATCACCTGAAATCAAATTTTGGAATTGATGACATTAAAGACTAGTTAAAAGTAACTACATTAAATGTGCTAATATCAAATTGGGGCAAACCGTTTCTAAGCTAAGCAAGATACAAATATTTATTACAAAGTTAACAATGGAAATCAAACATATATGTAACATGATGTCTCAACAGCCATTACGTAGAGACTTAAATGAACATACCAAAACCAATCCTTTGACTAGTTATAAATAAATAAATAAAAAGAGTTACAAAAAACAACCGTGACAACAATTACAACTCAAGCAAGGGCGGACCTAGGGCTGGGCATAGGTGGCTGCAGCCCAGCCCAAAATTTAAAAAATCTATAGAAATTTTTCTCCCACCCAACCTAGCCTCCCAACCTCTCCCAGCCTAGCCCCAAATAAGGGCCAATAGTTTTTTTTGTTTGTTTTTTAAATAGGCAGCCCAATAGCTACCCAATACTTACCCAAAAAAATAGATAGGCAGGCGAATAGGTTTGTATTTGTTTAAAGAACAAATCTTCCAAAACAATCCTCACATCTTTCAATAGATAGGAAACAACCCTCTCTTCGTCTTCTCCGTCGTCTCCAGTAGCCTACAGCAACTCCACTTTCCTAACATTTTTTGTAAATGTAATTAACCAATTATATTATTTCGTTGGTTGAGAATGGAATTGATTAACAATGGTTTTAAAATTTTATCTTTATGCAACAAATATTATATTACTCTTAGTTTTTTTATGATGCTACCTTGTTCAATGTTTTATATTGCTCTTAGTTTTTAACTTTGAAATATGTTAAAACTGTCATTCGCAATTCAACAGGGGATGAGTTTCTTGCCGATTGCTTGTCTCTCTACCTTGAATGAGACCTTACATTGAAAATTGATTTAGATTTTGTAATCGATGAATTCAAATATTTAGAGACTCGTCGAGTACAACTTAATTAGATTGTTTCTAATCAATAAATTTAGATATTAATTTAGATTATATTATTAAATTCTCTTTTTCTTATGTGGTTATACTTGAAATATATTGTATAATTTTACCTTAATATTAGCCCACCCCATCGACGAATCCTGGGTCCGCCCTTGGGGTCAAGACATGTATAATTACAACAATGGACGTCAATGCCAAGTTAATGAAGGCCCAAAGCCAAGGCAATATACACATCCGACCTGAAAGATAATATTGATTTAGTAAGTTGTTGGTAAGATAGAGAGGGTGCACGGTAGGGGAGGGGATGACAAAGAAGTGGTGGCTATGCATTGGAAAAAGCAAATTTGAAAAAATAAATATTGATTTTTAGAGAAAAATTCATAGAAATATTTAAAAAAAGAAAAGAAAAAAAGAAGGTAAATTTGTTAATTCTTAGCCCTAGATGACAGATAGACCATGCATTGTGGATCTCTTGCATGAAAGTTGTCTCTCAAAAATGGACAAATGTGTTGTTTGATGAAAAGGGTGTTCCAGTTAGAGCTGCTAAGTCTTGCAAGTTTAATATACTAGTAAAAAGAGAGTTTGTGTTGACAAATTTTTGCATAGACCAAGATATAAAAGGATATTAAGGTATAGAGTAAAATCCATTATCTATGAGCTCAAATGGAACTCGGGAAAGACAAAATGACTCCTAATTGAATGTATGCTTATGTTTAGTTGGGTTTAGTGGCAATTTGTATTAGCAATCTTTGCTACTATATTGATTTGGGATAGATTTATTGTAATAAAGATGGTAAAAAATTTAAACTTACGTAATTGTTTGGGTTGGTGCAAACTCAAAATCAAATGCATGTTGAATTTTTTATTGTTTATTTTAAATTGTGATGGTGAATTTTGTGCAATTGGTATTTGTAATCTTTGCTACTGTGTGGGTTCAGTGTAGATTCGTAGATTCAAGAAGCCCATTCCTTATACAATGTTTTTATTTAAGTCGCTTTGGACGCAAAATTGCATTAACAAACAAAATATCCATACAAAGTTTCTATTGAGAATAATACTTATGGCACATTAAAAATTTGACATGCGACAATTGACTATCATTTCTGCGGAAATAATAGTGAGTTTTTGCCTAGATGAAATTTGTGTGTGAAAAGCTCAACTAGCATTTGATCTAATTGAACTGAACTTAGCCTGGTGAGTTTTTACCCCTGTTTTTTGGGACTCAATTGACATTGCTTCTAAAGACAAAATTCTTTACTGCATTAGTGATAAAGGCTCCGTCTGTTTTTAAGTAAAATGTTTTCCTCAAAAATATTTTATGAATTTTCACAGTTTGCTTAACAAAAAGTAAGTAAAAACTTTTTTAAGAAAAATATTTTTCATTGTATAGCTCCAAAATGACTTACTATTGAAAATTTTGTAAATCAAATTTTTATCTAGAAAGTTCACTGACTTCTACCCAATGCATACAATAGAATTTTTTTTTTTTTTTTTTTGGGTGTGCAAAATCAAATTACATGAAAGAAATTTTGAGTGTAAAATATTTCGCGTCAAAACAAACGGAGTTAGAGTTCATCCTCAGGCTGTGTTTGGATAATGGATTTGAAAATGGAAATAAAAAATGTCACGTCCCGTATTTTATTACTCGGATAACCTTACCAATATTCATCAATTAAGTCCATTTACAAATAACATTTCATCCTTGGATGAAAAGATGAATAATTAAATATACATATTCCCTCTCGTTATACAACAATGACATTTACATACAAATAAAAAAAATGCTCTGATGTTTACAATAAAAGAGATGACACTACTCTTTACAAAAAAACTACACTCAGCCAAACAACAACTGAAGTAGTACAATCCATCACTACATTACACTTATGAAATAGTAAAAACCATTGTTTGATTTTCAAATCCGAAAAGCATTCCCTGTACACATGTACAGGCAAGGGGTGAGCAGCCACTAGCCCACAAAGCAATCTCATATTAAAACATTAAAAGATATGCGGGTACAAAGATACTCATACATATATGTGAAATCATTTCATGTCAAAATCATATGATTTTATCACATAATCTCTTAAATCCAATTTATTTAATTAACCATAACCAGTTAACTTAAATAAATAAACATGCTTCAATGGTAACATGACATCATTTTCAATCCATTCAATTATCTCATTATCAATTGAATCAAATAATTAAACAATTTATAATGACATCTAACAAAGCATCAAATACATTTTATACAGTCTTATGAGATGAATGCATATGCCATGTCATGCTCAAAATATTTTTCTCATCTTTTGAAAATCTTATGCACAATGCCAATTTGAAAACACTTATCCATCAATTTCAACAAAATTTCAAGGTGGTAAATACGACTCAAGTAATCCCTAGGCTGGTGTCTGCAAGTAGACTGTATAAGTATTACCAATTTGTCATTTTTACCAGTATTAACTAAAAGGCTCGTCACCTATCATCTACACCACCTTTCAATCCCTAGGTTGGTGTCTGCAAGTAGACTATACAAATACTACCAATTTGTCATTTTTACCAATATTAACTGAAAGGCTCGACACCTATCATCTACACCACCTTTCAAGACTTACTACCGTATTTACTCCAAAATCATTTCATGAAAACTTCTTTCCCTACATTTCTTTCTCAATGCAAAGTTTCAAATCAAATTTCAAAGCTCATCATTATCAAATGAATTGTTATGCCAATGCAATGATTAATATTACAATGTAATATTTCTTCCACTTTCAATACTTCCACACAATATTCCCATTGTGATCAAAATTCTCATTTCTCATTTTAATATAATTTCTAATACAATTCCAAGAGATAATATAACCATATACATATTCATATAGTCTCTACATGTTAATCGACATTCCCAATTTAGTCATTTCAAGACGAATTTATAACATATTATATATCAAACTTCCAAAGTTCCATCATTTCTCATCCTTCCAAGAAATCACTCATTTAAATGCAACATGGTAAATTTTTACCGATAGCCAAAATAGTTATCTCTAATATATTAATTAAAAAATAACAACATGGACATAGAATCCAACATATAACCATAACCTGGAATCTCCCATGATTCCCAACATTTATAAACAAATCATATTCCACATTTTATCAAATATGAACAACTACACTAGTTTTCATATCACAATCACGTTTGGTATATAGCGATCCTGGGTTTTACCCCTTGTTGTATAATAATCCGGACTTGGTTCCGTGGATGTTAGTTACGATTTATGTCTTGTTTCCGTCCTTCCATACTTTGTTTTTGAGTTATAGGATGTGTTGGGCAGGTTTGTTACAGGTTGGTTGTGTTTGGGAACAAATGGTTGCTGCCCAGAATTTTGGTCCTTCGCTCGAGCGAGCAGTTTGTCGCTTGAGCGAGATCTTTGTTTTTGGTTCGTCGCTCGAGCCAGTGTTTCTTAGCTCGAGTGAGCGACTGCGTCTGGGTTTAGACCTGAGGGTTGCACTTCTTGGCTCGAGCGAGCTTTCCTTCGCTCGAGCGAGCGAGGTGTATGTTTTCGAGTTCTTCGCTCGAGTGAGCATTCTGTCTCTCGAGCGTGCTTCTGGGTTGCAGACCTGAAGCATCGTATTGTTGGCTCGAGCGAGTCTTTCTACGCTCGAGCGAGTGTTCTTTGTGTCTGGTCGCTCGAGCGACCAAGTCTTCGCTCGAGCGAGCCTGTTATATTTAAATACGCAGCAGCGGTTTTAAACATCTTTTTTTAGCCTCTTTTGTTTTAAAAACCCTAGGTCCGTGTTCTCTCTCCCTCCACTCACCTTCTCTCTTAGGTTTCATCTCCTTTTAGTGTGTTTCTACCCTAAGCTCTTTGTATAAAAGATAGAGGGTGACTTGGGCTTTGTTTTAATCTGAGCAATAGTGGATTTGGAGCACCTTTGGTTTCCACCATCTTCTCCATTTGAGTTCTTCGCTTCGAGGTAAGGATATCCTACTCCATCTTATAGGCTTTGTCCTAAGTTTTAGTCATTTTGATATGTTGGTGTTATTTGGAAATTTAGGGTTTGACTTATACTTTTAAAAAGGGGGTTTTTCATCTGTTAAACATCATATGTTTGTAAGTCATGAAAATGACATTGATAGTTTTGAATTGATAAAATTGAACCTTAGGGTTGATTTTGTGAAAAAGGGGGAAAGCCCTAATTGTTGTAGTAAATTAATTTGTATAATTAATTTTGGGGAAAATGTGGAATTAAGTTTAAATTCATGGAATTGAGGAATTTATTGATTGAATGGTGTAGTTGGATAGTTTAATCACTCACCTATGAAAATGTTGAGATTATATCTGTTGTACATTTATTTCCTGTTTAGAAATAACTGTTTTGGGCTATCGGTGGAGGATAGTCGTGATTGTTGTAGACATTGCATGCTGATTAGGGAAAACTAAAACTAATCACATTGAATGAGTCATCGAATATGACAATTGAATTAATACAGCAAATACGTGTATTGATTGCATATTGTTTGAGATGAGATAGGGGATGTACTCTATGGTTTGAGGGAAGATAGGGGATGGACTCTCAAACCTGTTTAGGAGGAGAAAGGGGATGGACTCCACTAGTACAGCAAATGTCTGTACTTATTGATTCTTGGAAGTGTTTTAGTACAGCAAATATGTGTACTTATTGACTTATGGAAGTGCTTTAGTGTGAGCCTTAGTCTCATTTGAATTATTGATATTGGAAGTAATGTTGATGTGAGATGTAGTCTCATTTTATAGTTTGGCTAGGTTCTGAGCCATGTTTGTATAATTGGAAAGTTGAATAATAACGTAAAGTGAAACATGTCATGGACATTATTGTCATGAAACTGTATAGTGATATAATGGATTTAATTATGTTAACCATCTATCGAATGCAATTGCTTTAGTCAATTCTTATATTTGGTTTAGTGTATTTCTGCTGGGCTGTGGTTCACCCTATATGGGAACATCATGTTCAGGTCCAGGTGATATGCTACCTCCAAGGACTTAGCTTGGGAGGATTTGGAGTTGAAGACTCTTTCTTTTTAGTTAGTTTGTTTGTTATTTTGATATTACATGTAATTACATGCCAAGGGCTTAACCTGTAGTTGAGTTAGTACTCATTTCTTTTGTGTCCAAGTATTGGCTTGGAAGGATATAAGCTCGTAGGGCATTTACTTTCGTTATTACATGCAATGTTTTTTTTTAAGAATACTTTGATGGATGGAATAATATTTGTTTTCTTATATCAATACATGTCAATATTGTGAATATTATGGGTTTATTTTGAGGGCGTCACATGGTAACCTCTCAATGTCCATTTTTAACCGTGTCGGTTTTATTCCAACAAATACATTAAGCAAAATAATACTGTTAATATCCACACAAAAAAAAAAAAAACCATCATTTTCTTTTCAAACTCATTCTCCAAGCATTATTCAACTATGACATCCTATTTTATCGAAAGCCCCAAAAGTTAAACGTAATTCCTTTTTTTCTTTAAAAATGCTCTTTTGGTCGCAAAACAGTAAAATTTTCAAAACCTATCGAATCGAAGTTTGTTTTTGTTCAAATTTAAAACATAGCTCTTTCATAACCTTACAAACATATTCCACGTTTACACTTTTGCAATTTGGATATCAACTCTTTATTTTTCTCAAAATTTCTTTTTTAAGCAAATAAATCACAAATTTTTCAAAAATTTTAATTAAATTATATACAACTCTAAGCTCCATATAATCAAGTAAAAGTACATAAAGAAGTGTAGGAAAAATCCCTACTTAACAATTTACACAATATTCCTCAATATCAATTTATTTTTCTTAAAAATAAATTCCAAAACTCAAGGATGAGATAAATATTTCAACATTAATTTCTCAAAATAAATTATCTAACCATAATATGATGTAGATACAGCCCATACAACTATTAAATTTTATTTTCGGATTTCTTTGCAAAATTATCAACACAAAATGATTTTTCCAAATCAATCTCAAAATGTCAACATTCTTAACATTTCAACATAATTTTTCTTCCAAAAATTACCAAACAAAAATCTGAATATATATATATATGCAATACCTCTTATAATGATATATTTTCTCAAAATAACCCTAACATAGCTTTAATGTAAAAATATGAAGAGAGTCCCTACCTTTAAATAATGAAGAAGAGTAGATCTGGAAGGCACATCTTACCCGATCATGAATCCGAGACTATTATTGCTGTGGCGACCGGCCCTTGTTTTATTTCTTTTCTTCCCTTTTGTTTCGTTCTTCTTTTATTTCCGTTGGATTTGAAACGTCCGGTAACAGTTCTCTAAATAAAGTTCTCGTTCTATTTTGTTCGGTGTTGAATTTCACCTGTCCCGGGGCGCGCACGGTCGGGTTCGGAGTGCCCGGAGGGTGAACCGGAAATTTCTGGGCTGCTGGGCCAAGGCCGCACGTGCGGGGCCTTGGGCCGCACGTGAGGGATGGAGGCCGCATGTGCGGGGGATGAGGCCGCACGTGCGGAAATGGGCGAGTTGGGGAAGTTGCTCACTGCTTAAATTGCAGGTGCAGAGAGTGGTGCAGGAGAGGAACCCTGCATGTGCGGGGATGAGGGTCGCACGTGTGGGAGGGGCGCTCCGCACGTATGGGGAAGGGCGCCGCACGCGCAGCAGACGGGCAGTCCAGATCTCTGTTTTTTTTTACCCTTTTGGCCGAAGTTGTATCACATTTTGGGGCTTTTTCTCTCACTCTATACTTCATTTCTCTCCTCATTCTCTGTAGAAACCCTAACCAAAAACACTTAACCACTTTGATTCCTTACAAATTTTGGATCTTGAACATCATCACCTCTCCTAAATCTTGAAGATCAAGCTTGGACTTCCCTTGGTGTAGGAGAAATTCAAGAACATTCCATCTTGAAGCTAGGGTTTCACTTTCTTTCTTCATCAAGTTGAGGTAGGGATATTCTTGAGTCATAGATACAAGTTTTGCCATCTTGATGATGATTTTAAGAGTTTTCTTCTAGTGTTTTGTTGATTTCAAACTTTGTGATTCAAAAATGTAGAGAGTTTTAAATGTGGGTTTGTATCTCTTGTCTTTTACTATTCTTGAGGGTTTCCCTCTATTAAACTCATGAAAGCTAGTTGATGGAGTTTTTCTTGAAAAATGAGGAAGGTTTGTTTTTAATGAAAACCCTAGAAATTGGGATTTTGAAAAAAATGGAAAATGCCCTAGAAATTATTTGTTTTCTTGTGTCAAGGAGATGAATGAGAACAAGTTTCATCAAATGTTTAGCAAAATGGCAATTTACTTGATGTTTGAGAAAGGAGATGTCATTTGAACCCTATCATTAACACTTGAATATGTAATGTTATAAATGGAAATTGTGGTGCACCATGGTTTATGAGAATTGTAATTGTTGGAGATTAATATTTGGGAACATCATATGTAATCTTGAGGGAACTTGATTGGTGAGACTTGTGACATGAGGCATTGTGAATATGTGTTTATTGACATGTGGTGGTTTTGTGAAAGAACATTGAAAGGGGTAATTGTGAAAGTAATTGTGAATATTCTCTTTTGAGATATTTTGAAATAAAGAAATGCTATGAGTTAGTGATTATTTGCATTCCATTGTCAATTGAATTATTATCATTATTGTACATCTCGACATGGGTTGGAAAATGTTTACTTTGAGAAAGGTTATATTGTAATGAGAACTATGATAATGTGAATGGAGTAAATACGTGGTAAGTACGGATAGGGGGTGTAGTTGAACTTGTTAAGTTGGCCTGAGTGTTCATGGTGAAAGACCAAAAAACCGTGTGGATAGGTGTCGAGCCTTTCGGTTAATACCGGTAAAAATGACAATTTGGTAATACTTGTAAAGTCTACTTGCAGACACCAGCCTAGAGATTACCAATGTCGTATTTACCGCCCCGATTGATTAAAAATTGGAAGTTTTTGAAATAAGTTGAGAATGCAAATTCTATTGAGAGATGGTAATCTTTAAAGGAACATGAAATGGATTTGCTTTAAAAAGGATGCATGGCATGGCATAGACATTTGCATTTTTAATTGGAATTGCATAACTGTATATACTTTGTGAGAATTCTCTACTGGGCTTATGCTCACCCCTATGGGATTTGGTGCAGGTAAAGATGTTGTGATCCCGTCGAGCTAAGGGTGTGGATATGTTTTGGTGAAGAGTAGATTACTCTTTCTTTTGTTGTAATTTCTGTAAAGCCTAGGGCTAATTTGGTATGGGTCCGAGAGATCATTTTGTGTAACTGGGCTATTGTCTTGGAGGATGTAAGCCCGTAAGGGCATTTCTTTTATTTTATTTTTATGTTGAAGACTACATGTTTCACATGCTATAGATTCAGGTGTTTTCTTATCCTTGAATGTATATTTGCATGTAGAACCCTTGTACAAACCATGGATATTTTTGATATAGGGAATGGAGAATGGTTGTGATTGATGAATGTACGTAGTTAATGTATTATTCATGTTGGAATTATTTCAGGGCATGACAATTGCGAAGATTACGACGAGCTCTCCGACTTTCATTTACAAAGTTTTTGCAAAATCTCACTCTAAGGACTCTCATTTAAAGCTCAAATGTTGAGCCAGCAATGGAGGCCAAAAAGATAGAGATAGTGAGAGAGAGAGAGACGAAGAGGGAAAGAGAGCAGAAGCTCTATGCTTAAGGAAAGAAGAAAAGCAAAAGGAGGGGAAAAGGAGAGAGGAGTGGGGGACAACCCCATGTGGGTTTGTCTTCCCAAAAGAAAAAAAAAAAAGGTTTTCCCAAAAAATAATTTTTTGTAATAATACCTCCAAATTTTATAATATAAATTATAAAATGATATAATTTTTCTCACCACAAAATATAATATCTTTGTACACCACAAAATATAGTATTTTGCTCACCACAAAATATATACTTAATTTATTCACTACAAAAATATATAATTTTTTACCACATGGGACACACCATAAAATCAACTATCAAATATTTATTATAATCCTATATAATAAATAATAACAACTCCCAAGGTGGTTACTACCAATCACATAATTAAAAAGGACCAAACAGTTAAACATGAGTCATTAAACAAACTCAAATTAAATTAAATCTAAGCCATGGGTCTTGAATTAAATTCCGATCCATAAGCCAAACATGGCACAATTATATACCAAAATAGACCCAACAAATTTATCTCGAGTCATGGTCTAAACATTCAAAATTAAATAACAAAATTGTGCTTTAAATTAAATTGAACACCAATCAGTCCGTGAATTTTTATAAAATAAATACTCATCATTAAATTCTGAAATTTTTATCCAACATGATAGACTTATATGGGAACAACATATAAAAATATCATAATTTCTGAGATCGGGAACTATTTTAAAAAATACAAAATCGAACTGTTTTTACACAGAATTTACACAACAATCAAATTCGAAAATTTACTCCATTAAATTATACATTGGCTATTTAAAAAAAAAAAAAAAAAAATTTGGGTCATTACAAAAAATGTGTGAAATGTAACTATATTTTATTATTCACCCACTTTTTCCTTTTTTCTTTCCAAACACAACCCTCAATGATTTTGTTTACAATTCTTTTTTTGTTTTTCAAACATGCATGACTTTATCCTTAGTTTAATGGATCTTGGAAACATTTTCTTTGAAACAAATTGGTAGTTTATGGTGAATACTACTATAATTTTTAGTTACATTAACATACCTTTCCATCCAAGAGATGGTTGAAAAGTCCACCTTTTAAACTTCTTCATGCAATCCAATGTTGTTCCTTCGTTACGCTTGCGCTGAAATGCTGGAGGGAGTGTCTTCAGTTTGGGACAATTGTCTACATCCATGGTCTTCAATAATGATTCCTCAAACTTATAAGTCCGAGAGCAAAAGCTCTCAAGGTTTGGCAAATTTTTGAACTTGAGTTTTTTTTAGTTGAGGGAACATGATTATCTTCCTTATCACTTCATCATTTGCATTTGGTTCATTTGCACAGATAGCTTCCATCCCACCACATTCAGTTACCTTTATGTCTTGTAGTTTCACAAGAAGTTTGGCTAGAGAGTATGAGAATAGATTTATCAAACTGCCACAACCATTTACTATTAAGGATCTTAGGTTCTGAAAGCCTTGAATTCCTGGTGAATTGTCATTCCAAACATGTGTCAACTTTGGTAGACAGCTTAGTTTCACCTTTTTTTTTAACGAAGGTAATGCCATATCTGATATGCCTTCCCAAACACAAGTCCTTTAAGGTCAAATGCTACTCCAATAAATCGACACAATTGTACATCAAGTAGTTCAAGATTTCGTAGACTCTTAACACTAGTGAACTTCCATCTCTTTGAGTTTAGTTTGAAGTTCCCCAGGCCAAATCTCCATCAAATTCTCCATTTGAGAGATGTACAAATTTTCAATGGTAGTCAATTTAACTTACAAGTCCATTCACGAGGTTGCAAACATAATTAGGCACAACATACTTTATTCCATTAAACATCATCCATTAATTTAATTTGATTTTCAAATTAATATACTTCATATTTGAATAACTAAATGTAAAACAATTCTTACAAATCTATTGCAATATATTTTTAGATCCTTGAGCTAAAAGCCCAACCCATTTTATTAGATTCTTGAATTTACCAAATATAAATACACATTAAGTTTCTTTTTGGTATACTGGATGGTGATCAAGATGACAAGGAGTCGAATCAATCACAAGATAATGAGGTACAAGAATTCTCATCATGATTATCAAAATCTTGATCCAAATAGTAGAATTTTATGATTCTCTGATTTCAATTGGACCAAATAATTTGGATCACACTAGAATGTTAAAGTAACTACAATCGTAGTTATAGAATTGAGTGTAATCGTACTACAATCCCAATTCTACTAAAATCCCAATCCGAATATTTTTTTTCTTATTATTTATTTCTTATATATATATATATACACACACACTAGCATTACATCCTTGCTATGCCCGACATTAAATAAATAATTAAAATTTCATCTTAAAAAGTAAAGTAATAATTGATTAAAAGATGGAGGTTGTAAAAGGCAATGGGAAATAGAATTTGTTCCTTAAGATTTGGATGTATTGTTGATCGATCTTGGAGGTTGTGAGAAATATCCATCTAAGCTCTGAGTTATTTTTTCGATGAGTCAAAATTATGATTACAAATCATCTAATATTCAGAATGTTGCTTAAGGACGCTAAATTGGAATATAACTACAACAATGAAGGTCCTCACTTGCTTCAATGTGATGCTTGCCATTGTCATAGTCACCTCCTCTTTTACTTCCAACTACCACCTTAGCCTCTTCTTTTCTATCAGCGACTTCCTTTTCTATTACAACCTCTCTTCAACTTTTCTTGTTGTGACTCCACAATCTCTCTACTAGGACTATTCTCCTCAATCCTACCATTGCAAAAAAAAAAATATAATAAATAAAGAGAAATAAAGTACAAGGTTTAAGGAAGAAAAATGAGAAGGAGGAAGAAGAATAGGAGGAAGGTGGTGATGTAAATGGGAGATATGGTGAGGGAATGGTAAAAAAAACAGTTGTTGGTGGCTAAGAAGGGTTAGGAAGGAGTTGGGGATGGCAGAGAGGCTGCTGGTCTGCCATTGAGAAAGAAGAAAGCAAAAGCCAGGGAGTTCATCTTGGCAAAGTGACCTAGAATACCCAGATACGGAAAAAAGGAGGCTCAGAGAAAGGTTGTAGAGTGGCACCAACAGTTACGACAGTGGAAAGAGGCAATAATGGTAGTGGATGATAGAGGTACTGGTGAAGGGGTGAGAGTAATAACAATTAGAATTTTAAGAGTACATAAATTAAAATTTTTAATTTTTTAAGATCTAGATACTTTTTAATACTTTTAAAAAGATAAAATTTTAATAAAAAAAATATTTTTATTGTGTAAATAGAATCTTCCACTTAAAATAGAAATTTATTGGATTGTGCTAGTCTTTGGTGTATTATTGGAGAGTCCTATCCTAGCTGGTAAGCTCGCCATTGGTCTCGATGATCCGATAATTTATATAACCTATTCATTTGATTGCATTTAGTTTATTTTAAAAATACATTTATCATTAATTTTTTCAAGACAAATTTGATTAAATAAAGAGTAACAAATATCAAATCAACTTAATTTTTTTATGAATATTGTATCCCTTTTTGACTTCCTTAACAACCCTATCTATGCTTTTGTGGGTGTGGGTATTCACACCGATGTCCAGAAGTAGACTGAAGATTATGGGTTGTTTGTGGCCACCACTGTTGATCATCGTTCGTTAGCGGCTGAGTGTGGCATGATCGAGCTTCGCAATGCGGGGTTGAAGAACTTGGCGAGAGAGGTGCTGGGGAAGGAGATTGAGAAGCCCAAGAGGATTACGATGAGTAGGTGGGACAATGAGTGGCTCTATACCTTGAATAGGTTCAGTATGCTTGCATTGATCTTTTCTTTCTTTTGAGATTGGAAGGTGTTTGAATGCAGCTGGGTTTTAGATTTATTAGGAGTAATATGGGTTTGAATTTGTAATTTGAAATTTCTTGTTTTTTGGGGTTTGTGGAGATTTGGTATGGTTTTGTTTATATTGGGATCTCTGTTTGACGGATTTGGATTGTGGGTTTTGTTTACTAGTTGGAGAAGTTTATTATGATTTGCAATTTGGATGTGTTTGATGATTGATTGATATGTTCTATACTTCTATCTTGTTGGGCAAATACCTGATTGTTGATGCCCGAGTTGCATTGTCTTAGCATATAAATGGTTTCTTATTTTTGCCTTTAATTAGGGAATATATTGTTTTGCTTAGTTACTACATTATTTGTAGAGCAAACCGTGCCATACAATATATATTGATGGAAGTGTGGATCCCAAATTTGGAGCGAGTATTTTTACTATTTTTGCATTTGTTGCCCTATATTTTTTGCATATGGAGTTGAGAGCGGTGGGGGTTTGTCTCTATATAATATTGGAACTGCAGAGACCGTGGATGTAACTCTAGTTTTGGGTTAAATCTTGTGCTTGTGTGCATGCGTGTGATTTACAATTCTTATACATTTGTTTTTCTTTGTTTTTTTTTGTCTCACTGATCCTAGTTAGGTGTTTGTTATGAATTCCTAACATGTGATGTGTATGAAATATTATGGTTATCATAGTGGATGTTGTCAAAATGATAGTATGATCATTGAATTGGTGGCTCAAATTTGAAGGAGTGAAGAAAGGGACTAGCAGAGAGAGGGGATGTGAAGATAGTAGTGGGGCGCGATCAGTGTTGTAAAAGGTGCGCCTAGGCTCAAGGTGCAGTGAGGCGCAACTCATGTGGCTCGTACATGGCGAGGTGAATGCCCATTCAATGAGCCGTAGCAAGGCACACTAGTTGCACGCTTCATTGAAGATTCTGCATTTCTTTTTCCTTTTTAATATCAGCTTTTGATTTTTATTTTTTTTAACATATTAGACTTATATATGTTGCCACAAAGGATTGAAACTCTTCTTCTTTTTCTTCACAAATCTAGGATCTGTTTTTTTTTCCTCTCTTCTTTTTGATTGTTTCTTTTTTTTTCTTCTTCCACACCTTCTAGGTTCTGTTTTTTTTTTTTTTTTTTGGTGGCTAGGCTACTTCTTTTTCACATTGTTGCTTCTATTTTTTTCCCCTGCTCTAATTTTTCTTATCTTCTTCTTCTTCTCCTTCATCTTTCTGATTTGTTGCTCCTTCTAGTCTATTTCTCTTCTGAAGTTTTTCTAACTTTGCTACTGTGTGATTATTTTTCGGATTTTGTTTTGGGAAATATGTGTTTTGGTGAATCTTCATTATTTTGCATTTGTAATGATATATGCTTTTATGGCTTTGGGAATTCTTCTACAATATGCCTTTTTATTTTTTATTTTTTTCTATGTATGTTATTAATTGTGAATTCCTAAGAAGCATGGACATGGACACGCGACATGACACAAATATGATACGGACATACCGACACGTTAATTTTCAAAAATAGAGGACACAACACGTGAAGGACACGCTTGAAATATGTAATTTTATATATTTATTATATATTAAATATATGAATATATCATACAAAGATAATAAAAAATGTAGTTTACACGATGTGTCAATTTGTGAAGTTTATTGTATTTTTTTGGGGGGGGGTAAATTATACAAATAGTTCTTGTAGTTTACACGATGTGTCAATTTGGTCCTTGTTGTTTCAATTTGTTCAATTTTGCTCCTTAATTTAAGGGATTGTGTCATTTTAGTCCAATAAATAACGGTTGTTAAGTTTGGTGGACGGAAAGTCAAACTATGTGTCAATTTGATCCCTGTCAAAATCGAGAAAAATTAAAACAACATGGACCAAATTCAATTTGATCCCTGTCAAAATCGAGCAAATTAAAACAACATGGACCAAATTGACACATTGTGTAAACTACAAGGACCAAATTGACACATTGTGTAGACTTTCCGTCCACCAAACTTAACAACCATTATTTATTAGACTAAAATGACACAATCTGTTAAATTAATGGACAAAATCAAGCAAATTGAAACAATAGGGACCAAATTGACACATCGTGTAAACTATAGGGACCATTTACATAATTTACTCTTTTTTTAATTTTATTTTAAACATCAAAGGAGGTTACTGTAATTTTTCCTAATAAATTTTGTCTTGAAATTTTGAAAAAGTAAATGGGTAAAATATTTATATCAGTAATGGGGCTTGCCGGCAATTTTTCCATTTGGGTTGCACAGAGCTCTTATTGGGCTTCTCTACAGTTTTTCAATTATTTTTAAGAGTAATGCCACAATGATCATGTCTTTATACCTCGTTTGGTTTAGCATGGAATGTGTTATCATTGTATTGATAACAAACATGAGTGGTGGGATATATTCAATCAACGTATTTATGACAAATGAGATACTAAACCCTACATGGCTTAAAGACATGATCATTGTAATATTACTTCTAAATATAATTAGATTAATTTGATAATTATAACATGATTTTATCATCTTTATCTTCAAAAAAATAAATTTCATTTCATTTGAAAGCAAAGATGATAAAATAAGGTTGTTACAATTATCAAATGAATTTGAATTTTTATGACTGACTTACCCACCGTGTTTATAAAATGAGAGGTTCAAATCCTCATAGTGGAATGTGTGGTTGACTCCACAAATCTAACTTAACTGTACAATCCAAAAGGCCAACTGTTGAGAAGCCCATTCATCGTACAATGTTTCTATTTAAGGTAGTTTGGAAAGAAAATTGCTTTAGCAAATAATTATTCATACAAAAGTTTCTATTGAGAACAATACTTACCTATGGCACTTTCAAAATTAGATTTACAGCAATGGATTGTCATTTCTTCTGAAATGTAACTGAGGGAGTTTTTATGAGCATTAAGACCGAGCTAAGCCCAGCCGTAGTAATAGGCCGTTCTATGGGCCGTGGTGAAAAGTGCTTGAGCGAGTGGACCCTAGTATTAGCTCGGTCCAAATATGGTTACAGTCACTACGGTCGGAGTGGTGTTAATTAGCTCGGTCATAGTATTTGGAGCCGAGGTATTTGGGCTTTTGATGGTGGACCTTGCTCTTGTTAACTTGGTCAAAGCTTGCTGTAGTTAGCTCGGTCTCAACAGACAAAACCGAGATGCAAGTGAACAAGAGCCGGGCTATGTGTTGCATGTGAAAGTGCTGGATTGAGTATGACAGAGATAGTGTTAGCTCGGTTATATTGTCATCCAACCGAGGTAAAACCATCTCACTTGGTTTAAGCAGTGAGGGGGGTATTGAAGGATAAGCATTATCTTTCAGGAATGTGATTCCTAGGAGGACTCTACCTTGAGGAGTAAGAGTCCTACTAGGATTGTGCCACGCGGAACCTATAAAAGCTCACAACATAACCTATGCAGAGGTAACACAACTTTGATTCTCAAATACACAGAGCTTTTGTCTATTTTGCTGACTTAGGCATCGGAGAGGTATCCGGTACACACCCGCCGGCTAGCTCACGTTTGTGTTTTTAGGGAGTAAAGTGACGACGTTTGGAGGAGCGCAGACTTGATCAACAGGATTATACGAGAACATTATTTCTTGCTCGTACAATAGGCGCCGTCTGTGGGAAGTCCACAAAGAACAAAACCTCTTGATCAAGCTTTCCTCTCTAGTTGGAAGCAATGGCGCACAATGAAGACTTGCCGCAATCAGCCATTGATGGGCAGACCCCGGAGGGGGGGTGAGAGGCGCGAAGGTTTGCCTTCTATCCCTCCCATGGCAGATTTAGAACCCCAGCGACAGAACCCCCGGAGGGATGTAAGAGGGAGGCGGGCTAGCAGCCCCCGTCGCTCTCAAAGTCCTGAAAGACAAAGGCGGAGGATGGACCCTCAAGTTCTGGAGGATCGTGTGAAGGAGCAGGACGAGTTAATGAGGAGGATGGTGGCAGACATGGAGTTGATGAAGCGCCAGATAAAAGGAAAAGGGGTGGCGACAGGAGAAGGGCACAAAGGCAACACGCCCCCTCGCCACTCGGAGGATCGTGATAGGCATACCACACCATCACAAGCACAGAGTAGGAGCCTTAGAACGGGCGACACTCAATCGCGGACTTCCAGGACTCGTTAGTCCAGGTCTGAGAGAACGAGAACTAAGAGGTCGTGTATTGAGGAAAGCACCTATCGGCCCTCGCACACGCACCAGACGTCATCTAGGCACACAGAGATGCCTAGATCATCTGACTTACGAACTGTGCTTGAAGAAATGGCCCGATGGAAGGAGGATACCAGGGCTCGCGACCAGCGCAGAGTTTCAGCCCTTCAGCGGTTGGCCCCTCGGACGCATGAGAACGTCGAGGTAGGAATGCCAATGTCGCGCCTTGCTTACGAACCAATAGACAAAGTATTAGCAAGGTTACAGAGCTCGCCGTTCATTCCGGCAATTGAGAATGCACCACTACCTTCAGGCTTCCACCAACCCAAATTCACCACTTATGAGGGAAAAACAGACCCCTACATGCACTTAATCCACTTTCGCCAGGTTATGGCAGTATACCGGCGAAACGAGGCTTTAATGTGCATCCTATTTCCATCCAGCCTTGGCGATCTAGGTTTAACCTGGTTCGAAAGGCTACCAGAGGGCAGCATTGCCTTATGGGCGCAGTTGGCAGAAGCGTTCATGACTAGATTTAGGACGAACACCAAGACACCAATGGAGATCGACCAGCTACTCTCCATTGACACGGGCGAAAAAGAGACGTTGAGGTACTACAACAGTCGCTACTGGGAAACCTTCAACCAAATTGGGGATTGCCCTACAAACCTCGCCATTGCACAATACAAACGGGGCCTGCCAGTTGGTAACAAATTGAGGGACTCAATTACTATGACGCCACCCCTTATGATGGAGACCTTAATGGAGAAGGTGCACCAACATATTCGCATGGAGGAAGATAGCGCTCGTGCTAAGGTAAAATCCGGCACAACAGCAATGCCAGAAAAAAAGACTACGGCAAAAGTCAACACGGTAGAGCAATCGAACAGGAATGGGCGAGGCAGACGGGCCAACAGAGAGGACCCAGACAAAAGAAGGTTAAGAGTTCGTATTGCCATTACCACAGTGTTCAAAAAACTAATCTACCAAATTCTCAGTGAAATACACAACGAACCTTTCGTCCGATGGCCAGCTAAGTTGGGAGAAGCACAAAAAGACTATGACGAGAGGTCCCGGTGCACCTTCCATGACGAAAAGGGGCACCGCATAGAAAATTGCACGCCGTTGAGGTAGCATCTGGAGGAGTTAGTAGCAGCTGGGCACCTGGACCAGTACATAGAAGGAGGAACACAGCCAGCCCCCCAGAACCACAACAACCGAAACAGAATGTCGTGTCGACGCTCCACCTCAAGGCGTGATTAACGTAATACATAGGATATTCAAACCTGAGCGAGTATGTGAGCTCAAGGGGATGATCAAAAAGGCTGAACACTTAAGGGAGGTATTAAGTGCACAACTTGCCATCAAAAATGGGAGAATAGAGGCTACAAATGTCATATCTTTTTCAAACAAAGATTTAGCAAGGATATATTGCCCTCACAATGATGCACTGGTTGTCACTCTATGCGTCAAGAATTTCAACATCAAACGGATTTTGATCGACGAAGGAAGCTCATGTGAGATAATGTATTACGAAACCTTCAAACAACTGAAACTAGAGGATAAAGACTTGGCACCTGCAACATCTCCCCTGATCGGATTCAACTCAATACCAGAGTGGCCAGTGGGCAAGATAATCCTCCCAATCAAAGCAGGAACCATGACAAAACAGGTGGAATTCTGGGTATTGAAAGTCCCTTCCACCTACAACATAATCTTGGAGAGGACATGGTTGCACGCCATGCGATCGGTAGCCTCAACCTACCATCAAGTATTGCGGTTCCCCAACGAAGCCGGAGTAATTGAAGAGGTCTTTGGAGACCAAATTATGTCAAAACAGTGCTTTGTCACAGTAAATGGTAGCCGCGTTGCAAAAGGGTATGTACAGATGGCGGAAGAACCTGAGAATAATGAACTGTTTGCAGATGGTGGCAAGACAGCTGAACAGAAGGCAGTGGAAGACTTGGTACAAGTAAGGATAGATGAAAAGAACCCAGAAAAGTTCTTTTTGCTCGGCTCGTCTTTGTCCAGTACTGAGAGAATAGAGGTCATGGAATTCTTAACCTCTAACATCGAAGTGTTTGCCTAGACGCCGTATGACATGCCTGGCATTGACCCGAACTTCATCTGTCACCAACTGAACGTCCACCTAACTGCCAGACCAATTATACAGCGCACTTGCAGATCAGCACTCCACCATACCGAGATAGGGGCGGAAGAAGTGGGAAACTTGCTGGAGGTAGGAGTTATCAGAGAAGTACACTATCGTAGGTGGATTTCTAATACCATAGTAGTGCCAAAGAAGAACGAAAAATGGCGTGTCTGCATGGACTACAAAACAGTCAACAAGGCATGCCCAAAGGACAGTTTTCCTCTACCATGGATAGACCAACTGGTAGACCTGACGGCAGGACACAATCAACTTAGCTTCTTTGATGCGTACAGAGGTTACCATCAGATCGCTATGTATGCCCCAGACCATGAGGTCACATCCTGTACAACGCCTAGAGGATTGTATTGCTACAAGGTCATGCCCTTTTGCCTAAAAAACGCAGGGGCAACATTCCAACGGATGATCACCAAGATGTTTGAACCATTGTTAGGCAGAACAATGGAGGCTTACATAGATGACATGGTGGTCAAAAGAAAGTATGAGAAGGACCATCTCAGGGACCTAGGTGAAATGTTCCAGATTCTGAAGGAGAACAAGTTACACCTAAATGCCTCCAAGTGTGCATTCGGCGTAGGATCAGGAAAATTCGTAGGCTTTCTGGTGACCAACTGAGATATAGAAGCAGACCCTTCTTAGATCAAAGCAATCCAAGATCTTGAGAGGCCCAACACAGTCAAAGAGGTACAGCATCTCACTGGCCTAGCAGCCGTGCTCAACCGGTTCATAAGTCGGTCGTCAGACAGATGTCGACCATTCTTCCAAGCATTAAAGGCCAAGTTTGAGTGGGATGAAGAATGTGACCGCGCCCTAGAAAGCTTGAAAGAGTACATGTCTTCTCCACCATTGCTAGTAACCCCAATACCTGGAGAGGAGCTCTTTTTGTACTTAGCAGTTTCATAACACACAGTCAGCGCAGTGTTGGTCAGAGCAGAAGGAATCCAACACCTACCCATCTTTTATGTTAGCAAAACCTTGCTGGGCGCAGAAACCAGGTACCTACCATTGGAAAAACTAGCCTTAGCCTTGATGATGGCCTCAAGAAAGCTGTCACATTACTTTCACGCCCACACCATAATCGTCTTAACAGCTTTTCCATTAAAAGCTTTGTTTGAGAAGGCGAACTTTTCTGGGCGAATCCTGAAGTGGGCGGTGGAATTGGGACAATTTGATATCAAGTTTCAACCTAGAACCGCAATAAAATCCAATCTTTGGCAGACTTTGTGGCAGAGTTCACACCAGGAAGCCATCACATCTGCCCAGTTGACTTGACTGGTACAACAGAAAAAGGGATAGAAAGTGCCACAGGAACTGCGTAACCCCCAAAACAAGATGCCCAACCACATCCCAAGGTATACCGGATTGTAGAAAGGGAGGAAGAAATAAACCGTGCTATACCCAACAAAGACTCATCAACAAGTAAAAACTTGGTACAGTCAGATAGTGAAGAGCAAACCCTAACAGTAGGCATGGACTTGGAAGAAAACATCAGTAACACTCATGACCCCAAGACATCATCCGACCCCTCCACTTGCTGGAAGCTATTCGTCGGAAAGATATGGAAGCTCTTTGTGGATAGAGCATCCAACAAGCACGGTGCAGGACTTGCATAGTCCTCATCTCACCAGACGGCCTAATAGTGGAACAAGCAGTCAACCTTGGCTTCCAAGCATCAAACAACGAAGCGGAGTATGAAGCGCTTTTAGCAGGCCTAAAATCAGCACTCTACATGAAAGCCACCGAGCTAATGGTTTACAGTGACTCTCAGCTAGTAGTAAACCAAATTTCAGGTGACTACGAGGCAAAGGATGAGAGGATGGCTAAGTACCAAGAGTTAGTAAGAAGGGAGATCATGAAATTCGAAGTAGTGCGGATAGAGCAGATCGGCCGAGAAGAAAATAGTATAGCAGACAAACTAGCAGGCTTTGCTTCAATGGCAGATACATCCATCCCACATCTATTACTGATCGACTTCTTACCAAGACCAAGCATTGAAGAGCCCGAAGTAGCATAGGTATGTTGCGCCGAACTAGGCCCTTCATGGATGGATCCCATTATAGTATTCTTAAAAGACAGCATTTTACCCGAAGAGAAGAAAGAGGCCAACAAAATAAGAGCAAAATCACAGTGATTTTGGCTCTCTCCATCAATGGCCTTGTACAAGAAATCCTTCACAGGACCTTACCTAAAATGTGTCCATCCTAGCAAGGTCGAAGCATTCTTGTTCGAGATACACGAAGGCGTATGCGGAAGCCACCAAGGGGGAAGATCATTGGCGTACAAAGCAATTTCACAAGGATATTGGTGGCCTTACAAGCAAGCAGATTCAGAGAAGTATGTCAAGAAGTGTGAGAAATGCCAAACGTTCGCACACCAAATACATCAGCCAGCCAGAGAGCTTCTACCATTAACTAGCCCATGGCCCTTCGCAATGTGGGGCTTGGAGATAATAGGACCACTTCCAATGGCACCCGGCAACAAAAAGTTCTTTCTTGCAGCAACAGACTACTTCACAAAGTGGGTGGAAGCAGAAGCACTCGCCTCAATAAAAGAGAAAGATGTAAAAAAGTTCGTCTGGCAGAATATCATCACTCGGTTCGGTATACCCAAGGCTCTAATATTTGACAACGGCACTCAATTCGACGGCAAAATTTTTAGAGGCTTTTGTGAGGAGTGCAAGATAGATTTCTACAATTCTACACCAGCATACCCCCAAGCAAATGGCCAGGCAGAAGCATCAAACAAAGACATCTTAGATGGATTAAAGACAAGGTTAGAGAAAGCAAAAGGCAAGTGGGCTGAGGAGTTTCCTCATGTTTTATGGGCTTACCGTACCACACTGCGGCGGTCAACTAGAGAAACGCCATTCTCCTTAGCCTACGACATGGAGGCAGTAATCCCACTAGAAGTCGGCCTCCTCACAATTAGAAGCGAAAATTTTGATCCAGACTTGAATGGAGAAGCCATAACCTTGGAACTTGACCTAGCAGAAGAAAGAAGAGAAAGAGCACTGGTCCACAACGCTTCATATCAGCAAGAGTTATCCAGAAAATATAATAAGGTAGTACATCCAAGGCAATTCAAGATTGGAGATTGGGTACTGCGCAAAGTAATAGGAAACACTCTGGTACCCGGAGATGGCAAGTTAGGGCCTAATTGGGAAGGACCATACAAAGTGATTGGCTTAGCAGGAAAAGGGGCATATCACTTGGAAGATGGAGACAGCAAGGCCATTCCCAGGCCATGGAACACTGCCGATCTCAAACTATTTTATTTTTAGCTTTTCTTTAAAGTACTTGTAATTTTTCTTTTCAAATAAAACAAGTAGTTTCCCTTTCAGCATCATTATTTTCTTCTGTAAAAATCCTTTTAGGGAGCTAGGGGCAATGAAAGTAGAGTTGGCCGGAATAACCAACACTTCGCTCTAGGTTGGCAGGAATAACCAACTTTGAGCTCTCTTCAGCTGAGATCAGGATCTAGACTGAAGAAGTTTGGCAGGAATAACCAACATTTGGCTCAAGGTTGGCAAGAATAACCAACTTTAAGCTCTCTTCAGCCGAGATCAAGATCTAGGCAGAAGAAGTTTAGCAGGAATAACCAACTTTGAGCTCTCTTCAGCTGAGATCAAGATCTAGGCTGAAGAGGTTGGTTGGAAAAACCAACACTTATTTCTCTTCAGCAGAGATCAGGATCCAAGTTGAAGAGGTTGGCAGGAAAAACCAACATTTATTGCTCTTCAGTCGAGATAAGGATCTAGGCTGAAGAGGTTGGCAGGAATAACCAACATTTATTACTCTTTAGCCGAGATAAGGATCGAGGTTGAAGAGAGTTGGCAGGAATAACCAACATTTATTGCTCTTCAGCCGAGATAAGGATCTAGGCTGAAGAGGTTGGCAGGAAAAACCAACATTTATTTCTCTTCAGCCGAGATAAGGATCTAGGCTGAAGAGGTTGGCAGGAAAAATAAACATTTATCTCTCTTCAGCCGAGATAAGGATCTAGGCTGAAGAGAGTTGGCAAGAATGACCAAACAGATTATAAGGTTCCAAGACCGAGATAAGTATCTTAGCCAGAAATAGAGAATGCTAAACTTTATTCAAATCATAGTTGAAAAATAAATGTAGGTATAGAATAAACCAGCAAAAAGAAGAAGATTTCATTCAAAGATTCAAAACAAAAGTTACAAGAAGTGGGACTTTAGCTCGGTTACAAATACTTGGCAGAAAAAGAAAAAATCAGGCAAACAGATCATCCAAATCTGTATCAAGATCAACCCTAGCCTCACCACTTGGCATCCCGGTCCTAGCAGGAAGGTCGGTTATAGGTGCATTTTCAACCGTGCTGGGCACAAGTGGCTCCACCCGAGTAGATTGAGCAGCATGGTGACCTTCATCTCTAGCAAGAGGTGGGGCGTTGTTGGACTCTGGGGACTCTTCCTCCTCCCCCTCTTGCAGAAACTTCTGTTGAATGATGTTGGCATACTCTACCATATAGCTCGGGATGAAGTGAGGCGGAGTACTCTGGAATACCTCAGTTTCTTCACCTTGACTGAGCTTTAAGGCGGCTGCCTTCCACCCACACTTGAAGAAAATATCTTTGGCAGCTTCACACTGTAACACATATGTGGCTTCACCTTCCTTATAACTGCGGTGCTCTGCGTCTTCCATCTTCTTCTCCAGTTCGGCTATCTCGGCGTCTTTTTTCTTCTCGATCTTAGCCAGCTCATGCAAATAGCGGTCTTTCAGCTTGGCCAAGGCCTTTTGCTTGTCCGCTTCCGCCGAATTGACCAGCTCAGTGAATCGAGCGACTTCAAAATCGAGCCCGGTCATTTTGGCCTTCGCTTCTTGTAGCTCGGCTGTCTTGGCATTGGTATCTGCCACGGCCAACCGTGGTGTCTTGCGAAGCTCCAAAACTCGCTTGTGAGCGATGTGATTCTTTTGCATGGCCTACAAAAGAGGTAGCAATTATGAACAGAAACTGAGCAAATAGTTGTTGATTAATGGATGGCAGTTAGGGCAACACTTACTAGCACCATTGACTTAGTGGCAAAACGGATGGCCTTCAGCTCGGTGAGGTGATCGTGGTGCTTCATGTCGGCAGGCAGACACACGCTTTTGGCAAGATTGAAAGCGAGCGAGTGGTCCTTATCTGCTACCACCGAATCGGTGCTAGAAATAGGCCGGTTCTTGTATGTTATCTTTGGGGCCCATTCAGAAGGGCTAGCCCGGTCAGAACACTCGGGTTCTGGGCTCGGTGGTGTGTTTTGGGGAAGTATGGTGTCTTCTTCATCAATAAGGCGTGGCTCGATCAAGGAGGTGTGAGCATGCTTATTAGGCCGAGATGATGAGGTCCAAGCTGTTGGAAGGGCTACCACAGCCTCATGTGTTTGGCCAGCTTGTGGTATCTCGGTCTGGTCCCCTACGGCTAAAGTCATTGTTTCGGTGATAAGTGCTCTGACAGCTCTCTTCTTAGCCATTTCTTGCTCTTCTGTTAGTGAGATCAAATTGATTTGAGGTAGTGTTGGATCTGGATCTGGTTCTGGTGAGGGTTCCAGGAGGAAATCTGTCACCCTGGTCTTCCTCTTGCTTCTGTATCTGTATGTCGGTTCGAAATTGAGCAGCTCAGCCCAACCTCGATCGCAGTACCGGAGTGCGGCGCGAAGTGCGTCAAGATTAGGGTATTAATACTGCGACTTTAGTTGGTTCAAACCTACATAAAGAAAAGGAAACGGTTAGCACGGTGTGGAAGTTGTAAGCAACAAAAGCAAAAATTAGACAAGTTAAATCGAGGTATTCCTACCGGCTACTCCTTTATTCCAATTAATTCGGTCGCCCGATATCTGCGCTTCCTGGTCTTCGAAGTTGCCTGAGACCCAGAAAAAGTCATCATCATTTACATCTTTGTCCGGGGTATTTTTTATTATTTTCTCTGGGCATCTTCTTATTCTTAAATAGTATACCCAGCCATCTTCATTCTGACCAAGTGAATATTATTGGAAAAGCTCGGCTAAACCGAGGTTGAGGCCAAGCCGGCGATTTAGCTCGGCAATGCCGTTTATTATTCTATATGAATTGGTGCTAAGTTGGGTTGGGCATATTCTAGTTTGCCTAAGGAATTCGCATAGAAGTGGTTGAACAGGGAATCGGAGTCCGGCCTCTACGATAGAAAGGACGGTGAAAGGAACGAAGCCCTGTTTTCCCCATAGAGTTGTATCTAGCTCGGCTAGAGAAAGGTGGACGTCATCTGGGATGCTGTAGTGCTTGCGGAATTTGGCAATAGCCCTTGGTGAGTTTACTAGGAATCGATATTTCCCCATGATTAACTTAAGGCTGTGAATAAATTAAGCCTAGCTCGGCGTGACTGGGGCTTTGATTAGTTTGGTTGAGCGGAGCTGCCTAGGGGCAGGGTGCAAAGGCGTGCCTGGCTAGCCTAGACAAGTCTGCAAAGTGGAAATAACAAGTGTTATGACCAGATCACTGGACCGGGCTAAAAAAGAAAAATAAACGCAAAAAACCCTAGTTTGGCCGGAGAGGGTGCAGCCCATTCTTAGTTCGATTTTGACTAAGTCAGAGAGCTGGATTGGCCCCAAGTTATAGTTCGATTATTGGGTGGAGTTCTGTAGTTCGGTTATTGGTGGAGTTCCCTAGTTCGATTGAGTTTGGGCCTAGAGTTGCCTAAACAGGTTTTTAGCTCGGTTACAGCACGATTTTATATTCAAATTTAATGTTTTCTGAATCCAAACAGTGTGTTCTTAAGCACGAACCCATGGTTTGGGGGTCTGGTTTTTGGTACTAATTGTTCTTACCCATTTCAGCAAAACTACAGAGTGTGTTTTGTAATATATATGAGTATGTACATCTATGCTACACATGTTCACGAAATAAATGGAAAAAGTGAGGATTTGAGTCACTTACAGCCTTAGAGGAAGAGGATGAAGTTCCAAACGATGAAGATGCAAGGCAGGAGCACAAGCTTTGCAGATGTAGTGTTTAGGAAAATGGAGGCTCAGAGGGTAAAGAGAGAGAAGATGAATAGTGGTATGTTTTGTTCAAAAAGCTAGGGTTTTTCGTATAAGGCAAAGAACAGGCGGGACTGTTCAAAAATTTCGGAGTGCGAGGACAGCGTTGACAGCTGTACTCAACCAATAAGGGCCAGCCACGTGCCTATGGAATAACAAGCGATTCAGATGTACAACGTGACTGAAGAGACTTTTTTTGACCGGACAAATCGATAGCCCGGTGACAATTTAGCTCGGTTGAAGGTCTGAAGTTTTCGCTCGGCTGGTAACAAATAATCCCAATCATGCTACGCAGATGGAATTAAGGAGCAATTGAAAGAGGGTTTTTATGAGCATTAAGGCCGAGCTAAGCCCAACCGTAGTAATAGGCCGTTCTACGGGCCGTGGTGAAAAGGGCTTGAGTGAGTGAACCCTAGTATTAGCTCGGTCCAAATATGGTTACAGTCACTACGGTCGGAGTGGTGTCAATTAGCTCGGTCATAGTATTTGGAGCTGAGGTATTTGGGCTTCTGATGGTGGACCTTGCTCTTGTTAACTTGGTCAAAGCTTGCTGTAGTTAGCTCGGTCTCAACAGACAAAACCGAGATGCAAGTGAACAAGAGCCAAGCTATATGTTGCATGTGAAGGTGCTGGATTGAGTATGATAGAGATAGTGTTAGCTCGGTTATATTGTCATTCAACCGAGAAAAATCATTTCACTTGGTTTAAGCAGTAAGGGGGGTGTTGAAGGATAAGCATTATCTTTCAGGAATGTGATTCCTAGGAGGACTCTACCTTGAGGAGTAAGAGTCCTACTAGGATTGTGCCACGCGGAACCTACAAAAGCTCACAACATAACCTATGCAGAGGTAACACAATTTTGATTCTCGAATACACAGAGCTCTTGTCTATTTTGCTGACTTAGGCATCGGAGAGGTATCCGGCACACACCCACCGGCTAGCTCACGTTTGTGTTTTCAGGGAGTAAAGCGACGACATTTTGAGGAGCGTAGACTTGATTAACAGGATTATACGAGAATATTATTTCTTGCTCATACAGTAACCTAATGAGTTACTGAACCTAAGATGGAATTTCGGTATGAAAAAACTCAACTGCAATTTGATCTAATTGAATTGAACTCATCCCAGTGACTTTTTACCCATGTCTTTGGGACTCAATTGGCATTGCTTTTAAAGACAATATTTTACTGAATTAGTAATAAAGAGTTTACTCTCAATGATTTTATGTGTATAAAAAAAAATGTACAATTAGTACACATTAATGTATGTTTGGGAAGAGAAAGATGAAATACATGTCTAACTTTTGACATAATGCACAAAGTGGTGGTCCCAATACTTGAATCCATAACCTCAAGGTTATTAACTCAAGTCTTAACTATTGAACTAATAGTCACACCTGATTTTATGTGTGTATTTATATAAATATGAAACACCATCGATTAAGACTTCATCTTGACACAATTTCAGATAAATATGTTTGTATTGTTCATAAATGTAATTAATTTTATAAATTTATGCTCCGTTTGTTTCGGTAAAATATTTTATGTGAAAAAGAAATTTTTTTATTATTATTATAAAAAAAAGTCATGGTTAGAAAATAATACATAGAAAATATTTTCCAATATTTAGTTAGAACTCTGGAATAACGGTTACTAATAGTCATGGTGTGCTGTAGTGGTGGTGGTGGTGATGGTGGGAGTCGAGGAGGGTAAAAAAAAAAAACTAGTACAAACATATTGGTTAGAGAATTATTTGTGATAATTAAATCATCATAATTTGAGCAAGATAAACTTACACTAAATTAGAGAATAATAATAAAGTCTTGGAAAAATGCTTGGAATCCCTTTTTTTGGAGGCCCCCACAACCCCCTTTAGATTTCAACCATTGATGTATGTGTGGGACCCACTTATGTATGTGTAGGGTCCACGCCATCAACGGTTGAGATCCAAAGGAGATTATGAGGGTCTCCAAAAAAAGGGGTCTCAATCTTATATTTGATATAAGATCAGTTTATTTTGAATGTACCTGGCCAATGAAATGAATTCTGTATATAGTAACATGAAAATTGCAATATATGAAAATAAAAATTGGTGGATTCTGTCTAAACTTTGGCCAACCTAAGTCTACTATCCTTGTTAAGGATCCCTCAAGCAATTTTAGGAGAATTGGACAGACTGCAGGGGAATTTTCACTATTTACTGCAACTTTTTTCTTTACTAAAAAAAAAAATAAAAAATAAATATTTCTATAATTTACACAAAGGAATTCTGTAAACCACCAAAGAACAGAAAATACTACTCTTTACTTCACACAATGAAACGGTTTAGCAGTGTGTTAAGATTCTTAAAAGAAAATAAGGTGAATTGTACTGATAGTCTCTACATTTTTCCCCTTGCATCATTTTGATTACACTTTTAATTGGCTTAATTTTAATCCTTAATTTAATTTTTTTTTAATTTTTTTTGGGTCAATTTGGTCCAATTGATAACGTACGTCATTAGGATTTTTTTAACAGAGAATTATCATTGAGTTAGTTGAGATTAATGTACTGAGTTAATCTAGTTTACAATTTCAACATAAAAGTAAGACACATGCCTCTCATGTGCGCATTTTTCATAAAAAAAAAAAAAAAAAAAAAAATGCTAGCAATTATAATTAATTAGACCAAATTATGACTAAATCATAAATTCTGGATAAAAATCAAGAGACTTGAAACTAAAAGGATCAAAATGACATAAAAACTAAAATATAGGGACTATTAGTATAATTTGTCCAAAAAAATATTTGGAAGACCTCAAACCAAATATAAATATATATACTAAAAGTTTAAAGATATGAGCATAAACAGATAAACACATAGTATGTTCATCAACAGGATGAAGAGGCATTTGGTGTAATATTTTTTTTTTTACTTTTACTTTATTATTATCAATTTTTTTTATTTTTTATTTTTATTTTGTGTGTATAGCAATAATGCATACCTTTTCTATGAAAAGATTGGCTATGCACCGCAGCAAATGGAAAATATTACTCCTCTTCCACATCATAATCTGCATGTGGCAAAGTATCAAACGATTACTAAAACTAAAAGTATATATAGCTGATAATCAACACCACCTCTCCTATTTAATATCATTTATGAGAATGACTTAGCTATTAGGTCATTTAAACAATCTCTTTTGACCCACAATATAAAGAAAAAAAAAATTATCTAACCACACAACTTTTTAAAAATAGGTTGAGACTTAGAGCGTCAATCACCACGTTATATTTTTGTTTATATAATCGTATAGATAGATACATTTGTAATTTTTAGTTAATCTTCTGTCAATTAGCAACCAAAAAAAATAAAAAATAGACAAAGATAACCAAGTATATACATTTGCGTTGTGTTTGCATCAAGGGCGGACCCAGGATTCGTCGATGGGGTGGGCTAATATTAAGGTAAAATTATACAATATATTTTAAGTATAACCACATAAGAAAAAAGAGAATTTAATAATATAATCTAAATTAATATCTAAATTTATTGATCAGAAACAATCTAATTAAGTTGTACTTGACGAGTCTCTAAATATTTGAATTCATCGATTACAAAATCTAAATCAATTTTCAATGTAAGGTCTCATTCAAGGTAGAGAGACAAGCAATCGGCAAGAAACTCATCCCCTGTTGAATTGCGAATGACAGTTTTAACATATTTCAAAGTTAAAAACTAAGAGCAATATAAAACATTGAATAAGGTAGCATCATAAAAAAACTAAGAGTAATATAATATTTGTTGCATAAAGATAAAATTTTAAAACCATTGTTAATCAATTCCATTCTCAACCAACGAAATAATATAATTGGTTAATTACATTTACAAAAAATGTTAGGAAAGTGGAGTTGCTGTAGGCTACTAGAGACGACGGAGAAG
Source organism: Camellia granthamiana (assembly GCA_036172215.1). Classification (NCBI taxonomy): domain Eukaryota; kingdom Viridiplantae; phylum Streptophyta; class Magnoliopsida; order Ericales; family Theaceae; genus Camellia; species Camellia granthamiana. The sequence continues at coordinate 19,356,384 of CM069912.1, forward strand.
ACGAAGAGAGGGTTGTTTCCTATCTATTGAAAGATGTGAGGATTATTTTGGAAGATTTGTTCTTTAAACAAATACAAACCTATTCGGTTGCCTATCTATTTTTTTGGGTAAGTATTGGGTAGCTATTGGGCTGCCTATTTAAAAAACAAACAAAAAAACTATTGGCCCTTATTTGGGGTTAGGCTGGGAGAGGTTAGGAGGCTAGGTTGGGTGGGAAAAAAAATTTCTATAGATTTTTTAAATTTTGGGCTAGGCTGCAGCCACCTATGCCCAGCCCTAGGTCCGCCCTTGGTTTGCATCATAAATTTGGATAAAGAGAAATGAAAAAGGTAAATGGAAATAGAGTAAAAATTTAACCTATATTTTCATTCACATTTTATTTACTTTTTTCTTTTCTCTTTTCAAATTCCTACTTAAAACTATAATTTGTGTTTAGATCATGAATTTGAGTAAAGATTTGGAAAGAAAAATAAAAAATGAAAAACGTAAGAATAATATGAATGAAATATGATTTAATTTTGTTTCACTTTTCATTTCCAATTCCCTCTCCAAATATCCAAACTGAGCATAAGTTAATGAAATAATCTATTGCTAACCAATACTATATTAGTGACTATCACGTTGCTAAGAAATTGATGTATTGACAATGCTCAAAATCTGGAGGATATACTACTAATTTCAGAAATTATACCAATTGTTGGAGACAATAATAATATCTTAAGATTGAGAGCATGCGCATAGTTTACTAAGGATTGGTATTTTTGGAGACATTATTATTATTATTATTATTATTATTATTATTATTATTATTATTATTATGATTATTATTATTATTAGAGCAATGTTATATGTAATTTTATTTTTTTCCAGCACTTTTTATAATATCTCTCTAGCACTTTTTATAATATTATTTTAATTTTATTATTATAATATCTCTCTAGCACTTTTTTTCCATCCAACAATTCAACAATTAACAATTATCACCCGTTGTGACTTTTGGATAAACTATTTTATGATGAATAGATGAAGAAAATGTTGGAAAGAACTTTCTTCCTTAAACCACTTTGGGAAATGTCGATGTGGCAGGTATATACGGTAGTGAAGTTGCTTTCTTGAGAGACTTTTATTTGGAAAACAACTAGAACAAAAGAAGCATATTTGCATAGAAGTATAATTGGTTACCTCGATACTTGGGGCAAAAATCCACATGCAATTTGGAGATGTGAATTTGGGATTCTGGAATTCCAATACACACGAGACTCGGAAGATTTTCAAGTTCCACACCGAAGTGGTTGTAATCGTTGTCGTTGTCGTTGTCATCGTCATCATGATCATGATCATGATCATCTTCTTCTTCTTCTTCTTCTTCCCTGGTAACAATCTTTTCCACTTTCTTGCAATTTCCAATTCTTCGATAATTTAGACACACAAGGACCTTGACCATGGAAATTCTGAATATATATCTCAAGTTGTCACACCTCTCCACTTCTAGGGAACTTAGACATTTGAAATAATGAATTTGTTGAGAAACAATCTTCCATATATACGTCAACTTGGGCAAATACATCAATTTCAAATCTCCTAAAAAAATGAGTGACATTCCTTCCGCACCAGCGGCACCAGCGCGTACCGACTCTTGGAGGTCAAATATTGTTTCCAGTGAATCACACCACCATACCTTCAGCCGTTGTAGATATCATAGTCTTTGTATTTGTTAGATATATATTATTATACTTACCTATTGTATTGTAAATATATCTCTATCTATACTTATCTCAATCTCATTGTATCTCTATCCCTATCTAGGTTTCTTATCAGCCTATATATACAGGCCTCTGCTATTGTATTCATTCATTCAATTCAATATATAAGAATTACTCTCATAACATGGTATCAAAGCCTAGGGTTCTCTCGTAGTCTCTTCTTCTTTATTACATTTTTTCTGGTTGGTTTGGCAAATTTTGATTCTGTCTCACGTTGGTTTTTTTTATTGGGTTCTGCGTTTCTCGTCCATCACTGTTTTCACAGTTGGACTAGACCACCCTTTTCACCTCTTCCAGACGAATACAACGCCGCCAGAATCACCACCATCCGACGTTACATGCGCCCTCACGCGCCTACCAAAGCGAAGCCCGTCGATTGACGTCGCTTCCACTCGCAGCACGCTTCCGCACGCGTATCAGCCGACTTTCCTCGGCTTCGTTCCCTCGGCTTCCGCCTCAGCCGATCCGACCTCGGCTTGGCCGTCGGTTTCCGCATCAGCCGCCATCGGCTTTCGCCTTGCTTCTTCTAGCTGCGTGCCCCTTGTTTCGGCTTCCGCCCGGCTTCCTCAGCCGTTTCCCTTCCTCTTCAGCCGGTGACGTCAGCCTTCATCAGCTGCTGACGTCAACCCTACTCAGCCACTGTCTCTCTGCTGACATCATCACAGCCACAGTGCTGACATCAGCTCTACTTGTCCTTAAGGTTTTCCAGCCTTCTGATTCTATTGGTGACCTCCATTTTTAACATTATGGATCGTACTGAGAACATCCAATCTGTTTCTGTTATCCTTGATGAGTCCAATTATGTTAGTTGGGCCCAAGCTCTCTCTAGCTTCATCAAAGGCAAACGCCTTTGGCGGATCATTACCGGTGCTCTTTTCAAACCCAGCGAGAAGGAGAATGAGCCTGACTCTGCATTCGATGACCGTCTTGATGAATGGGAAAGTAAGAATTATCAGATTATCACATGGTTCCGGGCTACCTCAGTTCCTTCAATCCACCTTCAGTTTGGACGCTTTCAGGAAGATGATTCCCTTACCTTTCCTGCCAAAGCAATTTGGGATTTCTTGAAGGAATGTTATCAGACCACTGGACATGCTCATCAGTATCAACTGTTGCAGACTCTTCATCACATGCGCCAAGCACCGGGTCAATCTCTCAATGACTTCTTATCCCAGATGTCATCTATTTGGGACCAACTCGCTCTTTCTGAACCTCCATGGGCTCATTCTGATGATGCACAATTATTTATTACCTATCGGAATCATCAGCGACTATTGCAGTTTCTTATGGCTCTTCATAGCACTTTTGAGCCCGTGCATGCTTCTTTGCTCCATCGTTTTCCCTTGCCCACTTTAGAGCAAGCCATTACTGAACTACTATCAGAGGAGACTCGTTTTGGGATTCTCAAATCTCCAACCATGGATTCTGTTCTTGCGACGCCATCATCTCAGCGTTCTTCATCTCCTCAACCATCTAGTCTATGCAGTTATTGTCACAACCGTGGCTTACCAGCCACTCATTCTCTTGTTCAATGCCATGTTCGCGAATGCTTGACGTGTCACAGGACTGCTCCAGGTCATCTCTAAAGCAGTTGTCCTCGAGCTCCTTTTACTACTTCATCTAAGACCAGGTCTTCTCATTCTCGGTATCAGTCCAATTTTGGCCAAGGTTCTCGCTCTGCTGCTGTTGCCTCTGAGGGTTCTTCTACTCACCACTCCACTGATTCCATTACTCCTTCCTTCTCTATGGATGATGTTGAGTCCATCATCAACCAGGTGATCGCCAAATCTAGTACTCCCCCTTCTACTGCTCTTTCAGTGACCTCAGATAACTCTTCATGGTATTTTGATTCTGCCTGTTGTAATCATATGACTTCTGACTCCACTATGTTTTCTTCTTTCTCATCATCATCTTCTGTTCCCCCTATACACACTGCCGATGGTTCTCATATGTCTGTTAGTCATATTGGCCCAATTGCTACTTCCACTGTGTCTCTTTCTGATACTTATCACATTCCTGCTCTTCAATTGAACCTTATCTCTGTTGGTCAGTTATGTGAACTTGGTCTAACCGTTACATTTTCTGCTAATGGTTGTTTGGTGCAGGACCCTCAGACGAGATAGATCCTTGGGATAGGCCATAAGCATGGACATCTGTTCGAGCTTCTACATCTTCGCATTCCACACAAAGCATCTATTGTTGCTTCCATTGTTTCCTCTGCTGCTGCATCTACTATGCCTTTTTCATCTTTGGCATTGTCGCTTAGGACATGTCTCTTTTAGTCATTTGAAACCTTTGGTTTCTAGTGGTCAGTTAGGTCGTGTTCGTCTTGAAGATGTCGATTGTTTATCTTGTCAAATTGCTAAACAACCTGCTTTACCTTTTAATCAAAGTACTTCTCTTTCTACTGCTCCTTTTGATCTTGTACATTCTGATATTTGGAGACCTTCCCCCACACCAACCATGGGGGGGTCAAGATACTTTGTGATTTTTGTTGATGATTTTTCTCGCTATACTTGGCTTTTTCTTCTCAAAAGTCGCTCTGAACTTAAGCAGATTTATTATGATTTCTCTGCCATGGTCCGCACGCAGTTTTCTCGTACTATTAAGATTTTTCATTCTGATAATGCTAAGGAGTACTTGGATTCTGATTTTCTTTCTTTTCTTCGAGTTCATGGTACACTATCTCATCGATCTTGTGCAGGCACATCCCAACAAAATGGCCGAGCCGAACGAAAGCACCGTCATATTCTCGACACTACTCGGGCTCTTCTCGTCTCCTCTTCTTGTCCTGAAAAATTTTGGAGAGAAGCTGCCCTCACTGCCATTCACACCATAAATCGTGTCCCTACACCTGTCATTGCTAACATTTCTCCTTACGAGCGCTTGCATGGTTCTCCTCCTGACTATACCACTCTTAAATTTTTTGGTTCTGCTTGTTTTGTTCTACTCCAGCCTCATGAACACACTAAACTAGAACCTCGTTTTCGTCTTTGCTGTTTTCTGGGATATGGTATAGAACATAAAGGGTATCGTTATTAGGATCCTATCTCCAAGCGCCTTCGTATTTCCTTTCGTGTGATCTTCTGGGAACACAAAATGTTCTCCAATCTTTCCACATTTCAACTACCACAGTCCACTCACTCACCAGCCTTTACCGATATTTCTATAGACTTATTTTCTAATGAATTTGATGCAGATTCTAGCTCCATGCTTCCACGGTCGCCTACGCCTATCGTCCATCCTGAGGATCTTGTGTTTGCCGCCGGTCCTACACCTTCTCCAGCTCTTGTGGAGGTTTCTTCATCTCCACCTCCCATTGAGGTTCCTTCTCCACTAGAGCGTCACTCTACAAGGGTAAGGCAACCTTCTGTTCTTCTGCGTGATTATATTGTTGGTTCCACTGCCTTTCCCTCCCATGAACCTACTTCATATCGAGAAGCGTGTTCTAACCCTCTTTGGCAACAAGCTATGACTGATGAACTGCAGGCTTTCGATAAAACTCATGCCTGGGATAAGGTTGATCTTCCTCCTAGAAAGAGTACTGTTAGTTACAAATGGGTTTACAAGCTCAAAACTCATTCTGATAGTTCCATTGAGCGTTACAAAGCTTGCCTTGTAGCCTGGGGATTTACTCAAGAATATGGGATTGACTATAAGGAAACATTTACTCCTGTTGCTCGTCTTACTTCAGTTCGCAGCTTACTTGCCGTTGCTGTGGCTCGCCACTGGAGTCTTTTTCAGATGGATGTCAAGAATGCATTTCTCAATGGTGACCTCACTGAGGAAGTTTATCTGCAACCTCCTCCTGGTTCTTCGGTTCCATCAAACAAAGTTTGCAAACTTTGTCGTGCTTTGTATGGTTTGAAACAAGCTTCGCGTGCCTGGTTTGCCAAGTTCAGCTCCACTATTCGTGACTTTGGTTTTTCCTCCAGTGACCATGATTCTGCCTTGTTTATCCGTAAGACAGAGCGTGGTACTATTCTCCTTCTACTCTATGTGGATGGTATGATTATCACTGGAGATGACACAGTGGGTCTTTCTAGTCTCAAACAGTTTCTCAATCGCCAATTTGAGATGAAAGATTTGGGTTTGCTTAGTTACTTCCTTGGCTTGGAAATTTCCCAAGATTCCTCTGGTTATTTTCTTACCCAGGCCAAGTATACTTCTGATCTCTTGGCTCGGGCTGGTCTTACCGATTGCAAGACTGCCACTACTTCAGTTGATCCTCAGACTCGTCTTACCCCCCTTGATGGTTCCCTACTGATTGATGCCACTTTATATCGTCAACTAGTTGGCAGTCTTGTCTATCTCACGGTTACTCGTCCAGATATTGCTTATGCTGTTCATATTGTCAGTCAGTTCATGGCTGCTCCTCGTTCTCCACACTATGATGCTCTGGTTCGCATTTTGCGCTATCTCAAAGGCACTCTGTTTCATGGTCTTTACTATTCCTCCCACTCTTCTCTACAACTACATGCATTTTCTGATGCCGATTGGGCCGGGGATCCTACTGACCGTCGTTCCACTACTGGGTTCTGTTTTTTTCTGGGCAACTCCTTCATTTCCTGGCGTAGCAAGAAGCAAACTCTTGTTGCTCGTTCTAGTACCGAGGCTGAGTATCGTGCTCTTGCTGACACTACTCAAGAGCTTGTGTGGCTTCATTGGCTTCTTTCTGACATGGGAGTTTCTCATTCTGCTGCCACCGATCTTTATTGTGACAATCAAAGTGCTATTCAGATTGCCCATAATGATGTCTTCTATGATCGCACCAAGCATATTGAGATTGATTGCCATTTCATATGCCAGCATATTACTTGTGGCCTTGTTCGTCTTCTCTTTGTTACCTCTGTTGATCAGACTGCCGACCTTTTCACCAAAGCTCATCTTCCAGACCGCTTCTTTGATCTCCTCTCCAAGCTCAAGTTGATATATGCCTTACCACCTTAAGCTTGAGAGGGGGGGGGTGTTAGATATATATTATTATACTTACCTATTGTATTGTAAATATATCTCTATCTATACTTATCTCAATCTCATTGTATCTCTATCTTCTTATGTACCTATCTAGGTTTCTTATCAGCCTATATATATAGCCCTTTGCTATTGTATTCATTCATTCAATTCAATATATCAGAATTACTCTCATAATAGTATTAAATTCGACGAGATCACATTTGATAATTTCCCGCAAAATTGGACCAACATGAATATCACTTTGTCAAGGTGGTCAACTTCAAGTTGGTTGTGCCACATCTCTATTGATCCATTTATATCTATGATAGAAATTTTTCCAAAGTCGGCAAAATAAGGGTCTTTGAAAATAAACTGCAAGTCCATTAAACTTAACTGTGTTAGTGTTAGTGACATAATTATTTTACCCAAAACTTCATTTTATTCAGGAATTTTGGGGATAGTTTGGAGATAAAATGAAATTTTGGTGTCATATCAATAACTTTCATTTGATTGTAGACAGCCATTAATGGTGGCGGTAAAATTAATTCAAAATCAATTGATATTATTAAAAGAATAAAAGTTAAACTAATTTTTGAGTGATAATTTCGGGACAAAATGATATTTTGTGCCCTATAAAATACTGGCATAATGTAAGATACCCAACAACGGTTAAATTCTTTTTGGTAAGTCAACATTTAACAGATTAAATCATTAGTATCCTCTACGTTGTGTTTGGGTTATGAATTTAGATACAAATTTAAAAGGGAAAAGGGAAAGAAAAAATGAAGAAAAAAAATTAGCTTATACTTTATTCACATTGTCCTCACATTTTTCCTTTCCCATTTCAAATTTTTTTATCTAAATCCATGATTCAAAACACAATCTTAGTATTTGAACAATAGCCAAGGAAAGTGACTCATTTAAACTTAGGACACAACTAGTTTCGTTCATGGAATTTAATTAAAGAAAAACAGTAGCATCCAAATAGTCTTATACTGTGTTCGGTTCATGGATTTGAGGAAAATTTTGAAAAGAAAAAGAGAAAATGTAAGTAAAATGTGAATGAAATATAACTATATTTTACCTACATTTCACGCACATTTTTCATTTTCTTTTCTATTTTCAAATTTCTATCTAAATTCATGAATCAAACACAACTTTAAAGTAGAATAGTCAGACTCAATATGGTACAAGAGCTTGTATGGAATTTGAAAATGAATTTTAGAATACAGTAGTCTATCATCAGGAAAAACTGTAGTAAAGCAGTACTTCAAGACAAAAATTAAATAGAGAAATTGTCTTTTCTATTTAAATTTTACACGTGCAACTCTCTCGCCCAACATCTGTTAGACAGTTACCATCTCATTCTGAAAGTATTATAAATATAAAAAAAAATTTACATTGGTTTCCCTACATTTTGCTACTCCCACCTGATTTTTTTTTTAAGTTGTGTATATAAAAAATTTATTTATAAATCTTTTTTATTTTTTTTAATGTCATAGTTAAGACTTATATAGTTTGTTTTATTTTTTTTTCCTGAAGAAGGTTCAACAAGATCCAAAAAGTCATATTGTCACAATGTCACGAGTAATAATATAAAATTATGGACTTCAGAAAATCAAAAAAAATTATGCATTTTGAATGGAAAATTTGAGTAGGGATAAATCAGTAAGATTAGACTTAAAAATCTTTAATAATATATCAAATTAGGGTAACATTTTTATTCAGTGGCAAAACTAATTGAAGGTGTTGTTGGGCTTTTAGGCCCATCATGAGGCCAACCTCAATGATCTAAGCCATACCTATCGAAAAGAGTCTATGGAGAAAATCATTCTTGTAAAAAATTAGATTGTTTGGACAACTATAATTACATGGTTAGATCACATTTGTCATATAGAAATAGACAAAAATTATAATTTTATTATATATTGTTTATTATTTTGAAGACAAATTTAATATAATAATGTAACTATAATGTGGGGATATATTTTCTGAGTACCAACACGTGACAAGGTGACGCCGATGTGTCAGCCGAGGTGCCACGTGTCTTGGTTGTTGTGCCGAGGTAATCTCGGTTAGGCCGAGGTTTCCTCCGAAGATATCGGAATCCGAGATAAGCGGATAAGGGACAAGAGTCCTGGAATGAAGAAAAGACTTCAAGATGGATAAGGATAGTACTCTTGGAAGTCTATCCTTATCTCTTGAAGAGTCCAAAGTAAGTCCAGAATTGGAGTCCATAGAAGTCAGGCTTCTAGTGGGACTAGGATTGAGTTAACTATAAAAGAAGGGCACCCCCGGCGGATCTAAGGTGCGCAATTTATACTTTGAGCAGTGAATTTAGCACTTGATTATCTTTGAGAGATATACTGACTTGCTCGTCGGAGTGCCTCCGGGTGGAAGAACCACCGCCGGAGCTTTCTCTTTCTGTTACAGGTTAGCTGAAGCCATCTATTCTGCCAGTACTCTCTAGCTGATTACTAGACGGGCAGTGTGATCGGAAAATCACTCACACAATTTCGCGCCGTCTGTGGGAAAGAAAGAAGAATAGATGGCCAGTAACAGACAGAAGGAAAAGATTGGGGACAACGCTCCTACTGGGAGTGGCAGACCCGTCGACCTTGACGTCGAAGGAGACAACCACAACGAAGAAACTCGTCACCAGAATCACGAAGAGAAAGACATTGGCCAGACTGGTGACGCACCGAAGAATGCAAACCAGGGAAGGTACTATAACGAAGATAACCTCCAGACTTGGAAAGACAGATGCCTGCGGAGGGATGAAGAAGTAAAAGAGATGGCGAATAAATTGGCCGACCTACAGTCGGTCGTCAATTTTATGATGCAAAACAATGTCATGCAGCCACCCTTCCCACTGCATGACACACCGATTCCAGTGGTCAACACCCAGAAGGGAGGATAGATCCCCATAGCCCCTCAGCACAACAGAAGACACTCTCACCAAACCTCCAGGGAGGTCGGACGAGGAGAGTCAAGAAGGGAAGAATCACAGAGGTCACGTCGCACGAAGGAGGCAGACCCCAAAGAACATCAGCATGTTCAGGGGCAGGCATTATGCTTTGACACATCTCATGGGGAAAGATCCAAAAGGGCCCACCACGAGGCCGAGAGTAGTGTGCCGAAAAGACTGAAGTCCAAAGAGAGCCGAGCTCCAGGGAGAAGTAAAGAATACTTGAGAGATTACCTCAAGAGGAAGCAACAGAATGCCGAAGCCGAAGTAACTTCCCCGGTTAAGCCGAGGACACCATTCTCGGTGGAATTGGACAAATTCGTAGCACCGAAGAGATTCAGTATGCCGAGGTTCCAAATATACGATGGCAAGTCAGACCCTAACTTCCATGTTGGATTATTTTTGAACTCAATGGCATTGTATAGTGGGAACGAGCCGTTACTCTGCAAAGTGTTCCCCTCATCCTTTGGGGAGATTGCATCAGATTGGTTCCACAAACTACCGAAGGGAAGCGTGAGGACTTGGGAAGGCCTGGCCGAGATGTTTGTGGCCAGGTTCATAACAAACAAACTGCAGCCATTAAGGGTGGACGCATTGATGGCTCTGAAGATCAGTAAAGATGAAGGCCTTAGGGCCTATGCAAAAAGGTACTATGAGGTGTTCAATCGAATACCCGAATGCAATCAAGAGGTGGCGGTCGTATCTTTCAAGAACGGCCTGAAAGATGATTGTCCACTACGGAAGTCTTTGGCAAAGACATTGCCAAAAAGCATGGAAGAGCTCATGGCGAGAATCGAGAAGTATGCCAGAGCCGAGGAGGATACGTCGGGGAATAAGGAGACAAAGCCAGAAAAAGGAAACGGCTCGCCAAAGCGAGGCCGAGGTAACAATGGATCCAACAAACAAGTGACGGAATTGAGGTCTAAGCAGGCAGTGACGACTGTGTTCCGAATCCCGGTCCACAAAGTCCTGGATTAAATACGGAACCAACCCTATTTCAAAACACCAGTAAGGGCACCAGGGGAATTTATGGAAAGAAACCTCAGTAGGCGTTGTGCTTATCACAATGAAGAGGGGCACCCAACTCAGGGTTGCAGAGCCCTAAAAGCACATTTAGAAGACTTGGTGAGGCAAAGCCATCTGAGAGACCTTGTCGATGAGGCCAGGACAAGGGAAGAACAGGCAAGATTGCCTCAAGCACCAGCAGCCCCGCCTCCTCCAGCACAGCAACCACAGGCAGGAGGACCTCGAGTGGTTAATGTAATCCACTCAAAGGTGAACGAAAATGACATACGGGGGGAGACCCAGAAGGTAAAACACCTGCAGCACGTGAACTAGGTCAGACAGAAAAGACCTCTGTCTAAAGAGTGCCAAGGACCGATGATAGCCTTCACTGAAGCCGACCTAGAGATGGTCCAGCATCCACATAATGATGCCTTGGTAGTATCCCTCCAGGTTGGGGAGTGCCAAGTGAAACGCATCCTGATCGATCAAGGCAGCTCTTGTGACATCATGTATGTCAGATGTTACAAGGAGCTGGGCCTTCACCCTGACGACATGGAGCAATCGAATGGCCCGATGGTCAGCTTCAATGGAACACCGACATGGCCATTGGGCGCAACAAGCTTGGAGGTACAAGCTGGCACTAAGAAGATCAAGATAGAATTCATCGTGATTGACACGCCCTCGCTATACAACATTATCTTGGAGAGGCCGTGGTTGCATGCAATGGGGGCAGTTCCCTCAACGTTACATCAACTACTGCGGTTCCCAACAGAGCATGGGATTGAAGAAGTCAGGGGAGATCAATTACAGGCAAAAAATTGCTCCATGGCAGCAATGAAATCCACCTGCAACGTTCGGGAACCAGAGAAGGCAGAAATTGAAGAAGAGGACATGAAGGTCCTAGATGATGTCGACAAGGAGCCAGCCGAGAAAAGTGAAGAAGCACTGAAGAAAATCCTCGTCCAGGAGGGCGATGAGGAACGCTTCTTTCTTCTCGGCTCGGGCTTAGCCGAAGAAGAGAAAAGAGAGCTGGAAGCTTTTTTAAGAAAAAACATTGAGGTGTTCGCTTGGACACCTTATGAAATGCTTGGCATTGACCCCGAGGTCACATGCCACAAACTCAACGTTGACAGGTCGGCCAAACCTGTAATACAACGAGCCAGAAGACCGACGTTGATACACGTCGAAGCAGTAGAGGAGGAAGTAGACAGACTTCTAGAGGCCAGGGCCATCAGAGAAGCCAATTATCCAACATGGCTATCAAACACCGTGGTAGTGAAGAAGAAGAATGGTAAACGGAGGGTCTGCGTAGATTTTACAAACCTGAACAAAGCTTGTCCCAAAGACAGCTTTGCTCTACCCAAGATCGACCAGTTGGTGGACGCCACATCTGGACATGGAAGGATGAGCTTTCTGGACGCTTATAGGGGGTACCACCAGATAGCCATGTACCCCCCAGATGAGGAGAAGACAGCGCTTATCACCCCAAAAGGCCTGTACTGTTACAGAGTAATGCCTTTTGGGTTGAAAAACGCAGGAGCAACTTACCAAAGGTTGGTAACCAAGATGTTCAAACACTTGATTGGCCAAACAGTAGAAGTCTACATCGATGACATGGTCGTAAAGACCAAGGAACCAAAGGGTCATCTTGCCGACCTAGAAGAGGTCTTTGACATACTCAAAACATATCGGCTCCGACTCAACGCATTGAAGTGCGTGTTTGGAGTCGGATCTGGTAAGTTCTTGGGGTACCTAGTGACCAGAAGGGGCATTGAGGCCAGCCCAGATCAGATCAAGGCCATCCTAGAGTTACAGATCCCGACATCGGCAAAACAGGTTCAAATGCTTACTAGAAAAGCCGCAGCCCTAAACAGGTTTATAAGCCGAAGCTCGGACAAATGTAAAGCCTTTTTCAATCTGGTGAAGAAGGCCATGGACTTTCTATGGACTGAAGATTGTGAAGCCGCTTTGACCAACCTGAAGAAATATCTTACCACGGCTCCAGTCCTCTCAACACCTGAACCTGGGGAGGAGCTGTTTTTGTACTTAGCAGTTTCGGAACACGCAGTAAGTGCAGTGGTAATCCGAGAAGAGAAAGGGGAGCAGAAGGCTGTTTACTATGTAAGCAAAACCTTGGCCGACGTAGAAACACGGTATCTACCACTGGAAAAATTGATGCTGGCTTTAGTAATGGCTTCAAAGAAGCTAAACCATTACTTTCAGGCCCACAAGATTGTGGTACTAACAGAGCACCCACTGAAATCCTTGTTGCAACAAGGAGACTTAATTGGAAGAATAGCAAGATGGGCAGTAGCCTTGGGCCAGTATGACTTGGAGTTCAGGCCGAGAACAGCAATTAAGAGCCAAGTTTTGGCAGACTTCGTGGCCGAGTTCACGTCAGAATCCATCGAACATCGGGCTCCGTTGAGCCAAGATGAACGATGTCCAAACAAGCAAGGAGAAGCCCATCCAAAGGCAAAAGAACCAAGGAAGGAAAAACTCAGACCCTGCAGCATTTACATCGGCGACTCCTTTCGACTTTTCGTTGATGGGAGCTCAAACCGGTAGGGAGCAGGGGCAGAAGTAGTATTGATATCTCCATATGGAGAGATATTGGAACAATCCATTCGATTGGGGTTCAAGGCCTCAAACAATGAGGCGGAGTATGAGGCATTGATTGCAGGACTGAAGCTGGCAGTAGCAGCAGAAGTAGATGAGGTAATAGTCTTTTGTGACTCACAACTCATAGTGAATCAGACAACAGGAGAGTTTGCAGCCTGAGATGAAAGAATGTCGACATACGCGAAAGAAGTCATCAGGCTGGCAACCTTGTTTCAGAACTGCCGACTTCTCTAGGTTAGCCGAGATGATAATAGCCACGCCAACGCGTTGGCCAACCTAGCAAGTTCAATGCAAACTGGAAAAACAAGGACAATAATGATTGGCTACTTGTTGGGCCCGAGCATAGAACCACCGAGCACAGAGCAAGAGGTAATGTGTGTGGACATGGGACCAAGTTGGATGGATGCAATTGTTGCATTCCTAAAAGAAAGAAAGCTACCAGAAGACCGTAAGGAGGCACACAAGGTCAGACTGAAGTCGGCAAGATTCAGTCTGACAGCAGACGGACACCTCTACAAAAGGTCCTTCACTGGACCCCTTTTAAGGTGTGTACACCCTTTTCAGGTTGAAGATTTTTTATATGAAATTCATGAAGGAATTTGTGGAAGCCACGCTAGGGGCAGATCATTAGCTCACAGGGCCATTACCTAGGGGTATTGGTGGCCCTATATGCAAAAAGATGCAGAAGCTTACGTGAAGAAGTGTGAACAATGCCAAAGGTTTGCACCTTTGATACACCAGCCAGCTGCTAACCTGAACCCTGTTTCCAGCCCTTGGCCATTTGCCCAATGGGGCATGGATCTCGTTGGACAATTGCCCCAAGCAACTGGGCAACGGAAGTACCTGCTGGTAGCAACAGATTACTTCACAAAGTGGATAGAAGCAGAACCTCTTGCCAAAATCCGAGATGTGGATGCCAAGAATTTCATATGGAGAAACATAATCACCAGATTTGGGATTCCGAGAGCAATAGTTGCCGACAATGGAACGCAGTTTGACAGCAAACTTATCAAGAATTTCTGTTCAAAGTTCAAGATAAAGAATTACTTTTCAACACCAAGCTTTCCTCAAAGCAATGGTCAAGCAGAAGCATTCAACAAAGTAATCTTGGATGGGATAAAGAAGAGGCTGTAGGAAGCAAAAGGAAAGTGGGTAGATGAGTTGCCCAATTTACTTTGGGCATATCGGACTACGCCGAGAAGATCAACAGGGGAATCCCCCTTTGCCATGGCTTATGGCACAGAAGCAGTCATTCCATTGGAAGTCGGCATCCCAGGGATCAGAACCCAGGGAGTTGAGAACGGGACTAATGATGTACTCTTAGCCCGAGATTTGGATCTTCTAGAAGAAAGAAGAGAGAAAGCTGCAATACAGCTTGCAGCATACCAGCAACAGCTTGCCAGAGCTTACAATAAGAAAGTCAATCCAAGGGATCTTCAAGTCAGCGACCTAGTCTTGAGAAAAGTCATCGGCAACAAAAAGGATCCCAGAGAGGGCAAGCTTGGCCCAAACTGGAAAGGACCATACAGAATTACTTCGGTATTAGGAAATGGGGCATATCGGCTTGAAGATAATGAGGGCAAAGCATTGCCTAGACCATGGAACACTTGTAATTTGAAATTTTTCTATCATTAGATGTTGTTTGATTTTTTGCCGATGTGATTAATAAAATCTTAGCAGAATTTTCCACAACTTGTGAAACTATGCATAATGATGTTTTTTGAATAATGAGAACCCAAGTGGAACTTAGGTTCACATTGGGAGTAGAGAGAAGACAAAAACACTTAATGCTTGTTAAAATTTGTAGCAATTTACAAGTAGAAGTTAAGCCGAGATAATTGTTTATCTTCACTTGTTGAAATTTGTAGCAATTTACAAGTTGAAGTTAAGCCGAGATAATTGTTTATCTTCACTTGTTGAAATTTGTAGCAATTTACAAGTTAAAGTTAAGCCGAGATAATTGTTTATCTTCACTTGTTGAAATTTGTAGCAATTTACAAGTAGAAGTTAAGCCGAGATAATTGCTTATCTTCACTTGTTGAAATTTGTAGCAATTTACAAATAGAAGTTATGCCGAGATAATTGTTTATCTTCACTTGTTGAAATTTGTAGCAATTTACAAGTTGAAGTTAAACCGAGATAATTGTTTATCTTCACTTGTTGAAATTTGTAGCAATTTACAAGATGA
The DNA here is from genome assembly GCA_036172215.1 of Camellia granthamiana. Lineage (NCBI taxonomy): Eukaryota > Viridiplantae > Streptophyta > Magnoliopsida > Ericales > Theaceae > Camellia > Camellia granthamiana. The sequence goes on from CM069912.1 coordinate 19,371,886, forward strand.
AGTTAAATCAAGATTGTTGTTCAAACACTTGTTGAAACTTGAGAAAAGTTTGCTAGTTGAAATTAAATTAATATATACTTTAAACTTGTTGAAATTTGTAGACAATTTACAAGTTAAAGTTAAGCTGAGATTAAACACTTGTTGAAATTTTATGAAAAAATTTACAAAGTAAAACCAAGGTTATGCCAAGAAAAGGTACTTGGGTACTTGCCGAGGTAAAACATCAGTTCGTATAATCGGGGTATGTTACCCCGAGAAGATTGCACAAAGAAGGAAAGACTTGCAAAATATTCTAAGTATAGAATCATGCAAAAGCAGTCAAGAGAAGAGAAAGGTTCAAACACTTAGAGGAGGAAAGTTGTATTAAGCATTAAAGTGGAAAACAAGGGCACATCAGCCATGTCAAGCAGCTTACATTGATTAAAGAAACAAAAGAGTACAAAAGTCATGAAAAGAAAAGCATGACATCAAAACTAAGATTCCCCAACATCGGCAGCAGGCTGATTTTGGAGGTCGGAGGGCAGTTGAGAAGACACCTCGGCTGCCTTCTCCGCGGCCCATCTTGGCAGTAAGGACAAGGCGTCGTCGACGTTTGCGTTCTGGTATTGGGATCAGGTATGGAGTCGAAGTTGATGGCTGATCGGCTGGATCAGATGTCGATCCTTGATCTGGTCGAGATGCGGACGTAGTCTGTGGAGTTGTGGCCGAGGGTGGAGAAAGGCTCTTTTTCTTCCTTTTAGGAATGTCAGGCAAAGTTGACTTGTATGTTGGAATAAAATTAAGAAGCAGATGGCTGATCGGCAAGTCCAGAAGTCTCTTCAAGTCTTCGCTGGGACGGAAAGACTGGCGGAAGCCCTTTGGTGGTTTACGAACAGCTGCAAGAAGAACAGACATCAGAAATGGATAAAGTATCTGAGACTTTGAAAGAAAATAGGCAAAATCAGAATATAGGGCTTTTACCATTGCCCTCTACAAAGACTGAACGTTGAAGAGGGAAGAGATGGAGTTCCTCGTCTGGGCCGAATTCCCAGTTCCCCGACGTGATGAAATAGTCATCCCCAGCTCCCTTGTTAGAGTCTGGGAGGTCGGCTACGATTTTGAATTCTATTGACCTCGACTTAAGGTAATAAATGTAGCCTTTTTCTTTCAAGTTAAGAGCGCACATGGTATAGCAATACTGGATATCGGCTAAGGTGATCCTAGCGTTTTCCTGTCTTGCTAAGGCTATGATGCCATTGATTACTCGAGAAGAATTTATGGCCAGTTGCATGGGGTTCAACTTGTAATAGTGAAGAACCTCGCGAAAGAGGATATTGAGTGGGAGCCGGAGCCCGCACTCAGTGAAAGCTACAATGGGAAAGGGCATCGAATCATCTGTGGGCATGATGGAGTCGTTATCTCCAGCCAGCCTCAGATGGACATCGGCAGGAATGGAGAACTCTTGCCTAAAGTATTCAAGTTTGGTCGGGGTGTCTACCCTATTCCTCCACATACCCATAACGTCGGCCTAAAATTAGAAGGACTGGGTTTTAGAAAGAGGTGATCTAAAAAGGTTTTGTGGACCTCGGATAAGACCTATGTGTATATTGGTGCAAGAATTTGTGAAGATTGTTTTGGTTTTGACGGGTTCTACAGTCAAATCCCAAACCTAAATCTATGAAGACGAAGATGGAAGGCACAAATCTGGAAAACAGAAAAGCAAGAATGAGGTTTCAGAATTAAGAACAGAGGTGGGGCTATCAAAAGCGCAAGAAAGTGGTGAAATAGTGCGCGTGTTCAAGATTTGGGCAAAAGCAGAATCATGGAATAAATACAGTCAGATATATTCAGATATACGGGTTCGTAAGATAAATGTTTGAGCAAAATAGTAAATGACAACAAGTAAATGAGGAATATCAAAGGACTTGAAAACGAAAGAAACAGTAGCTTACCAAATAAAGTAAGGCTGGAATGAGGTTCACCGAAGTCAAACAATGGTTACAGAAGTAACAGAATAGCGGAAGCTTCACCAGAAGGACGAATGAAGACGATTGCAGAGCTTGGAGCTTGAGCAATGGCGGATTCGAGAGAAAGGGTTTAGAGAGAGAGAAAGCAAGTGAATCGAATGCAAAAGTGCAGAAAAGAAGAAAGAAGGAAAAGTTTTGTCAAAAACTTGAAACGGTGGCAAAACAGAGCATTTAATGCGCTTGGAACAGTGCATACGTCAGACGGCGCACACAGGCACACGACGGATATTTAGCGCGTCATTAGCACGGTCCAATGGAGTTAAAACGCATAAATGAAACGGTTGAAAAGTGATGCGTGACAACTCATGCGCGTAAAGGAGTTCATTAGAATTCTTGTTCTTAAAAGAAGACATGTCGGCCTGAAATGAATGATCTCGGCTAAGGAGTTCTTGAGCCGATGTACAGGAAGAAGTACCGATATAGGTTCCATCACCTCAGGATACCGAGGTAATAGAACCTAGGGGGCAGTTGTGGGGATATATTTTCTGAGTACCAACACGTGACAAGGTGACGCCGATGTGTCAGCCGAGGTGCCACGTGTCTTGGTTGTTGTGCCGAGGTAATCTCGGTTAGGCCGAGGTTTCCTCCGAAGATATCGGAATCCGAGATAAGCGGATAAGGGACAAGAGTCCTAGAATGAAGAAAAGACTTCAAGATGGATAAGGATAGTACTCTTGGAAGTCTATCCTTATCTCTTGAAGAGTCCAAAGTAAGTCCAGAATTGGAGTCCATAGAAGTCAGGCTTCTAGTGGGACTAGGATTGAGTTAACTATAAAAGAAGGGCACCCCCGGCGGATCTAAGGTGCGCAATTTATACTTTGAGCAGTGAATTTAGCACTTGATTATCTTTGAGAGATATACTGACTTGCTCGTCGGAGTGCCTCCGGGTGGAAGAACCACCGCCGGAGCTTTCTCTTTCTGTTACAGGTTAGCTGAAGCCATCTATTCTGCCAGTACTCTCTAGCTGATTACTAGACGGGCAGTGTGATCGGAAAATCACTCACACATATAATATTGAAATCAATTTAATTTTTTATAAAGATAATCTTCTCAACTTGTCATAATTTTAACGAATATGACAAACAACTCTGATAGAAATACCATAGGGCACACTTTATACATTACACAAAATTAACACAAATTACGGAGTACATGGCATGAAAATGAATTTGTTCATATAATAGGAAAATACACAAAATAGGATTCCTCTAGTATGTAAACTATATCTATAAAGTGTAAATTCACTCAAAATAATAAGTCTTATTACTCTGCATCAATCAAAATATGTGTATTATTTACACATTAAAAAAATATGTGAATAAAATTGGACAAGATGGGTATTGATTGACTAATTGGACATCTCAAACCGCTCAAATCAAGTGGCAGTTATGATCAAATCAGGGTGAGGAATTAACACAATTTATCATCTCATATTATTAATATATTAGTTTAATAAAGAACACTCGGTCAATCATTTAAATTTAAAATTAAAATTTTGGGGGCAATTGTCTCAAATTATATATATATTTTTATCCATAGTGATAACAACAATTTGGAATATCATATAATATTTACCTATCTATTTATTTATTCACAAATCTGTCATTTTGTCCACGTGCCTATCTATTTGTCCAATTATTGTTCATCAATAAACTAGAATAGAAAACTCCAAGAATTGATGTTTACAAATTTGTTTACCTAATAAATCTTTGTTTGTTCAAAAAAAAAATAATAATAATAATAAATCTTTGTTAAAAAATTTGAAAGAGTGGTTGGGCTAGGTAGGGCACCAGCGTACCGTAAGTTTATCACAAGTCGCACTTTGGTAATTTAAGGGGTTGTTTAAGATGATTTAAATAAATATATTTTTTGATTTTTTATTAAAAAAAATTATATAAAAAAGTAGAGAGGTGATATGACCCAAATAAGTGCACTTATTTAGTTTACTAGTGGGTGGCACACGTAGTGCTTGTGCAATTCAGATAAATAAACATAAAAAAAATAATAATAATAATAAGGAAATTAATATCATAATATATATGTTGTCTCAATGGTAAGAGTGTTGTTAATGAAACCTAAGGTTTTAGATTCAAATTTACTCACGTCTTTGAATAATATTTTTTTATTTTAGAATAGGAGAAATCACCACACTATTAATCTTACTCACGTCTTTGAATAATATATTTTTATTTTAGGATAGGAGAAATCACCACACTATTAGACACCAAATCATGTGCTCACATATATAATATTTAGTTTATGTCAAATAGTGCCTAAATCGTTTTTTTAGAGTGCTGCTATTAACATCTCATAAATTATTTTCAACCTCCAAAGTTTTAGCTTTTTTTTATTATTATTTAATAATAACCTCAAATAAAATTACTACAAATGACATCATTAATTTTTAGACACATCATCTCACAATTAAACCTACATACCTACTACATCATGAATTACGATTTATGAGAGCACCCACCTCCATCACTACTCATTCATTTTTCCCAAATCCCACCTTCAAAACCTACCCACCCTTAAAATCTTGAAAACCCTTTGGCGACAAGATTCCGGCGGTAACGATAGCAACCATTTGATTACCTACACTTTTCTTACTATGACAATGAGTGAAAATTTTTCTAGCAACCACAACTCCATAAGATGAGAGGAGTACAACAATAAAAGCTTAAAAGAGGTTCATAGCTTTGATGTTGTTCTTAACTCAGATGAGATTGACCATGTAAGGGTAAGTTTCTTGAAAAAAATGGCAAAAATAATGAAATATGTTCGTTATTTTTTCGGGACTGAACTTTCGAACATATGACTGAAATTTTGAACCATAGGCCCAAACATTGTTTATTTGTTCGAGAACCGATAACCGAACATTGATTTTGAACTTTTTATGATTTGGGATGAGTTCAGAATGAAGAAAACTTGAAGAACTAAACCGTTTTAAGAACTAAGAATTGGAGATTTTAATCTCTGAGAAGTGATTGTATGATAGGTTAAGATAAATAAGGTTGGTGACAACTGTAGACAAGTTTTGTATTGGAACATCCCCTGAAAGACTATTGTGGCTCAAATCAAGAGCTTGGATTTGAGAACAATGAAAAATATCAGATGGGAAGTTGGTTAAATCGGTAGAGACAGTATTCTTCTTCTTCTTCTTCTTCTTCTTCTTCTTCTTCTTCTTCTTTTTTTTTTTTTTTTTCTTTTCTTCTTCTTCTTCGTGGGTTTTGAAAATGATGAGACTCTTCTTCTTAGTGAGTTTTGTTAGGGTTTTTTGGAATGGAGGTTTTTTTGGGGGTGTGGGGGCGTGGGTGGTGTACACTCAATGTGTGGAATGTTTAAGGATAATTTTGGTATTATTTGGAGGGAGAAAATAAATTTTAAGGGTTTCAAAATTTATAAGTGGTGGTCCAAAGAAATGGGGGGTCCAAAATAATTTATAGGGTGTTAATAGCACCACTCTTTTTTTATTATTATAAAAGTCTTTGTGTATAGATCATAAAATATAATAATAATAAACTAATTATATTAATTCGATAATTAAAACAATATGATTTTATATCTTTGTCTTCAAAAAATGGATTCAAAAAATTGGGTGATCTTCCATTTTTTTGAACATAAATATGATAAAATTACATTATTATGATTATCATGTCAATATGATTTTTTTATTATTGATAATTTATGCACAAATCTTACGAAATAAATGATTTAGATTATCGAAATATCTGAATCGTTTATTTTGTAGGGTATTTTGTGTAAATCTCCCAAACAAAAAAATATTATTTCGATCTGATAATTGTAACATGTTTAATTTATCATGTTTGTCACCAAAAAAAAAACATTGGTCTATTTTCAAAAACACACGTTTGCCATCCACTTTTCTTTGCATGAATTGATAATTAATTAACAATGAATGCTATATTTTAAAGTTCATTAACGTATCTTTCCGTCCAAGAGATGGAGTTAAGATGAGGTTGAAAAGTCTGCCTTTTGTTGCTCTAGCTGGCGCTGAGATGAGGCTAAAAAGTCTGCCTTTTGTTGCTCTAGCTTGTGTTGAAATGTTGATGGGAGTATCTTCATTTTGGGACAGTTGATTATTTCTATTGTTTTCAACAATGATCCCTCAAACGTACAAGCCTCAAAGCAAAAACTACTAAGGTTTGGCAAATCACTGAGTTTGAGACTACTCAGTTGAGGGAACATGATCATATTTGTTATCACTGCATCGTCTGCATTTGGTTCATTTCCAATGATTGATTCCATCATACCACATTCAGTTACCTCTATTTCTCGTAGTTTCACAAGAAGTTTGGCTAGAGAGTATGAGAACAGATTTCTCAAACTATCACAATCATTTACTATTAAGGATCTTACATTCTGAAAGTATTGAATTCCTAGTGAATTGTCATTCCAAATATGTGTCAACTTTCGTAGATGGCTTAGTTCCACCTTTTTTAATAAAGGGAGTGCCATATCTGATATGCCGTCTTCCCAAACAAGTCCTTCAAGGTCAAAGGCTACTCCAATAGATCGACAGTCCTCCACTTCAAGTACTTCAAGATTTTGCATGCCCTTAATTGAATTGGATGGGAAAAGAATATTTGACAGCTTATGACACCATTTAACTGTCATCTCTCTTAGTTTAGCTTGAAGGTTCCCACGCCAAATCTCCATCAGATTCTCCATTCGAGAGATGGCCAATTTTTCAATGGTACTCAATTTAACCTGCCAGTCCATTTACATGGTTACAAACATAATTAAGCACAACAAACTTTATTCCATTAAACATCATCTATTTAGTTTTCAAATTAATACACTTCATATTAGAATAATTAAATGTAAAATAGTTTTTACAAATCCATTACAATAGATTTTTGGGTAAATTATGCAGATGGTCCCTTTTAATTTACACAATGTGTCAATTTAGTCCTTGTTGTTTTAATTTGCTTGATTTTGTTCCTTAATTTAACAGATTGTGTCATATTGGTCCAATAAATAACAATTGTTAGGTTCGTAGACGGAAAAGTCGTCACATGCTCAAATGATATGTTAATTTGGTCCTTATAATTTACACGATGCATCAATTTGGTCTCTATTGTTTTAATTTTCTCGATTTTGACAGAGACAAAATTGACACATCGTTTGAGTTTCCGTCCACCAATATAACACAATCCGTTAAATTAATAGGCAAAATCAAGCAAATTAAAATAACAAAAAGTAAATTGACACATCGTGTAAATTATAGGGACCATTTACATAATTTATCCTGAAAAATCTAGAAAACCTCCTAGATGTTGATTTGTGATTATGTACCAATTTTAAGCAAAATATAACAATCCCAATCAAACAATCAAGAGAAAGAGACACAAAGATTTTACGTGGAAAAACCACAATTGGACACCTTCCAATTGTGATCAAAAAACCACGGGCCACAGCCACAAGAACAATCCACTAAGAAGATATAAAGGAATTACACAGGTATCACTCTCAATTATCTAGCGAATTCACAACGCCTAATTGAACCAACCTCTATGTGCCTCTTCCAACCCCATCTTCAGCACGGAATTGTCTTTCTGATGAGCCACTCCGGATTCCCTCCAAAGCTTCAGGCTCGAATTCTTCAGAATTCACAACTGAAGAACAACTCTCTCTTTTGTGTATAACAAACAAACCTTTGATGTACTCTCTTTAAACCATGAGTTAAATACTCAATAAAACATCAAAGAAAATAACAAAATATCCCCAGATATAAACCTTTAAGAACCAAAAAGAAGATCTGGAGGACTTCAATCAATTCCTTAGTTTTGGGAGAAAACCGAGTATTTATAGAGAACCAAAAGTAATCCAAGATTGGGAAGAAAACAAACTCCTTGAGAAATCCGGATTCTGAGGCTCGCTCGAGCGAAGCTTTCCTGGCTCGAGCGAGGAGAGTAATTTTCATGATTTCTACTAGTGCCTTGGCTCGAGCGACGGATCCTTGGCTCGAGCGAGGAATACACTTCTTCAGGTTTTTGTATGGACGCAATCCTTCGCTCGAGCGAGCATTCCTTGGCTCGAGCGAGCAAGCCTTAGCTCGAGCGAGCAACGGCTGACATGCAATTTTGAATGCAAATTTGAATTTTGCTTCGGCCGCGAGCTGACCGGACAGCTCGACCCCCGTAATAATCAGCGAAGTGGCAATCTTGAAAGCATTAACATCACAAACTTCTCTGCATGGCTCGATTCGGGTTTGGATTTGCATCTAATAAACTCATAGCCTCACTGAAATAAAAGTGCGAAAATAAATACATCTGAAAGGAGTTTTGTCAAACGGGGTTGCCAACAATAAAAACCTAACAATCTCCCCCTTTGGCAATGCCGTAACAAAACACATCTAACAAATAAAATCCTAATCACCCCAACCCATTACATCCAACAAAAACAAACTTCTTTCTCAAGATCATGATCTGCAAAACAACTATTAGTGCCACAATCTCCAAAACAATAAACATATGACAAGATTATCTTGAAGCATGAGATGGAAAACATGAATAACATGAAGATGCAACTTTGGAGATTTTAAGAACATGTAGCATGAAAACCTGATCCCGACACATGGCATGAATACATGAAAAACAAATTTCTCCCCCTGTTTGTCACGAATTAACAAAGAAATCTCAAATAACAAAATCAAGATCAAAACCCACATAAGCAATGACATGACAACAATTAACCAAACTCCCCCTCACTCAAAGCAACCACAAAACACTGTAGTAAAAACACTAAACAAGAACAAACTAACAAAAATAGTAGGTGGAGCAAGCAAGGAATTTCTTATTTGTACCTTGAAACACACAAGATTATCCAAGAAGCACAATTACATGAAAACACAATGTGCACAGCCTGTAGAAGATTCCTCATGAAAGAAAGTGATGCATTATGTGAAAAGCATAGATCCCATGATAAAAGTGTGTGTGTGTGACTCTTGGAGTTTGACAAACACAAGATTCAAATCCTAGTAGTGATATTAAAGCTGGACCTCCGACAAGTGAATCTAAGCACAACAAAGGAAAGTCAAACCACTAGGAATCAAGGGGTATTTGGTGAGTAAAGGCGGAGGCTCCCCCTCAATCAATGAATCCTTTATTTTTTCATTTTTTTTCTTTTTTTTTCACATATTTTTCTTTTCTTTCTTTTGCACATTTTTTCTTTCTTTTGCACTTTTTCTTTCTTTTGCAAATTTTTTCTTTCTTTTGCACATTCATTGGCGGCTGACACGCTCAAGAGTATGGAAACCGAACCAGAGAAGCATGGAAATAATAAGGATGGCCTGGTTGGTGACTCTGAGGTAGCCTTTTCCTCATGGCTGGACTACAAAGAATAAAGGGGAAAGCCATGGAGATGCAAAAAGATGGAAGATGGTTAAGAGACTCAACATCACCCATGATATGCTAGTATAGGTCAATTCCTCTAGAAAAGCAAAAGATATCATGCCAGAAGTCCATAGAAAAAAATAACCACTAAGGTGGAAGACTCCAATATTTTCTAATCCAAGAGTGTGTACAGAATGAGACATACTAATCAAAGAACACACACTCCAAAATGAGTAATGACCACAGAAAGCACACACATATTAACATGTAATGGATATTCTCATCAATTCCAATATGCACCAAGGACATCTCAAAAATTCAAACTTGCAAAACCATACTAAGAAAATCTTTTTGGTTTTTTTTTTTTTTTCAACAATAAAGCAAGACAAAAAAAAAAAAAAAACAAAACATGCACACTTTTTTTTCTTCTTTTTTTTTTTTTTTTTTTTTTAATTAAAAAGAACAGAGACCCAAAAAACTAAAAAGAGAAAACACATTAACACAAGTCAAGTTTTCTTACCCAAATCTTTTTGGTCTTAACAAAATCAGGTCTAGCGGTCTTGGTAAATGTCATGGTGTTGTGAACACCCTCATGAATCTTGGTATTCCGCCTAGACAAGTAAGGTTGTCTCCTAACCCAAAAAGTATTCGAATTTCTACCCTTTTGCGACATTCTCCCATGCAACTTATAACAAAAAGGGCGAATATGACCATGCATACCACAATGATGACAAATAAAAACAGGGTGTACCTTCTTTTCTTTTACCTTACCAACTCTAGGAAGTTTGAGAAGTCTATCCTCATGTTGAATCTTTTGTCCTCCTTTTCCTTGAGTTCTTGTATCATGAGAAGTGGATGCACTCTGTTGTTGCTCTTTCTTACCTCCAAAGCCAATGCCACTCTTGTCTGAATAGATTTGTTGAGACCCAATGATATCCTCTAAAGTCTTTGATCCTTTGTTCCAAAGACCAATGGTAACCATGGCACACTTGAGCTCTTCCTCTTTCTTGATCAATAGTTCTTCTAAAGCAACTTGTGACATCTCGAGAGATTCAATCTTTTCTTCATCCATGGCATGGGTTTCTTGTAGCTCATTCCTCTCTGTCTCACAAGTCAACAGTTTTGCACAAAGAACTTGTTGATCATCAGCTATCTTGATGGCATTGATCCTAGCCTCGGAAATCTCCTCTTTAAGTTTGACATTCTCACATTCACATGCTTTGAGTTTCTTTGTGAGTTTGTCATTCAATTTGAATAAATTAAGAGACTCCTTATACAGCTTTTCATAGGCTTGCTCAAGCTCTTCATGATCACTCTCCGAGGATTCATCATCAGTAGTATTCTCAACTGACCTTTTCGGAGACTCTGTTTGTCCTTCAGTTTCGGAAGCCACCATGAAAGCAAGGAATTGCTTATGTCCCTCTTCGCCTTGATCTTCATCGTCACTTTCATCTCCATTAGATTCTGATTCATCATCCCAAGTGATGGCGAGGGCTTTCTTCTTCCTCAAACGAGTGGGGCATTCTAAAGCAAAGTGGCCAAATCCTTGGCATTCATAGCATTGGACGCTTTTAGAGTTCCCTTGTATCTTTCCTTTCTCCTTCTTGGCTATAGAATTAATTTTGACTTTATCTTTGCCTTTGGATTTATGAGTATGAGTAGATTCCAAAAGATTAGGATTTTTATTCAAAAAAGATTTTTTAAATTGTTTAACAAAAGCAGCCATAATCTTGGAATCTATCTCACTATCCTCATTAGAATCCTCAACCACTTTATGAGCACTACTAAAAGCAATATCTTTTTGTTTCTTTTTGAAATTTCTATGTGCCTCATAAGTTTGAAGATTTCCAACCAACTGATCTAGCTTGAGGTTGTCAACATCTTGAGCCTCCTCAATAGCCGTAACTTTTGGTTGAAACCGATCGGGCAAGGATCTCAAAATTTTTCCCACAACTTTGGATTCTGGTATTTTTTCACCTAAATTGAAGCTGGAATTTACAATGTCACTCAACTTCGCATAAAATTCATCAAAGGTCTCACTATCTTTCATTGAAAGGTTTTCGAAACTGGATGTGAGCCTTTGAAGTTTTGAGCGTTTAACAGAAGGAGTGCCCTCATGAATAGTTTGTAAGATATCCCAAGCCTCTTTTGCGACTTCACAATTACAAATACGACTAAACTCTTCAGGTGTGACAGCGCAAAAGAGAGAATTGATAGCTTTACTATTCCAGCTACTATTTTGGTAATCAGTTGTGTCCCACTTATTAATTGGTTTGGGGAAAGTTACTCCATCAACAGTAATAGTTGGTTCAGTCCACCCATTCATGACGGATTGCCAAACTTTTTCATCAATAGATTTTAAAAAAGATCTCATCCGAGCTTTCCAAAAAGAATAATTGGATCCGTCAAGTAGAGGTGGTCGAACCATAGAATTTCCCTCACGAATTGAATCCATTATCACAAATCAAACAAGATCTCGTTCTAAATTTTTTTTTTTTTTTTTTTAAAATAAAGCGTTCTAAAAGAATTTTTTTTTTTAAAAAAAAATAGAACGACCCGCTCTGATACCAATTGAAAAATCTAGAAAACCTCCTAGATGTTGATTTGTGATTATGTACCAATTTTAAGCAAAATATAACAATCCCAATCAAACAATCAAGAGAAAGAGACACAAAGATTTTACGTGGAAAAACCACAATTGGACACCTTCCAATTGTGATCAAAAAACCACGGGCCACAGCCACAAGAACAATCCACTAAGAAGATATAAAGGAATTACACAGGTATCACTCTCAATTATCTAGCGAATTCACAATGCCTAATTGAACCAACCTCTATGTGCCTCTTCCAACCCCATCTTCAGCACGGAATTGTCTTTCTGATGAGCCACTCCGGATTCCCTCCAAAGCTTCAGGCTCGAATTCTTCAGAATTCACAACTGAAGAACAACTCTCTCTTTTGTGTATAACAAACAAACCTTTGATGTACTCTCTTTAAACCATGAGTTAAATACTCAATAAAACATCAAAGAAAATAACAAAATATCCCCAGATATAAACCTTTAAGAACCAAAAAGAAGATCTGGAGGACTTCAATCAATTCCTTAGTTTTGGGAGAAAACCGAGTATTTATAGAGAACCAAAAGTAATCCAAGATTGGGAAGAAAACAAACTCCTTGAGAAATCCGGATTCTGAGGCTCGCTCGAGCGAAGCTTTCCTGGCTCGAGCGAGGAGAGTAATTTTCATGATTTCTACTAGTGCCTTGGCTCGAGCGACGGATCCTTGGCTCGAGCGAGGAATACACTTCTTCAGGTTTTTGTATGGACGCAATCCTTCGCTCGAGCGAGCATTCCTTGGCTCGAGCGAGCAAGCCTTAGCTCGAGCGAGCACTCCTTGGCTCGAGCGAGCAACGGCTGACATGCAATTTTGAATGCAAATTTGAATTTTGCTTCGGCCGCGAGCTGACCGGACAGCTCGACCCCCGTAATAATCAGCGAAGTGGCAATCTTGAAAGCATTAACATCACAAACTTCTCTGCATGGCTCGATTCGGGTTTGGATTTGCATCTAATAAACTCATAGCCTCACTGAAATAAAAGTGCGAAAATAAATACATCTGAAAGGAGTTTTGTCAAACGGGGTTGCCAACAATAAAAACCTAACATATCCTAAATTTTTAGATCCTTGAGCTAAAAAGTCCAACCCATTTCATTTGATTCATAAATTTACCATATATAAAAATACACATTAAATATTTTTTGGCATACGGTAGGGTGATCAAGATGATGGGGAGTCAAATTAGTCTCTAGATAATGAGATATAAGGATTCTCATCATGGTTGTCAGAATCTTAATCCATAGGATCTTACGATTCAACAATTTCAATTGGGCTAAATGATCCGAATTACACTAGGATCATAAATTTAGTAAGATAAGTAACCACAATCCTTATCATAAAATTGTGTAGAATCGCACTATGATCCCAATTCTACAACAATCCCAATTCTACCAAATTTTTTTTCTTGTTATTTATTTCTTATATGTATGCATCTATATGTGTATATCTATATATAACATTTGGTTATAAATTCATTTCACATGTCTCCTCTGATTTATGTTAACTTTCAAGACGTATTATATATTAAATTTAGGGTAAATTATGACAGTAGGTTCTATACTTTTGTTCTTGTGTCATTTTGGTTTCTATAATTTCAATTGGCTCGATTTTGATCCTAATTTTATGACTTTGTTTCAATTTTGTCCAATTGATTACAACTCTTTTATTTTTTATTTTTTATTTTATGACATATATACATATAAGTGGCATGTGTCATAGTTTTGAGAGTAGAATTATAAACTTACTCAACTCAGTATGTTAACCTCAATCAATCCAGTGATTATCTTCTGTCAAAAACAATAACGACATTATCAATTGGACCAAATTAATACAAAATTTAAAATTAAGGGTCAAAGTTAAGTCAATTGAAGTATAGGGACCAAAATGACATAAGGGGCAAAATGCAAAGATTACTAATGTAATTTGTTCTTAAATTTATTATTTTTTTTAATGATTTCAAAATTATGTGACATACAATATCGTTATCAATAATTTTTAATTTTAATTTTTATTGAAAGTAGAATCTTCCAAAAGACATATTTCAAAGAGATCACCAAAAAAACAAAAAATAAGAAACAAAAAACTTACGTGCCATTTGGTAGCACTTACGTTTTCAGTTTTCAGTTTATATTTACAAAAATTTTAAAAACTCAAATAAAAACTTGTTTGGTAAATTTTTGATTTATAAATCAATGGTCTTAGTTTATAAAATTTGACCAAAAAATGAGTTTACGTTTTGAGTTTTGAGTTTTTTTTTTTTTTTACCACCCAACACTAGCCACCACTCGCCACCATTTTCCACCACCGTCTTCCACCACCACCACTCACCACCCACCCCCCACCACCACCTGTCACCACCACTCACCACCCACCACCCACCTGCCACCACCACCCACCACCACCACCCCCACCCGCCTGCCACCCATTAGCCACCACCCACCTGGCACCCACTCGCCACCACCACCCACCTCTCGTCGCCGCCACCACCACCACCACCCACCCACCACCACCTACCACTACCATCCACCACCCGCCGCCACCACCCGCCACCTACCCGCCACCACCACTCACCACCCACCTGCCACCACCATCCACCACCCGCCACCACCAACCACTCGCCACCACCAGCCACCAGCCATCTGCCACCCACCCGCCATCACCACCCACCACCCACTACAACCACCCACCACCCTCCACCACCACCACCATCACCCGCCACCCACCTGCCACCACCACCCCCACCTGCCGCCACCACCCACTCACTACCACCCGCCACCGTCACCCACCCATCCACCACCACCGCCCACCACCACCCGCCATTCGTCACCCATCCACCCACCACCACCACCACCTACCCGCCACCACCCACCACCATCCGCCATCCGTCACCCACCTGCCACCACCGCCCACCACCACCACCTACTCGCTACCACCCGCCACCTGCCACCCACCACCACCTGCCACCACCACCACCCACTCGTTACCACCCGCTACCGTCACCCACCCACCCACCACCACCTACCCGTCACCACCCCCACCACCCGCCACCCACCTGCCACCACCACCCGCCGCCACCACCACCACCATCCACTCGCTACCACGCACTACCCGCCATCGTCACCCACCCATCCACCCACCACCACCACCCGCCACCACCACCCACCACCCACCACCATCCACTCGCTACCACCCACCACTCGCCACCACCACCACCCACTCGCTGCCATTTTCCACCACCGTCTTCTGCCACTACCACCCGCCATCATTTTCCACAACCGTCTCCACCCACCACCCGCCACCACTTACCATTTCTCACTCTTTTTTATATTTTAAATATTTTTTAAATATTTTGTCTAAACCAAACGTGTTTGTAGTTTATGTTTTTCTAAAAATAAACAAAAACCAGTTTATAAATTTTTTGTAAATATAAACTGAAAACATAAACGTTACCAAACAGGTTAATATTTTAAAAAAAATGGAGATTACCGAACAAATGAGATTACCAAATGCATCAATTCCTTTATTTTCAATCTTACCAAATTTCTTGAAATCACAAAAGGGGACGAACATTGATTGTACGGAATGCATCAATTCCTTTCTCGGCACAAAATTCTTTACTTCACTTTCTCTTATTCCAATTATGCTGTGAGTCTCAAGATAAATCAGCCCACAAAATGATATGCTTACAAACAGAACATTCAGGCATCCATGTAATCATTACAAATTCAACTACTCAAAACAGGAAAGAAACATTTACCTTGTTTTGTCAAGCATTAATTTCCACACAAATGCAATTTCACTATTGGTTATAGTTTGAGGTATTTTAAGGACTTGGCTGAAATTTACTATAGCATCGCACGCAACACAATCACCATAATTAGAAATACTGAAAGCATCATCTGAATATATATATATATATGTTAAGGCATCTATTTGATTAGGGAATCTTCATACTCCAATTTAAAGTACCTCTGACAGCATGGCATCAGAAGATTCAACCTTCACTTTTTGTGTATGGTTTAAATGAAAGTCTTCATCACAAAGGCTTTGATCTAGCTTATCTAAAAACAAATCATACCTGCCAAGAATGTTGCATACGAAGCTACAATAACAGTACAAAACAAGAATAATTGTATATAGATTATGCTCTTTAGTGAACAATGAAGTACCTTTCAACTTATCAATACACAGCATGCCGTGGGGTTCTCTAGCATGACCATAATGACCAGTAAATCATCAACATCCATCTACCCAGTCGCAAACTCGACTTCACTCCAGTCAATTGACCTCCTAACATGACATTCTCAACTCAAACCCAAGTGGAGGACTACGTACCTCTGTTTCTTTCTTTATTGGGTAGTCTCATTGAGAGGTGTCAAACACATATAATACATACATATCCATTGCATATATTACTTGACACACGTACTTAAATTTTTATTTTTTTATTTTTGGTGTACTCATACTTCAGTTATTTGGTGGAAAGATCATCTTCTGTAGGATTGTATAAAAAAGAAGCACAGAATAGCAAACAGAATTAAATAAGCAATCTGAGGACCAACGAGGAGGCAATGAGTAGAAAAAACATCAACTCTTTACCGTGACAAAAGAAGCAAAGAATAGCCAACAGAGTTAAATAAGCAATCCGAGAACCAGTGAGGAAGCAATGAGCAAAGAAAACATCAACTCGCTGACGTCAATACCACAATGTGTGAAAATCTCAGATCCTAAACAACCTTTCGTTTAAATATATAGTGGACCAAAAAAATGGATTGGAAAAAATAAGTTCAGTTCTGACTCAACCAAGTCCTGCTCATTTTTTGGATCTTCCATTAAAAATAAAATAAATAAATAAATAAAACTAAGCTTTCCATGGAGAAAAACAAGTTACTAGCAAGATGCAACAGTGAGAGGTAGGCTAACCCTATCCAAAAAGTAACATCCCCCCATATTTGCCAATTCGAAAAGTTAATGTAGAAACTGCAATGGCCCTGCCACAAAGTGATCTTGAAACATTTTTAAGCATAGCTAAAAAAGGGATATCAGTGTTCATTCCAAAATGCCAAATATCCATATATGAAATCCAAGGTCGGGGCAAACAAGTGCAGAGATGAGGGAAGAAGAGAAGTTAGCTCTCAAGTATCTAATGAAGTGGCTTATCCTGGCAACAGTTTTATTCAAATTTTGTATCTCCAATAAATTAAATTATCCATCTAATTTTTTCATTAAATCAGAAATTAGCTTGAGTTTCTTCTAATAAAAGTAGTAGGTGGCACGACACCATAAAGCAAGAAGGTGAAGATCCATCCTCCCATTGCCAAACTAATTAACACCGCTTACCATACACTAGAAATAATTAACCTTTCGTGTGCCAAGCATCTTTAGAAGGGTATTTCCTGAAAAAGATAATAGGATCGATAACACCTATTTGGCCAATATGAACTTACAAATAACAATTCTCTTTCCACTTTGCATAGATGATGCTTTCGGTAGTGCTGGAAGTGTGGCAGCTGCAATTAACACACCACAGATTTCATAGCTTCTACTATAAATTCGACAAGAATACTAAAAGCCTTCATTTTCAAATTAATTATAATAAATATGAGAGTCTACTATATATCACAACCTTGGAATACTTCCTACAATCTTAGTCTTGTTCATCATACATAACTATAGAACCGGAAAATTAATAGAAAGAAACACACAATCAAAGGGAAAATTTCTAGTCACAGAAGATTCAGGAAGTAGATAAGTTAACTACAAGGAAAATAAAATTCAGAATTGTCTATTTGGAGAAAAACTACTTAAACATTTAATTATTACCTGGTGATGCAACTGGTGCTCCCATTAATAGATTCCACCAAAATAGCAAATCAAACCCAAAGAACCACTAACCTAAAACAGGTAAAGATTCACTAAATTGCAAGGGTGACCAGTAACAGACCTCGAAGAGAGAAATCCTTGAGGCTTATTTGACAAAGATTACAAACATTGTGGGATTAGCTTACTGCAAATTAAAAATGCTGCATAATTCAAGGCTTGCAAGTTGGTAATCAGGCTTTGCTCCTGCAAGCAAGGCACATAACTCTCCATGGCATTGCTACAAGCTGTCTGGTTACTTATCACATTTCCACATTCTTTGGTAACATTTCGCATGTCGGGGAGAACCAGTGGGCAGACTAGGCCAGGTAGTAAATGATTTAAAAAGAAAAGAAGATAAATGAGTTATCCGTTGGTGTTGGTATTCCCGAATAAACTTAGATCAGATATTAATAATAAAGCAGCAATTAATGAATGATTTTAGATTTTAGAGATCATGCGGGTAGAACCAATGCTTATATATCATTACAACTAAGGCAGAATGAAAACAATGCTTTTTATTTTCTTGTATCGTTTATCTCTTCAAAAAGTTGCAATTACTTATATATCATTACAACTAAACTAGCCTTCCCAACTAATACGAAACAGAACTCTTAATAAAATTCTCTTTTCTTTTCTTCTTTTCATCTGCAAATGCATACCTTTGTTTTCACTGCAACTAGAAAGTCCACTAAGCACAATATTCATAGAAGAAGGATCAACATTAACAGTCAGCCACTGAAAGACAATACTTTTACAATCATCAATCACGGTGAACTGTTCAGACAAGACATGAGGCCCATGCAAACTTGAATTACCATAATCCTTCAAAGCAATTTCTCTTGCAGCATCTGATATAGCATTCTGGAAAACTTGGTTGCAACACTCATTGACCTCGTCAATTTTCCACAAGCAACTAGAAGTGTAGGAGAATCCATTAGTTGAGGTTTGATGGACTAATTGAGCCTGCAGGATCTGCTCAACAACCAACAGGCAGTGCTTGGCATGAGTTGCATTCAAAGCAAGCTTCCAGAATATTTGCTCAACTGCCCTATAAGAATTAACAGGGTGGCAACAAATTTTAGGGCAACATACACATTGGCCAGGTATGGAGCAAATGAAGCCCAGCAATTAGTGTGCATAGTCCTGAAAAATAAATGCAGCATCAAGCTGCTTACTACATACAGCAGTTTCAGCTAAAGGGAAATGTTTAACAGTGAACTGTTTCAATAGCAGACATTTACTAAGCAGATTTTGTACATTAGTAGTTATTAAGGACAATTTGATCATTTTACACAAGTTCACTTATCACTCCATAATTATTCATTGTGCACCAAGAAATACACAAGAACGATGCCCAAACATGCATCCAATGGATTGTAGGAGGATAAGTTGGGCAAAAAAACAGAAAAACTTTAAATTCCCAATTTAAGCACATGCCCAATTCGAAGTATATTTTCAAGAGAGGGTTTTTTAAATCACCACTGGGAATCTTCCCAGATTCCATTTTGTTTCTCCTCACCCAAATTCCATACTTTGGCATGCAATGTCTCCTGAACTAATCTATGAACCAGTGCAATAACTCATAGTTTGACAGGGCATTGTAATATACCTGATAATTTTGGCACACTGTTATTTGCAAAAGGCATCAATGGTGAAGATGCTAGGAGAGGAAGCAAGGGTTGAGGGTCCACAATTGGGGAGAAATCCGAAGATAATGTATTATGCTTTACTTCCAGTAAATTTGAAACTACTATACTCATCATCACTGAGCTTCACTGTGACTCTTGTAAACCAGCATCAGAGATATAAGTTAAAACAGATTCCAATGGTTACTTAAAAAATCAATTGTGGAGATCGTATTTAGCTTCGCACATTTGAGTTTATGTATATATGCAGGTAGATACATATATAGTTGTGTATTTGTAATATGACAAGAAACAAAATATAATTAAAAGTAATTAATTTTGAAATTTCTGTGATACTTCGTTATAAACAAGATAATTCGCCTTGTTTACCATTGTCATTTGAGGTTAGTATTGCATATTTGAGTCTTCTGCTTATATTTTGCTTACCTTACACTGTTTAGCATCTATAGGAATTAATTACGCTCCGTTTGTTTCGGCGGAAAATATTTTTCAATGGAAAACATTTTCTACTGAAAACTTTTTTGCAGAAAATGTTTTTCATAGAAAATGTTTTCTTATGTTTGGCTGCGTTCTTGAAGCTAATGCACTAAAGTTGCATTAGTGGTGGTAGTAGTGGCGGCGACGGGATGGAGGAGACGGTGGTGGTGGTAGTAGTGGAGGTGGAGGTGCTGCAGTTGTGATGGCGGTGACGGTAGTGGTGGTGGTGGTGGTGGTAGTGATAGGGTGGAGGTGGTGGTGGTGTGGTGGTAGTGGTGGGGTGGCAGCAATGTGATGGCATTGGAGAAAGTTTAGTTTGGAAAACGTTTTCCGCCTTTTAAAAGTGGAAAATGTTTTTTGCCCAAATAGGCTTGTTTCCATTGACCATGGAAAATGCTTTCCATTGACTTTTGTTTTCCGTCGTATCAAACACCGGAAAATGCAAAAATCATTTTCTAGGAAAATGTTTTCGGCCGAAACAAATGGAGTGTAAATGCCAATGGGATTCTCATACCTTATTAGATACTATTGAGTCCAAATGATCAATGAAGTTTTGATGCCCCGAACAGCTCACTAAAAGAGTATTGTAGCTAAAAGGTAAAGTACAAAGTTGTAACATAAACTCATCCAATACTTGAATTTCTTCAAACTTGTAGTCCATGATAATCAAAAGTAACTAGTAGTTTTGGCATTAAATTTCCCTAGCTATGTCTCATGGATCCTGCATGAAAGACACCCTAAAAATTTTTTCTTCCAAGCTCATGGAGATAAAATTAATGAAATTATGTTTCATCTAAAAAATAGCAACAAGTTGTTCAAAGTGGGTTGCCATGGTTGTCACTACAATATCAAGAAATTTTAAGAATTATGCAGTCAATTCCATAGACAAGCAATTCAGTTTTTTAATCCAAATAACAAGACATTAGATAGATATTTCACTCTTGGCAATGTTTGCATTGATAATGCTCCAACAAAATCAAGATGTTACAGCTAGTTTAAAAGATGCAGTCAAAGAAGACAGACCTGGTGGTAAAATGCTATATGGCAATCATCAAGTGAATAACAACCAAGGAGGGAACCAGGAATTCATCCTAGGGGCAGCAAAATTGGTGTCCCCTCCTACGCTTCCTCCATTCCATTCCAATCAACAGATCAGATATGGATCGGGTTCCATATCAATTTCATTATCTAATAAATTACAACACAATTTTTTAAATAGTTATTTCAACCCAATCTCATCTCATAGTCCCTCAATGGCAACTCAATTTCTATGAAGTTATTCCAAAAAAGATTCTTTTAGAAAATAATGGATAACTACATATCAATTTCAACATATAATCAACAATTTCATCTAAATTTCAGCAAATAATCAAGGGTTGATTACACTTTTTCCCCCTCTGCTATTATTGAATATCACTTTACCCGCTGAGCTATTACTAAATATCACTTTACCCCTATCAACTTTAAAACCATATATTAACTATAAAAATAAATAAACAAATAAAAACCATACAAATATCATTTTCTAAATGGATAAAAGTGTTTATAATGTCAAAATGTATGATTTTAAAGTTGAAGGTTGAGGACGTAACGTGATAGTTGAGGGATAAAGTATAACAAACCCCATAATCAATGCATATAAGATAAATGGATAAATTACACTTTGCCTCCTTTGTGTTTGGTCAGTTTTTCCATTTTGGCTCTTAATTTTTTTTTTTCACTTTGGCCCTTCGTGTTTTAAGTTTTTCTCAATTTACTATTAAAGTTAAATTATATTCAAAATTAGACAGAAAATGTTACGTTAATTGTCACGTGACATAAAATATTTTATTATATATAACTCACACCCCTAATACAAACCCAAACCCCAATATAATAATGTATTTTTTATATCATTTGGAAGTTATTCGGACATTTTCTTTCTAATTTTGAACATAATTTAACTTTTGAAGCAAATTGATAAAAACTTAAAACATAAAGGGCCCAAATGAAAAAATAGCCAAACATAAAGGGAGCAAAGTGTAATTTACCTGAAGATAGATTGCTCAAAGATTTATAATGTCAGCTCAATTTCAACTCAATTACATCAGTATTTTTTTAAGTTTGAAAAAATAAAAAAATAATCCCACAATGCATGGAAAACAAAATGGTCAACAAGGGTGGTGACTAAGGAAATAACAGTGCCATCTTTAGCGAATAGCCCAACATGTTCATATGGTGAGCATGTTGGATAACTAGTTTTTGCAGAAGAAACAATTCACATTTGACCACAAAAATTGTTGGTCAGTCTTACTGTATTTAAATAAATTAAAATTCTGTTGTGTACTTAACAACAATTAGAATATAAAAGAAATAAAGGAAATGAGAGAATTTGTTTAATTACAAAAATCAAATTAGAAATAAAAAAAAATAGATTTTATTTTGTTACGAAAACAAAATTAAAATCTGATTTAAATAAACAAATAAAACAGAAAATAAATTAAACAACTTACTTGATTAATTTCTTCGAATAATAATCTGATCAAGTCCAGTATTTGACACTGTGTCCTTAAAATAGATTCGTTCTCTCCACGGTGCTTTCAGAATACGAACGTCTATCTCCTAGGATAAAATGATCAATTAACGAAAAATAGCAGCACTACAAATTTTCTGTACGACGAACACACTAAGTGTTTATACTTTCTCTCAGAAGAAAATAATGCAGCAATATGAAGAGAATAGTTGCAGATTTATTTTGAACGAAATTAGTGAATGAAACATCAAATGAGGGCTAGTCTATTTATAGATGTAATGGCACCCTTTTATTTTGAATTGAACAGGTAGCATACCTATTTGAACAGGTACTGAATTTGTTGGGTTTGAATTGGTACTGATTGGGTTCAAATTTGAACAGATAAAAATCGGATAACACAGATTTGAATATGTCCGGGTTATTTGAAATTTAAACAGATTCAAATCTGTTCGGGTGGAAGAAAACCAGACCCAATTTTGAATTTAAATTCCGAAAATCAAGTTGGAAAAAATTAGAATTTAATTTTAGAAAAAATAAAATTCAAATGTTTTTGCCCCAAAAAGATAGGTATTGGGCCGGACAAGCCCAACCCAACCTCATACCACGCACCCGCGCCCAAGCCCCGCCCAGCCTGCCCGACCGGCGGCGGCGGCGACGCGCGCATGTGGTTATTTTTTGGTCCAATGGGTCTAGCCCAATTTGTCCATAGCCTCTTCCTTCTACAAACTTGGGGT
The DNA here is from genome assembly GCA_036172215.1 of Camellia granthamiana. Lineage (NCBI taxonomy): Eukaryota > Viridiplantae > Streptophyta > Magnoliopsida > Ericales > Theaceae > Camellia > Camellia granthamiana. The sequence goes on from CM069912.1 coordinate 19,395,096, forward strand.
GCCCCTTGGGGCCCTCCCCAAGTTATAATTCCAAGTTATATAAACCCATTCAAAACTTCCCACCAAACCAATGTGGGACAAGCCAATACACAAACCTTAAGAAATTTCCACCAAAACTCCATTTCCATGGAGCACACTTTGGCTTCAATTTCCCATTCACTCGATAATGGTTTTGAGCAACCGAATATACCACGTGAATCACAACGCGGCATAGAACGCGTTACCACTTAGACCCGCCAACTTTGGCGCATAGGTCCCACCTTAATAATAGACCAAAGTTCGGACAAACTTCTGGTTTTACCCAGATTTTCAAAAACATTTCTAACAATCCCTCACATGAATGAAAATTGATGACAACGGAAATGCAACAATATGCAGAATTTGTCGAAAGAGTATAAGTCGAAAATATCTTGCATCAGGATAGGTAGCTTTTGGCCTTGAACCTTCTCTAGTGATAACCTATCGGACTTACTAGCTAACCAATGGACGCGATGCTTTGAATTGTTCAGTCATTTGTGTAAGCCAAGACAACAGATTTCACACAAAATATCTTCTGACACATCGTGGTTCTCACTGTTGTGTTCATTTTGGCCTTGAACGCTCTTGGTTTTCATGAGTGCTTCTAGAGAATGTAGTCTTTTCATTCTCATAGAGCCGGCTTTTCATTCTCATAGAACTGGCCCCAGTTCGACACTCATATAGGTGATTCTTACTGTGAGTATCTCCTTATACTTGTCTTGATTTTATGCCTTAATCAAGATATAAATAATCATTAAAAGCAAAGCTTATTCTTATACCCCTGCAGACAACACATGTTGTAGATATCACTCTCACCATAGGAATGGGTAGGGAATTTTAATCCCTTGGTGATTTCTGGCGAGTCACACATAACTTAGTTGTCCCTTTGAACTTAGTTCTTGGGATCTCCAGTCATATAAGTAGGGTTACCATTATGATGACTCTTATGTAATAGACTTTAATCCCATCCCCTTCGATGAACTATACATTTACTCTTTTGTCAAACCTTTTGTTAACGGATCCGTGATATTCTCTTTAGATTTTATATAATCTATCGAGATTATTCCATTTGACAGCAATTGTCTTACGGTATTATGTCGATGATGAATATGTCGTGACTTACCATTGTACATATGATTCTGTGCCTTGCCTATTGCAGATTGACTATCACAATGAATGCAAATAGCTGGCATAGGTTTTGGCCACATTGGAATGTCTTCTAAGAAGTGACGAAGCCATTCTGCTTCTTCTTTTGCTTTGTCTAAAGCAATGAACTCAGATTCCATTGTGGATCGTGCGATGCATGTTTGTTTCGTGGATTTCCAAGAAACAGCAACGCCTCCCAGAGTAAAGACATATCCACTGGCAGATTTTGAATCTTTAGTATCCGATATCCAATTGGCATCACAATAACCTTCAAGTACTGCTGGATATCGAGTAAAGTTCAAACCATGATCACGAGTAAATCTTAGATATCTAATAACCCGAATGATTGCTTTCCAATGGTCTTCTCCGGGGTTACTAGTGTACCTACTCAATTTACTAACTGCATAAGCTATGTCAGGACGAGTACAATTCATTAGGTACATTAAGCTTCCAATGATTTGGGAGTATTTTAACTGAGACACTGCATCACCTTTATTTTTTGATAAATAAAGACTGATGCCTACAGGTGTTCTAACTACATTCATGTCATCTTTAACAAATTTACCAAGAATTTTCTCAATATAATGTGATTGAGATAATGCATATCCGTCAGATGTTTTAGTAATTTTCATTCCTAATATAACATCAGCGACCCCCATATCTTTCATATCAAATCTTTTGTTAAGCATTTGCTTAATTGATTTAATCATGTTTTGACTGCTTCCAATAATAAGCATGTCATCCACATAAAGACAAACTATGACATATCCTTGATCAGTGTTTTTAACATAGACGCACTTGTCACATTTGTTTATCTTAAACCCATTAATAAGCATAGCATGATCAAATTTTTCATGCCATTGCTTAGGTGCTTGTTTTAATCCATAAAGAGATTTTACAAGCCGACAAACTTTCTTTTCTTGTCTCGGCATTACAAACCCTTCGGGTTGCTCCATGTAGATCTTTTCATTAAGATCACTGTTTAAGAAAGCTGTCTTAACATCCATTTGATATATTTCTAAATTAAACAACGCTGCTATAGCAATAAGCACGCGAATGGATGTTATTCTTGTCACAAGAGAATATGTGTCAAAATAATCCAGACCTTCTTTTTGTCTATAACCTTTTACTACAAGTCTTACTTTATACTTGTTTATTGAACCATCTGCTTTCATTTTTCTCTTGAATATCCATTTATATCCAAGAGGTTTAGATCTAGGTGGAAGATCCACCAATACCCAAGTATGATTTTGCATAATTGATGCAATTTCATTATTAACAACCTCTTTCCACAAAGGTGTTTGAGGACCTGTTATTGCTGCCTTAAAGCTTTGAGGTTCATTTTCTAATAGGTATGTCAGAAAATCTGGACCATAGGATTTTGATGTTCTTGCTCTCTTACTTCGTCTTGGTTCATCATCAATTAAATCCTGTTGGTCGAGACCATTACTAGTCTCTTGTGTTTGATTGTCATTAGTCTCTTGACATTGTGTATTATCATAAGTTCTTTTCTGTGAACTTAATTCTTGTCCTTTCTTGTAAGGAAAGACATATTCAAAAAACATAGCATTCCTTGACTCTATAATAGTGTTCATATTTATATCAGGTATTTCTGATTTATAAGTCAGAAACCGATATGCACTACTATTATGAGCATAACCAATAAACACAATCTACTGTTTTTGGTCCAATCTTAGTCTTTTTAGGAACAAGAACTTCAACTTTTGCCAAACACCCCCACACTTTTAAGTATTTGTAAGAAGGCGGTCGACCTTTCCACAATTCATAAGGAGTGCTGTTGGTTTTCTTGTGGGGTATTCTGTTAAGAACATAATTAGCAGATAATATTGCTTCCCCCCACAAGTTCTGTGGTAAGCCTGAACTTAGTAACATGGCATTCATAATTTCTTTTAAGGTTCTATTTTTCTTTTCAGCAATTCCATTTTGCTGAGGAGAATAGGGTGTTGTAGTTTGGTGAATAATGCCATGTTGTGCACAAAATTCATTTAACGGTGCATCATATTCACCACCCCTATCACTTCTAACCATTTTAATGGTTTTTTTCAAGTTGATTTTCAACTTCTGTTTTGTAGAGTTTAAATATTTCTAAGGCTTCATCTTTACTTCTAAGTAAATAGACATAATAATATCTTGTACAGTCATCGATAAATGTTATGAAATACTTTTTGCCTCCTCTAGTTTGAATAAATTTAAGATCACATACATCAGTATGAATTAATTCTAGAGGTTCGGTTTTTCTTTCAACCGATTTAAATGGAGCCTTAGCTAGTTTTGCTTCTACACAAATTTCACATTTATGATTAGGATCAATTTCAAACTTTGGTATATAATCCAAACCAATTAATCTACGCAAAGCATCAAAATTTACATGTCCTAATCTACCATGCCATAAATTCGACTCAAGAATATAAGCAAAAAATGTGTTATTCTTATTAATGGCAACTTTTGGTACAACTGTCATTACATTCAATTTAAAGAGACCATCACTCATGTATCCCTTACCAACATACATACCACTCTTTGTTAATACAAATTTATCAGACTAAAAAACAAGCCTAAAACCATTTTTACTTAACAAAGAACCAGAAACTAAATTCTTCCGGATGTCAGGTACATGTAGTACGTTGTTGAGGGTCAGTTCTTTCCCTAATGTCATCTTCAAGATCACCTTTCCTTGTCCAGCCACAGTAGAAGTAGAAGAATTTCCCATGAAAAGTTGTTCACCATTTGTAGCCTCATTATAGGTAGTGAACATCTTCTTGTCCGCACATATGTGACAAGTTGCTCCAGTGTCAACCCACCACTCCTTGGGATTTCCAACCAAATTAGCCTCAGATACCACAACAGAGAGGTTGATGTCATTCACCCCGTTAGAGATGTAATCTAATTCTGTTATATTGGCCTGATTGGAGGTCTTCTTGCTTGTACTTCTGCGATCCCTCTTAGGGCGACGGTAGTCAGAAGCTCGATATCCAGTCTTGCCACAGTTATAACATTTTTCTTTGAACTTCTTGTTGCCATTGTTGTCGTCTTATTTAGGACCATCTCCAGTAAACTTCCTCTTTTGTTATGTGGTTTGTGAACTTGTTCAACCACATTAGCCTTGGACTCAATGAGATTTTTCCCATTCCTCTTTTCAGCCTTTCGGTTATCTTCCTCAATTTTCAATCTTACAATCAATTCATCCATGGTCATCTCTTTGCGTTTATGTTTTAAATAATTTTTGAAATCTTTCCAAGTCGGTGGTAACTTTTCTACTAAAGCAGCGACTTGGAAAGACTCGCTCAGAGACATACCCTCAGAATGAATATCATGTAAAATTAATTGAAAACTTTGAACTTGAGAAATTACCGTTTGGGAGTCTACCATAACGAAGTCCAGAAATTTACCGACAACAAATTTCTTCGTGCCGGGATCCTCTGTCTTGTATTTCTTCTCCAAAGAATCCCACAAATCTTTTGCTGACTTCAGAGGGCTGTAAACATTATACAGTATGTTGTCAAGGCCATTGAGGATGTAGTTTCTGCATAAGAAATTTGAATGTTTCTAAGCATCTACAGCGGCAACAACTTGCCGATCACTTTCACTCTCTTTAAGTGCTGAAGCCTCTTCACGGAGAAACCGGGCCAAATTTGGAGTTGTAAGATAGAACATCATCTTCTGCTACCATCTCTTAAACTCAGTACTGTTAAATTTTTCTAGTTTTTCTCCATGATTTATTGGTACTTGAACATGGTTCTGGATAGGGACCGGAGTTTGTGTAACAATTGGAGTACCACTTCCAGTTGCAGTTTCAGTTGTTGTAGCCATAATATCTGATTACAAAAATTAGAAAAAATCAAAATAAAAATTAAATTTCTAGTTACTAAAATCAGAAAATAAATTATAACACAAAATAATTTTATTTTCCTTATTACTAAAACTAGAAAAATAAAATACCAAAATAATTTTCTGTAACACAAATTAATATTTGGAAATTGTTAATGACACTAGTATATTACTACTAGTTGTCAAAGAAAAAGACAGTATATTACTACTATCTGTCAAACAGTATATTACTACTATTTGTTTTCCAACCAAAATATCCCTTTTGCAAAAATACAGAAATTAGATACAATGAAGATACCAAAAAAGAATCTGTCTTAAAATTGTTGGTCAATCTTACTGTATTTAAATAAATTAAAATTCTGTTGTATACTTAACAACAACTAGAATATAAAAGAAATAAAGGAAATGAGAGAATTTGTTTGATAACAAAAATCAAACTAGAAATAAAATAAATAAATAAAAATAGATTTTATTTTGTTACAAAAACAAAATTAAAATCTGATTTAAATAAACAAATAAAATAGAAAATAAATTAAACAACTTACTTGATTAATTTCTTCGAATAATAATCTGATCAAGTCCAGTGTTTGACATTGTGTCCTTAAGACAGATTCGTCCTCTCCACGGTGCTTTCAGAATATGGACGTCTATCTCCCAGGATAAAATGATCAATTTGTACAACGAACACACTAAATGTTTATACTCTCTCAAAAGAAAATAATGCAGCAATATGAAGAGAATAGTTGCAGATTTATTTTGGACGAAATTAGTGAATGAAACATCAAATGAGGGCTGGTCTATTTATAGATATAATGGCACCCTTTTATTTGGAATTGAACAGGTAGCATACCTGTTTGAACAGGTACTGAACCTGTTGCGTTTGAATTGGTACTGATTGGGTTCAAATTTGAACAGATAAAAACCAAATAACACAGATTTGAATCTGTCCGAGTTATTTGAAATTTAAACAGAGTCAAATCTATTCGGGTGGGAGAAAACCAGACCCAATTTTGAATTTAAATTTCGAAAATTAAATTGGAAAAAATTAGAATTTAATTTTAGAAAAAATAAAATTCAAATGTTTTTGGCCCAAAAAGATAGGTATTGGACCGGACAAACCCAACCCAACCTCACACCATGCACCCGTGCCCAAGCCCAGCCCAGCCCAGCTCACCCGACCGACCGGCCGGACGGACGGACGGCGGCGGCGGTGCTCGCGTGTTGTTATTTTTGGGTCCAATGGGTCTAGCCCAATTTGCCCATAACCCCTCCCTTCTACAAACTTGGGGTGCTCCTTGGGCCCTTCCCAAGTTATAATTCCAAGCTATATAAACCCATTCAAAACTTCCCACCAAACTAATGTGGGACAAGCCAATACACAAACCTTAAGGAATTTCCACCAAAACTCCATTTCCATGGAGCACACTTTGGCTTCAATTTCTTATTTACTCGATAATGGTTTTGAGTAACCGAATGTACCACGTGAATCACAACGCGGCATAGAACGCGTTACCACTTAGACCCGCCAACTTCGGCGTGTGGGTCCCACCTTAATAATAGGCCAAAGTTCGGACAAAATTCTGGTTTTACCCAGATTTTCCAAAACATTTCTAACAAAAATAACCAACAAAGCTACAATCTAAGATTACACAAAAAGAAATCAGACATGCAACACCCCAAAAATATATATATCTGATAAATCCAATTTAACTCATAACATGATCTAATTTTGAGAGAGAGAAAATAATAAATATTCCATTCATTAATGTAAGCACCAAATCCCCCATCTTTTCTATTCATGACTTTTCTAGTGAGATTCATAAAAGAAATCACATACATTCCTACACTCACCATTTCTAGAATATGAATCTATAGCAAGTGATAATAGAAATTTAAAGCAAGCTAAGTGTAAAATAATGCTTTATTGGCTACAAGTTCCAAGACCTTGCCCGATTGCACAAAAGTGGTGTTCACACCCAAGCACGAACAACCCTTGCCATACAAAAAGAAAACAAATAAAAATCAAGATTCGTGCTCCAAAAGATCCTTTTTGCCTTCACTTCGGCAGAGGCACACTGAAATCTCTTGAAAATAGTTTCCACCAAGGGATGAGCATAAACCCCAGTAGGGATAATCTAAATGAAGCGCATGTAGTTTAACAATATCATGAGGTGCAATGCATATGAGATGCCAATGCAAAAAATTATAGGTTTTCTTATTTTTGAAATTCTCATGCCATGTACTTGTTCGAAAACATAACCAATTCAATCATCCATTTGATAAAATAAGGGGCGGTAAATACGACATTGGTAATGCTCTCAAAGCACTACCAAAACCACTTTACCAGCTCCTAACCGGAAGGAACTTGGTATCTACTTTGTGCGGGTTTTTGGATTTTCACCATGGACCTTAAGCCAACTTAATTCTCAATTCTACACCCCTAACCGGATTCACCAAGGTATTTACTCCATAACTTGACACATTTCAAGTATTTCCAACGAATATTTCTGAAAGCCAATTTCTCAAATCAAATGCAAAAATTAGGTCATGAGATTATGCGATGATCAATGCTATACATGAGTTTGTAAATATCTCAATTTATCTAGTTTGCATGTGAGTTCTAGAATAATCAACACAACCTTCTACCGGTTGTCAAAACAGTTATCTATATTCGAAATCTAAATTTCAAGAGAAAATATAGAATAAGAGAATAGTCAACAATTCCTATCAATATCAACATAATAAATAATTCTCAGAGGTCGATGTCTTCAATTTAATCAATGTTTAAAAGAAGCCCAAAATTTCCAATGTTCTCAACAACAATTTACTCAATCACATCCTTTTGAATACAGACCATCAATTTCACATTATTCATAAAACATAAGTTTCAACACTTGCAATTTCTCATAAATTTAACCATAAAAAATCTCAAATTCAACATCTCAATTTTTTAGGATTTTATCAAAATTTGAGAATTTCTCATTTTAAAAATACATTCCTTAATTCCATGAGTCATAAAATAACCATACTCAACTAATAATAAACTTTTAAAAAGAATTTGAGAACTTTCCCCTTTTTATGCAATAAATACAACCTTAATAAAAACTCAAATCTCTTCAAGTGTTATACTATTAAAATAACACATAATGTTTAGAAAATTCCTACCTCAAAAGCTAGAAGAGGAGTGTAATAACCCACATTCTTGTCTTAGTCATGTACATGTGCATTTGCATGATTTTGTCTTGTTAAGCTTGCATTTGTAGACTTTGACTTGTTTTGCCTAAGTAAAGGTTCCTGTCTTGTTTTGTGCTTATGTGATTTGCCTAAGTGTTGCTTGCATGCTTTGTTCCTTGCTGTCTCAAGCCTAGGTCATCTATCCTTGCTGTCTCAAGCCTAGATCATCTATTCTTACTGTCTTAAGCCTAGGTCACACCTTTGAACCTCTCACACCTAGGCCGTTGAGCGCCAACACCTAGGACCACCTTGGAACCACCTTGGTTGACCTCTCCCATCACCTAGGCATATTGGCCGAGATGTTATCATCTAGGCCGAGGGTGTGCATCACCTAGGCCGAGATGTTTATCATCTAGGCTGAGATGTTATCATCTAAGCATCTTAGATCTTTGATCCTTGCACCTAGTGATCTTGTTCTGGGATTGGTATGACGTAGACCGAGGTGTGGCACATTTGGGCCATGTGTTATCCTTCCTACCTTGAGATCATTGAAACCTGCTTGCCCGAAGCCTATGTCCTAATCTGAGATCATTACCTTGTCAGAGTGCCCATACCACCTCATACTCTTGTCTTTTCATTCTGGCACCTTTTTGAGGAGATCCAACCAAAAGTTGTCACGTGTCCCCAGCAGTGGGCATTAGCCAGCTAGCAATGAGAAACCCATATCATTACCATATCTTTGCCTTTGAAGAGAGAGAAGCTCTAGGAAGAAGAGGAAGAAGTTCTTAGAGAGAGAACTAGATTTCCAAGCTTGATCTTCACACCTTGAACCGTTAGATTCGTGTTTTGATGTTAGATTCTTGATCCACTCTTGTTGTTGTTTATGTTGATCTAATCACATTGCATGATTTAGCATGATTCATGAGCCATGCATTAATTTAAAGTTTGGTTTTAGAGAGAGAAAATGGCGTTCTTGTGTTCTTCAAGAAAAGCCTTGTTTTGATCCAAAAGTTGATAACAAGTCCTATGTTTTTATGTTTGTTTTCATGAAATCTTCAAGTATGGGTACCCAGGTCCATGTTTTTGAACTCATAACATGAAATCTCATATTTTGAATAAGAGGTTATGATTTTAGCATTCATGTTCTTCATGTTCTTCATGTTCATCAGGGGGGGAACCTAGATTTCTAGACCTCATTTCCCTAGGTGTGGCCACCGAGACCACTCTTTCCTAGACCTCACACCTAGGCCTAGGAGACCACACTTCGGCCACGACTTCCTGAGTTTACCTCGCTAGGCCATTTTGGACCTAGATCATCTCTGTGCATCCATTCCGAGACCTGGTTGGTACCCAGCATGCTTTTCCTAGAAGAAAAAATAGTGTTTTGACTCCCAGCACATGTTTTGCTTTGTCTTGACTTGGTTTTGGAAAGAAATGCCGGGATCATTTACACTTATGTAAAGCTTGTTTTAAGAATGCATTGCACAACCATCTTTGAGCATTCCTTTTTGTCTTCTTGAAATGCATTCAATGGACTTTGCCATGTATTTGTAGGTCTTGGATCCTTACCTTAATCCCTACACCCGAAGAGCTAAGTGAGTGGTTTTTTTAATAAAGCTATGTTATGATGTTTTGATAAAAGCTTTGTTTTGCTTTGTTTTGGAAAGTATTGATCAAGCATGAATGATTATCCTCTAATTTTTGTATCAAGTATTATGTTTGTTTTGACGACATTCTTGGAAAGTCCTTAGTGTTAGGGGACTATAAAGCAACTAATACCCTTGTTTGAGATATCTCTTTTGCCACCGATGGTCTTGTACGGGTGGGTTTGTCTAATCGACTTCGGGTCAACCACCGACTGTCGTGAACGGGTGTGTTTCGATTCCGAGATGATTATTTCCTTGTTTTGCCATCGACGATTTTCCGGGTGGGTTGTCTAACCGATTCCGAGTCGGCCACCGACGGTCCGTGAACGGGTGTGCTTTGATTCCGGGACAGTTATTCCCTTGTTTTGTCTGGAATGTCATCCCTTCGTATTGTGTAGATGTTATTAAACATCCAAGAAGCTTTGAAAGAATTTGATTGATGAACTTGATTCATCCCATGTTTTGTTACAAGTTATGATATGTATTGTTTTGATAAAGATCTCGGATATTATTCATTCAAACCTTTATTACTTATATCATTCACTGAGTATCCAAGCTCACCCTCCCCTTTATATATATATGTAGGTGGCGAGCAAGAAGGCAGTGATGCCTAGATGTTATTTGCAAGTTCTTTTGGATTCATGTTTTGCTAGCATCTTGAAGATTATGCTTCTTAGTTTGTAATTCATTTCTGTATATGTCGGCTTGGGAAGCCTTTTGATCAAGATGTAATATGTGCTTTATTTTATTTGTATCCAAGTTGTAAACCATGTTAAAATGTATGTCATTTCATTTAATCTATGCACAGCTCTTATGGACTAATTTAAATTTGTTGCTTTCGCACATGTAGGCCCCATATGTATACTCTGTCGTGTGAATCTTTGTAAGTTGGCCCTTGGTAATCTCGTATTATTGGCCATCACGGCACCATTCTACTAGGGGCAGAATGGAGCCGTGACAAGGAGATAGGCAAAAATCCCAATTTTCAATGTTGTCAGATTTCGATCTCCACCGATCAAAACATTCTCCTTGAAATGCTTGTCAAAATGACCTTAAGAACTATGGCCAAAAAATTAATGAATTTGTATGGATTAAACAAAATGCAAGAGTTTTGTGGTTTGGTTAGATAGTGGGATAGCCAGAGAGCCAAGAGAGAAGTGGAGGCAGAAGAAAAGAAATTAAGAGAGAAGAAAAAAGAAGGAAAAAGGGAAATGAAGGGAATGGGGGTGAGCAGCACCCGCGTGGGTCTATCTCCATGAAAGTTGTTCAATTAAAATTTTTTTTTCTTCTTTTTGTTCAAATATCTATATATAGATATACATACACTTATGTATATAATCAAAAGTATATTTTAATAGCAATATATATCTTGTAACATAAATAATAAAAGGATATAATTTTTCTTATCACAAAACATATATTTTGCTTCATGGTACACATTATAATTATTCTTAACTCTCTCGTGTTAATAAAATAGATAATGATGATAACAATAATAACAACAACAAAATAGGTGGTTACAAATGAGTCATAATTTAATCAATTAGGTCCAAAATGAATAAAGTTTAATCATCTACAATAAATCTCCAATTGAGATTAAAGTATACAATAATTTAAATAGATTCAAGGTAATCCCCATCATTAACATAATTAAATATTAACTAAAACAATTAAATTTGGGCTAATTAAATAAAGGGAGATTGACCAATAAATCCTATATTTTGGACTTATAATCTATATAGTCCCATATTTTTTCTTGTGATCCATTTAGTCATTTTGGATGTGTAATGACTCATTTGCCTGCCACATTTGAGTGTCACATTTAGACAAAGTATACTAAATAGTTTTTTAGTGTCACATCATATCCGTCACGTTAGAGAGTCACATTTGGAAAAATTACACTAAAGAGTTATTATTTTTTTTAGAATGCCACATCACCATGTTGGAGTATCACATGTCACGTCTGGGAAAAGTACATTAAGGAGTTTTTAATTTTTTTTAGAGTGTTACATTATACCCGTCACATTGTCACGTTTGAGAAAAGTACACTAAAGAGTTTTTATTTTTTTTGAAGTGTCACCTCATATCTGACACATTGTCAGATTAGAAAAAAATACACTAAAAAGTTTTTTTTTTTTTAAGTGTCACATCATATCCGCCACGTTGTCACATTAAGGAAAAGTGCAACAAAGAGTTTTTATTTTTTTTTAAAGTAAAAGTTTTGGAGTGTCACATCATACCCACCATGTTGTCACATTTAAGAAAAAGTACACTAAGGTATTTTTAAATTTTTTGGAGTGTCACATCATTGGAGTGTCACATTAATACCTGCCACATTAGAGTATTACATCATATCTATCACATTAATAAAGGGGTATAACCACCAAAACACTACCAAAATAAAAAATAGGACCATACGGAAAGAAACTTTCCACTAATAGGACTTAATAGATTAATAGAAAAACTTAGGACTAATTGGAGTATTTGTTTGTGAGATGGGATTTATTGGTAAATATCCCTTAAAGGGGACCCCAAAAATTAAATTTATATTTAGATTTAATACTCAAAACCCAATAATAATTAAAACTAAAAAATTACCGAGTGAGTCTCACGAAGTCAAAGTTGAAGTCAAAGTCGAAAGTAATATAATTTATTTTAACCAATTTAAATAGCATGATCCACGGCACTGCAACTATAATAATAATAATAATAATAATAATAATAATAATAATACAATTAAATGATGTGTAAATTTATACCAATTCAACTCCAATCAATACCCAAACTCACAAATTTGCCAAGAAAATTACTAAACAAATCTTGAAAAATAAATAAATTAGATTTTATTTGACTCATTACATGATAAACCAAGATCAAACCTACTATATATACTATGTCATCTTCCTACCAATCCTATCGAAATTATAATTAGAACAACTTAGCATTTTCTAAAAAAATCTAATAACCAGAAAATTTTCGAATATGTCTCTTTTTATTCTTCAATCAACCAGTCAAACCATTGTTGATCACATGCACCTAAAATTGGGGATTCTAGTACAAAGAAAATGCTGAAGTTTTTTTGGTTGTGAAATAGGTATCTATGAGGGTTATTATCCAAAAGCAAAGGAGTGAGATGACACCCATCTGTGGTTCTACCCCTAATAAGAACCTGGGTGAGAGTTATTTTTCTCATTAAATTGAGAATTCATCAAATTTTTTATCAAATTTAAAACTGATAAAAATTTAAAAAGATAAAACATTGAAGATAAGATTTCCCCCCCCCCCCCCCCAAATCAAATTTGACGAATAAGGAAATCTAGAATAAAAAAGGGGAATTTGGGATAAAAGGAAATTTTTAAAAAAGATTTTGATGAAAAAATTGAAATAATTCATATCGAATCAAATTTTGAAATTTGAAATCAAATTTAATGAAAAAATTAGTAAAAGGTTGGAGATGCTCTAATGAATTGAAAACAAGTTAAGACCAATAAACCAATAAAAACCCGATACATGAAATTTTTTTTATTTATCATGACCCAATTCATAATTTCACCGAAATTATACAAAAATAATAGATACAACAAAGAAGTGGAGAATACTTACAAAGAAGCAAGAATGCAAAAAGTGGAATAATCAAAATATGAGACACTTCTCTCAATGCACTTCTTTGTTACTTGTTATTTTGACAAGATAAATTAAAAACTGACATTATGTTTGGATTGAGTGATTTGGAGAGAAAAAAAAAAAAAGAAATGGAGAGATATGTATTTCTCTTATCTTGTTTAGATAACTTACGTGGAGAGAAATGGGAAGAAATAGAGAGAAACAGAGTGAAACCTATTTCTCTTATAACCCTCTTTTTCAATCTTTTCACAAGTGGAGAGATAGGGAGAGAAAAGAAACTAATAGATTCTTATATTTTCATAATACTAATTTTATCCCTGTAAAAATAAAAGAAATAAAATGATTGACACCCATGTCCTTAAGGGCTTTTCATATCCAACACAGCGCTTTTGGCTCTCCACTTCTCCAGCTCTCTCTCTGCTTTCTTCTGGCTCTTCTTTGTCGTGCAGGTAATCATCCTTCTTATTTTCATTCTTTGATTTTGTTATATATATATGTAACATATATATATATATACTGTTACGCATAAGAAAAGCTATTCTTAATAATATATATACTATTACGCATAATATATATATATTATTCCGCATAAGAATAGAATATATATATTTTGTTATGTATAAGAAAGAAAAGCTAGCCCTAATTTTGTTGTTTAGATTCTATATGTGTATATGTATATATATATATATTATTGAAAACTCCAAAATTATATGTATTCTGTTATGTATATATACACTATTTATCATTTAAGAAATCTGAGAATATGTATATATATTCTGTTATATATGTATTCTTTTTTTGTTCTCTCAAATTGCTAGTTGCATTTTTCTTGTACCTTTCACAAATTTCTTTCATCTCTTTGCATTTTGCGTGTCATGGCCCCTATTCAATCTATAAATCTTCTATCATGCACTTGCATAAATTTTGCAGTAAATCAAGAACGTAGTGACAAAGCCACAACAACTATTGTGTTGGCTTTAATAATAGAATAGATATATGGGTTGATTGGTTTGTTTATCATGTGAATATAGTGTGAAATAAAAAATAAAAAAAATTGGTTGATGTTTTGATGTTTAGTATACTAATTTATTTTAATTAAAATAAAAACAATACAATTGCAACTCACTGAGCACTTGATAAAATGGTTAATTGTTTATTCATATTGATTAATGTTTAGATGTGTAGTATACTGATTTATTTTAATAAAAAATATAGGATAAATGGATCAGGAAGAAAAAGAGCTAAGAAAGGACTTTATTATGTGGGATAGAAGGCAAAAGTTAGCTGTTGTTCAAGTTGTTTACCATGTGGTATATTGGTATATGCAGAGAAAATATCACCTTAGGAAGTACATGGACCATCCTATTAATTACTTGAAGAGAGAAAAAGTGAGGATTGAACTAATGACACAACTTAAATGTATTAAGAATTGTCGTGTTATCATTCGTATGGGGCCACAAGCATTTCAAGATTTGTGTCATATACTTGAAAGAGATAGTGGTCTGAAACCTACAAAACATGCAATAGTTGAGAAACAAGTTGCAAAGCATCTTTGCATTTTGTCACACAGTGTGATGAATAGAAATGTTTCATTTTTCTTTCATCGCTCCTGTGAGACTGTAAGTCGGTATTTTCATAGTTTTTTGAGAGCTCTTATATCATTGGAAGATCGATTTCTTTGCCAACCTAATGGATCAGAAGTCCCTCCAGAAATACTCGATAATAATAGGTTCTATCCATATTTTAAGGTAAAAATTTCATATTACATTTCGCTTTAAATTTTTAGTTTTTTTTTTTTTTGTATAAAACTACCACATGATACATTTATGTTGGGATTGTATTGGAACACTTGATGGAACACATATTCACGTTAAAGTATCTAGCAAGGATGCGCTGAGATATCGTGGTAGAAAAGGTTACCCTACACAAAATGTATTGGCTACATGTTCATTTGACTTAAAATTCACTTATATCTTACCTGGATGGGAGGGGACTGCATCTGACTCAAGGATCATAAAAAGTGCACTCACTAGAGAAGATAAACTAAAAATATCCAGCGGTAATTCATGCTTAGATAATATGAAACTCTTGTTAAATTATATAGATTTAGGGTATAATATAGTGATGTGTTTTGTTTTAAATAGGAAAATTTTATCTTGTTGATGTGGGGTATATGTTAAGGAGTTCCCTTATCCCTCCTTACAGAGGTGTGCATTTTTACTTGAAAGAGTATTCCAACCATCCATCGGAAAATGCTCGAGAGTTATTTAACCATTGACATGCTTCTTTACGCAATGCCATTGAGAGAGCTTTTGGTGTGCTAAAGAAATGATTTTCCATCATAGCAAGCACAATTGAGCCTACTTACTCCCTTACTCCATTAACACACAATCCGATATCGTAATAGCATGTTGCATCTTACATAACTTTTTAATGGGTGTGGATATGTAACGCCCTCAAAATAAAACCAATAATCCAATTCATAAGAGAAATGAATATAATATAATTAGTACACTTTCATATATCAGAGTTCATATTACAAAAGGTATTACATGCGTTATACTTTCATAAATGTTCATTCTGAAACTACAACATGTGACACTAGTTAATAACAACAAAATGAGTGTCCTACGGGCTTACATCTTTCCAAGACATAACTTGGTTACAACAAAAGAAAGTCATAAGCTCTATACATTTAAAGCCCTCGGCTTAAAAAAAAAAACATTTAAACACAAAAAAATAACAAAAAAAGAGCCTCCAGCTCCTAAGTCCTCCCAAGCTACGTCCTTGGAGGAAGCATATCACCTGTACCTGAAAATGGTTTCCCAAATAGGGTGAGCCAAAGCCCAGTAGAGATAAACTAACAAAATATATGAGGTTTAACTAAGATATAAGTGTCAGATCAATGTTCAATACTTATAACCAAACACATTTTCTTCATATAACCACACGATACCGACATTCACATCTAGATCCATTCCCATTTATCCATGTCAAATTAGTTCATTTCATTTCAACTCATTAATCACGTTTATAATTTTCTGAATAATCCAACTGAGACTACAACTCAGTGGTTGTCAACCAATATAACTATCATATAAACACTTCAATCTTGCCATTTTATGAAAATTTTGTCTACGGGATCGGCACCCATGTATACAATGATTTCGGAACTTTCACCCTGGACACTCCGGCCAGCTTAATTTTAAATGGAGCCCATCCCCTATCTCCTCCCAAAACAATGGGGTACATCCCCTATCTCCTCCCAAAATAATGGAGTGCATATACAATGTATTTAAAGGCATTGTCATATACAATGACTAACCACAACGCATATTCAATGACTTAATCAAACCGTCATTTTCAATGGCATAACTTATATGATTAGTTTCAATTCACCTAATCCTCATGCAATTTCTACAACAATCGTAGCTATCCTCCACCGATAGCCCAAAACAGATATTTCTAAACAGATATACAATCTTTATGACCGATAATTTGTCAAGTTTCCATAGGTGAGTGATTTAACAAATCAAACTACACCATTCATTCATACATCCTCCCAATTTCACATTTTCCATACCAATTCCATTATTTACACAAAATAATTATTCAACAAAAATTAGGGCAATTTCTCTATTTTTCCAAATATCAACCCCAAGGCCAAATTTTGCCATTTTAGCCCAAGATTACCTCATATTCTAAACCCCATAATCATTTAGAGGGTCCAACATAGAAACCCCTCTTTCAATTTGAGTCCAAACCCTAACTTTACCCAAATCTCATCATTTATACATAACAACAAATAACTAGGTTAACGATCATAACAAAGTGTAGAATATCCCTACCTCAAGTGTAGAAGCCCAAAGGAGAAATGGAAGAACTTCAAAGATGCCCAAACTTGATTTTATTCGGTTCAAAAGATAGATCTTGAGATGCTCTAACTTTTTCTCAAAGGAACAAAGGTGAAGAGATCAAAGGATCTAGGCCAAAATGTAAAGAGAGGGTGTATTTTAGAGAGAGAGAGAGAGAGAGTGTGTGTGTAGATTTAGGTTTTTGGAAAGTTTTAGAGAGAGAGAAGGCCAAAAAAGTGATATCAAATGTCACTTTCGCGATCTGATATACGCACAGTCCGCTCGAGCGGAGAGTTTGACGCTCAAGAGTCAGACACAAAGTTTTGTTCCGCTCGAGTGCAAAAAGTCCCGCTCGAGCGTAGAATACACACATCCAGTATATTGACAGACAACAGACAGACCGCTTGAGCTCAAGGAAAGCCGCTCGAGCGCCCACCCGCTCGAGAGTAGGAAACGCCGCTCAAGCGTGAAAAACATCCCTCCAGTATTTTGCAGACGTGCAAAGTATTGAGTGTTTACAAACCCCGCTTAAGCTGAAGAAGGTCTGCTCGAGCGAAAGACCAAAATTTTGGGCAACAGCATTCTAGACCAACTAGCAACCAACCTGTTCTAAACACGCCCAAGACGTTCCAAAACTCCAATTCAAAGAGTAAAATGAGGAAAAGATGTAAACAACAATATTAAACCACAAGGCCCTAGTTTGGAATACGACAAAAGGTCGGGTCAAAACCGAATCACTATAGGATCCAGATGAAAAACTTATTTCTAAAGTAGACAAAGAGCTTGAAAATCAATGTCAAAATCAAGAAACCACTCATGCACCAAAGGATACTGATGAGGGTGCAAAACAAGGGGAACTCATTAGAAATGTGATAGCAGCTACAATGTGGTCTGATTATGTTGCTAATCAAGAGTGATATTTTAGTTTTTACATGTTTGCTAGCTATCTTGATTTTATGTGATAAGTACTTGAATATCGGATCGGATGTATCCATAACTTTGCTATTGTGATGACATTATTGTGGTTTATGATGTTACTTTGAATTTATTTTGTTACAGATTCGGATGTATCCATAACTTTGCTATTGTGATGACATTATTGTGGTTTATGATTTTACTTTGAATTTATTTTGATGTAGATTTTATAAATGGGTAAAAAAACACAGAAGTCTAAAGATTCTAAGAGAGAAAAACTTTCATGGACAAATCAAATGGATGATGCATTGATTGATGCATTGTATCACCAATAGGTTGAAGGAAATGGGTCAATGGAACTTTCACTACTTCAGCATATGATAAAATAGTAAAGGAATTACGTGAGATATACAACTTGGACTTAGATAAGGCCAAAGTCAAGAATAGGCTAAAAACTATCAAAGAACATTTTGCTAAGTGCTATGATTTATTCAAACATACTAGTGGTTTTGCTTGGAGCCAGGTTACAAGGATGTTCACTGCTAAACCTGAAGTTTGGGGGGCATTGATTGAGGTACTTCAATTAATTTCAGTTGATGTTGATTTTTTAAAAAAAGAATAGAAGAACATAACTTATATTTAACTATAACTTCTTCTTTTTTTAGGTAAAAGGTGAAACCACATGCTGAGAAATGGAAATGTACACCCATTGGCAACTATGAAAAGCTGGCTAAGATCTATGGAAAGGATAGGGCAACTGGTGTAGGTGCTGAAACTGCTAAGGAAAAAGTACGATAATGGGCCAACTCATCAAATAATGATCACGTAGATAGAATTGAAATCATCGATGAACTGGTGCACCAAAATGAAGCAAACTTGGAAAGTTTTAATCTTGTGGATGAAGATGTTGTTGTACTCTCTCCTGAAAGTGGAACATCTTCAAAGGCAAAGAAAAGAAGGCTCTCAAATGATGGTGAGAGGGATGTTGACATACTGAAGACAACATTACAGGATATTGCATTAGCTATAAGAGATGGAAATGCTTCTATGGAGAAATCCCAAGGATGTTTTCCAAGAGGAGAGTTGCATAAAGCATTAGAGGAGATTGGAATTGCGCCACACTTATTTACTGAGGCATACCTTTTTCTTACCAAGAAATCTGAGAGAATGATGCAATTCTTTGGTTGCCCAGTGGAGTATCGCAAGGAAACTTTCGAGAGCATGATGTATGACCCTAGGAATTGTTGGTAACTCTTCTATAGATAGGATCGTAATTTCTTTGAAAGGGACATTAGAGATGTCTGTCATATTTTGTATATTTTGTACTTGACTCTATTTAGGATGTAGTGTCTTTTGTGGATGACTTTGAACTTGTTTTGGATCTTTTGTGGATGATGAATTCCTTGGTTTAACACCCATTGTTCTTGACTCAATTTCGTGCTATTTGCTTGATTGGTCTCAGGATGTTGTGGACTTTTTATTCCCCCACAAATGTATTGAGTCACTTTGCACTAGAGATCGTCACGAAGGCAACCTATAATAACAAAAAATATTGGTCATGCATTTGTTGGATTTTTTTGTCATGATATTAGAAGTTTTGAATCATTAGGGTCATGTACCTATGAAAAAATATTAGTCATGACAGGTGAACTTTGAAATTTTTGAAACATATTTGGTGAAAAATAAAGAGCAATGATTAGACTGTTTCATATTAGATTAAACTTTTAACTAAATTTTTTCTCAAAATTGAATGGAAAAAAAGAGAGGTGAGGATTGGAGATGTTCTTATACAGTGACAAAATATAAAAAGGTTATTTTGGTAATATAACATAAAATAGTTTCTTTTCTTTTCTTTTCTCTTATGAAATCTAACTAAACAAGGAGAGAAATCACAATAATTTCTTTTCCTTTATTTCTTACTTATCCAAACAAGAAGGAGAAAAATCACAATCATCTCTTTTCTTTTCTTTTCTCTCCTAGGTTCCCAAACATAGTGTGAGAGAAAATAACAATGTGATTATATACACACACATATACAAACACGTGTATAAAAATAGAGCGAGAGGGGGGAATTTAAAAATGCTAAAGTACTTTTGTAGTGCTATTCCCAACAAATCCAGTTGGTTTACGTAGGTGAGATTCTTGCTTCCATGTGAATAGCATGTGTTTCCTTTATCAATATGGAGGGTTTTAATAAACCATGTAATGTGCGAGATAGGAAGAAGAACAATTGGATGTGACGATTAAGAGGTTGCATTTAGGAGTGTAAAAATAGCTCATAGCCTGCGGGCAGTTCGAAGTCTGCCTGCGGCTTGGGGTGGACCGGCCCAGTTAGGCTCAGGCCCAAGTCCAGCCAGAAACCTTAAGCCTGGGCCTGGGTCGTCATTTTTGAAGCCAAGCCCGGCCCGACCTGACCCGACCCAAATTTTTTTTTGCACTATGGGCGACTCAGCCCGGTTCGGCCCGCTACCCACCTACCTCTCCCCTAATGGCTCTTTGCTATCCAACGACCAAAATTTCAAAAAAAAAAAAGAAAAGAAAAGAAAAAAAGGTTAATATTCAAATGATCAAATGACCATTTACCTCTAACGGAATTTTTTTTTAATTACAAATTGACCCCCTTCCTCCCAAACTCCTATAAATATCCCCCTCTCCCATTTTATTTCTCACAAACAATTCTCTCTCTCAAACTCTCAATCTCTCTCAACTCCCTAAATTAATTTTGAAGTTTCATCCCTAAGTGGCAATTACAATTATGCAAGAAGAAATTTTTATCAGAAGAAGCTAATTTTTATATTGCATTCGCCAGTCAGTAACATTAATTAATTGAATTAAAGTTATTAGTTAGTCATTTTTTACATTAATTATTTCTTAACATATATTAGTTGTTATTATTTACTTATTATTGTTTACTCATTATTTAAATTAATTGTTAGTTCTTATATATTATTTTATTTACATTACTATGGATCATAATATTCTTAATTTTTATGTCGATATTGATGCATATACTATATAGCGACTCTAGTTTAGACCCGAACCGTTGATGTTTTGGATTCGGATTTCATTTTTTTATATGGTTGTTCATGTCTTATTCCTCCCTATTTCTTATTGAGTTTGGTTATTAAAATGTAACGCCCTCAAAATAATACATATAACCCAACATTCAAGACATCCATAGGCATAAGAGAATAAAGCATATTTCCATTTATCAGAGTATTCATTACAAAAGTATTACATGTTGACAACAAAAGTAAATGCCCTACGGGCTTATAACTTTCCAAGCCAACATCTGGTTACAAAAAGAGAGTACTAACTCAAAACACATTAAGCCCTTGGCCTGAATTTACATGTAATACCAAAAAGATAACAACAAAAAGATCTTTCAGCCTTTAGGCCTCCCAAGCTACGTCCTTGGAGGTGGCATATCACCTGAACCTGAAAATGATGTCCTATATAGGGTGAGCCAAAGCCCAACAGAGATATACTAAACCAGATATGAACAGTAACAAAAACATTAGCATTTGATAAATGTTTAACCCATATAAACAAACGTACATCTCTTTTATAACGAATCCGTTTCCATTTCATTATCCATACCAATTCATAGACATGGTTCTCTATTCATCCAGACAGTTTATAATGAGACTACAACTCATATTAACAATACTTCAATCATGATCAACTAATATGAGACTACAACTCACATTATTAATAATGCTTCAACACTTCAATTTCAAATGAGACTACAACTCATATTAACAATTCCATACTTCAATTTCATCTACGTTATGCAAACGCAATTGGGATTTCGGGACTTTCACCCTGGACACTCTGGCCAACTTAGTTATCAATGGAGTCCATCCCTATCTCGTTCCAAACGGGTTTGAGGGTACATCCCCTATCTCCTCTCAAACCATGGAGTACATCCTCTATCTCCTCCCAAACAAGATACATATGCAATGTATTTAAAAGCTCAATCATGTACAATGATCGATCTAGGCACATATTCAATGTGACAATTCAACCGTCATATTCAATGACATAACTCATTTGATTAGTTTTCGTTTTCCCTAATCAACATACAGTGTCTAAAACAATCAAGACTATCCTCCACCGATAGCCCAAAGCAGTTATTTCTAAACAGATATTAAATTTATCAAACAGATAAAATATCATCATTTTCATAGGTGAGTGATTTATTTATCCAACTACACCATCCAATCTCATAATTTCCCAATTTCATGATTTCCAACTCAATTTCATAATTCCCCAAATTAATTATTCAAATTAATTATTCAACATAATTAGGGCATTTCACATTTTTTTCAAATATTAACCCTAAGGCTTAATTTCATCAATTTAACAACAATAGTTCCACTTTCCAAGGTCTCACTTACACATGGAGTTTAACAATTTAAAACCCCATTTTTATATAATTCCAAGATGAACCCTAACTTCCCAAAATTTACCATAATCCACCATTATACAAAATGACTAAAATCTATGTCAAAACTTATAAGAAGGAGTAGGGTATCCCTACCTTAAGAGAAGAGACTCAAAGGAGTTGAAGGTGAAAACCCAAGATACTCCAAACACCAACTTATTCGGATCAAAATGAAGCCCACACCAAGCTCCACCTTTCTTACAAAGGGGCTAGGGTAGGAGGCCACTAGAACTAGATGGATTTGCAGAGAGAAGATGTATTGTAGTGAGAGAGACAGCCGATCTAGGGTTTGAGAAGCAAAAGGAAATTAAAAGGTGAAGAAGAAGCTGCTGTTGTGAACTGATATATTCGAGCCTCGCTAGAGCGAAGGAGTGGTCGCTCGAGCAACCAGACACATAGAAACCTCGCTCGAGCGCAGAAAGCCTCACTCGAGCCAACAGCACGAAGCTCAGAGCTTTTGTCTATTTGTCAAGCTTTCTGAGTTAGGCATCAGAGAGGTTTCCGGCACACACCCGCCGGCTAGCTCACGTTTGTGTTTTCAGGTGATAAAGCGACGTCGTACGGAGGAACGCAAACTTGATCAACAGGATTATACGAGAAGGTGTATTTCTTTCCCGTACAATTGGCGCCGTCTGTGGGAATACAGACATCAATGGCGAACAACGAAGAATTACCTCAGTCCGCTATTGACGGACAAACTCCAGATGGGGGTACAAGGCGCGAAGGCCTACCCTTGGTCACTCCCATGGTGAACCTGGAGCCACAGAGACAGAATTCCAGGAGGGATGCGAGGGGACGAAGGCGGAATAACAGCCCTCATCCCTCTCGTTCGCAAAGCCTAGAAAGACAAAGGCACAGGATTGATCCTCAAGCTCTGGAGGATCGCGTCAGGGAACAAGACGAGTTGATTCGTCGGATGGCGGCAGACATGGAATCTCTTAAGCACCAGATGAAAGGAAAAGAAGTGGCGACAGGAGAGGGGCGCAATAACAAGACGCCCCCTCGCCACTCGGAGGGTCGTGGTAGGAATTCTACACCCTCCCAAGCAGAGAATAGAAGCCTCAGGACGGGCGATACGCAATCCAGATCTTCCAGGACTCGTCACTCCAAGTCTGAGAGGATGAGGTCTGAGAGGTCATACACTGAGGGAAGCACATATTGGCCCTCACATACGCACCAGACAAGGTCTAGACAGACGGAGTTGCACAGATCGTCCGACCTACGATCCGTGCTAGAAGAGAAGGCACGATGGAAGAAGGACGCCAGAGCGCGCGATCCACACAGAGTCTCTACCTTACAGCGGTTGGCTCCTCGGACGCACGGAAGCGTCGAGGTTGGAATGCCAATACCGCGCCCGGCATACGAACCAACGGATAAGGCATTGGCGAGGCTACAAACCTCACCATTCGTCCCAGCGATAAAGAACGCGCCCCTACCGTCAGGCTTCCTACAACCCAAATTCACAACATATGAGGGGAAGACAGACCCCTACTTGCACTTAAGCCACTTTCGCTAGATCATGGCTGCATACTAGCGAAACGAAGCCTTGATGTGCATCCTATTCCCTTCAAGCCTTGGCGACCTGGGCTTGACTTGGTTTGAGAAGCTTCCAGAGAGCAGCATAGCCTCCTGGGCGCAACTGGCGGAGGCGTTTGTAACGCGGTTCAGAACAAACACTAAAACCCCGGTGAAGATCGACCAATTACTCTCCATCGACATGGGCGACAAGGAGACTCTAAGGTCATACAACAGTCACTACTGGGAGACATTCAACCAGATTGGGGACTGCCCGACTAATCTCACCATTGCGCAATATAAGAGAGGCCTTCCAGTCGGGAACAGACTGAGGGACTCTATCACCATGACACCACCCCTCACCATGGAGGCCCTGATGGAGAGAGTGCATCAGCACATCAGGGTAGAAGAGGACAGTGCTCGTGCCAAAGCAAAATCTGGCGCGACCACAGCACCAGAGAAGAAGACCTCAGCAAAGGTCAATACGGTAGATCGCCAGAACCGAAAAGGACGGGGCAGGAGAGACAACGGCGAGGACCAGGACAAGAGATGGTTGAGAGTCCGCACTGCCATAACCACGGTATTCAAGAAACCAATCTACCGAATACTTAGTGAGATTCGAAACGAGCCTTTCATCAAGTGGCCAGCCAAGTTAGGCGAGGCACAGAAGGACTACGATGACAGATCAAGGTGTACCTTCCACAAAGAAAAGGGGCACCGCACTGAGAATTGCACGCCATTGAGGCAGCATCTGGAAGAGTTGGTGGCAGCAGGCCACTTGGACAAATACATTGAAGGAGGGGCACACCCAGGCCCCCAGGACCATAATAACCCCAACGGCATGCCGATCGACGCCCCACCTCAGGGCATCATCAACGTAATACATGGAGTCTTTGAACCTGAGCGTGTATGCGAGCTTAAAGGTTCAATCAAAAAGGCTGAGCACTTAAGAGAGGTGCTAAGTGCCCAACCAGTCGTCAATAAGGGGAAGACAGAGGCCACAAATGTCATGTCTTTTTCGGATAAAGACTTGGCAAGAATTTATTGCCCTCACAACGACGCCTTGGTCGTCACCCTCCAAGTCAAGGATTTTGACGTCAAGCGGATTCTGATTGACCGAGGTAGTTCATGTGAAATCATGTACTATGAAACCTTCAAACAACTAAAATTGCAAGATAAAGACTTGGCACCCGCCGTATCTCCCCTTATCGGATTCAACTCCATGCCAGAATGGCCCGTCGGCAAAATTATTCTCCCAGTCAGAGCAGGGAGTGTGACGAAACAAGTGGAATTCTGGGTGTTGAAGGTCCCCTCCACCTACAACATTATCTTGGGCAGAACATGGCTGCATGCCATGCGCTCGGTGGCGTCCTCCTACCACCAAGTGATGCGGTTTTCCAATGACACCGGAGTAATAGAAGAAGTATATGGAGATTAGATCATGTCAAAGCAGTGCTGTGTCACAGTAAACAGCAGCCGCGCTGCCAAAGGATACGTTCATTCGGTGGAAGAACCTGAGAGTAATGAACTACTCGCAGATGTTGGCAAAGCGGCTAGTCAGAAAGCGGTGAAGGACTTGGTGGAGGTCAGAATAGATGAAAAGAACCCGGATAAGTTCTTTTTGCTTGGCTCGTCGTTGTCCAGCACTGAGAGATTGGAGGTCTTGGAATTTCTGACTGCCAACATCGAAGTGCTCGCCTGGACCCCATACGACATGCCAGGCATTGATCCCAATTTCATCTATCACCAACTCAATGTCCACCCCTCTGCCAGACCAATCATTCAGCGCACCCGCAGATCGGCACTCCACCACGCCGAAATAGTGGTGGAAGAAGTAGGAAACCTGCTAGAGGCAGGGGCAATCAGAGAAGTGCACTACCCAAGATGGATCTCCAACACCGTCGTAGTGCCAAAGAAGAATGGCAAGTGGCGTGTCTGTGTCGACTACAAAACGGTCAATAAGGCGTGCCCAAAAGATAACTTTCCTCTACCAAGGATAGATCAACTGGTAGACATAACGGCAGGGCACAACCGACTTAGCTTTCTGGATGCATACAGAGGCTACCACCAAATCGCCATGCATGAACCAGACCAGGAGGTCACATCCTTCACAACTCCAAGAGGATTGTACTGCTACAAGGTCATGCCCTTCGGCCTGAAGAACGCAGGGGCAACATTTCAAAGAATGGTCACCAAGATGTTTGAGCCATTGTTAGGCAGAATAATGGAGGCTTACATCGACGATATGGTGGTCAAAAGCAAGGATGAGAATGACCATCTCAAGAACCTAGGTGAGATGTTCGAGATCCTGAAGAAGCATAAGTTACGCCTCAACGCGTCGAAGTGTGCGTTCGGAGTAGGATCTGGCAAATTCCTAGGCTTCTTAGTGACCAACCGAGGTATAGAAGCGGACCCTTCTCAGATCAAGGCAATACAGGATCTGGAGAGGCCAAACTCAGTGAAGGAAGTGCAGCATCTCACTGGCATGGCGGCTGCGCTCAATCGGTTCATAAGCCGGTCGTCAGACAGGCTACGACCATTCTTCCATGCACTGAAGGCTAAGTTTGAGTGGGACGAAGAATACGACCACGCCCTGGAAAGCCTAAAAGAATACATGTCTTCTCCACCACTACTTGTAACCCCAATCCCTGGAGAAGAACTCTTCCTATACCTAGCGGTCTCGCAGCATGCAATTAGCGCAGTATTGGTCCGCGCAGAAGGAATCCAACATCTTCCTATCTACTATGTCAGCAAGACATTACTGGGCGCCGAAACAAGGTACTTGCCAGTAGAGAAACTGGCATTGGCCTTTCAGGTCTGCAACCCAGATAGATGCTCAAGCGAAGAAAAGCTCGCTTGAGCGAAGAAACCCAAAACATAGTCCTCGCTCGCTCGAGCGAAGGAAATCTCGCTGGAGCCAAGAAACACAACCTTCTGGTCCAAACTAGACGCAGACGCAAGCTTGAGCATAGGAACCCTGGCTCGACCGAAGGAACTAAAACACAGAGCTCGCTCGAGCGAAGACACCAAAAACTGGGCAGCAACCATTTGTTTCAAAACACACCCAACCTGTAACAAACCTGCCCAAAACATCCTAAAACTCAAATACCAAGAATTAAAGGATGGAAATGCAACATATACAACAACAGACATCCACGGAACCGAGTCCGGAATACAATAACCAATAGAGGAAAAACCGGGATCGCTATAACCTCCCCCCTTAAAGAATTTCCTCCCCGAAATTAGTTATAAGTTTTAAAATTGTGATTTTTCAATTCTTAATCAATATTACAATTCAATATTCCACATCTTGACCCATTACTGGTCATCTCATCTCTTTTCAAGAGGCAAATTACAATATGGTACAACATGCATTATCAACATGCATTTCTTCGAAATTCAACAAGTCCCAATACATATGCTTCACAATTCCATAACATATTCAATGTTAATGATATATTTGCATTTCTACAACACATTCAACATATACAATGTTAAATTAGACTTCCATAAACCAAAACATATACAATGTTCTTAGAGTGTATTAACAAAACAAAGTTTCCAATACATGGTTAAACATTAACAAATAAGTCCGGATATTTTTCACGGACCTCCAACTCGCGTTCCGAAGTGGCTTCCTTCACCCCGTGATGTTTCCACAAAACTTTTACCAAGGGTATCGTCTTGCCTCGCAAGACCTGTTCCCGCCTATCCAAGACCTGCACCGGTCTCTCCTCATACGAGGTATCCTCATCAACCTCTAAGTCGGTCCAATCCAATACATGTGATGGATCTGGCTCGTACTTCTGAAGCATACTAACATGAAACACGTCATGCACCCCGGACAGCTACGGCGGTAAAGCTAAACGGTATGCAACCTCCCCAATCCTTTCAAGGATCTCGAAAGGGCCAATAAATCGAGGGGACAACTTCCTACTCTTTCCAAACCTCATCAAACCCCGCCTAGGTGATATTTTCAGAAAGACATGATCACCTGCCTCAAATGCCAAAAGCCTTCTCCGACAGTCAGCATAACTCTTCTGGCGACTCTAGGCTGTAACAAGCCTCTTACGGATAAGCTCAACTTTCTTCGTCGTTTCCCGCATCAACTCCGAGCCCAACAAAGGTGCATCACCCACCTCGGCCCAACACATTGGAGACCTACATGGTCGGCCATACAAGGCCTCAAATAGTGCCATGCCAATGCTCGATTGGAAACTGTTGTTATAGGCAAACTTCACTAAGGGCAAGTGCCTCTCCCACAACCCATTGAAGTCAAGGACACAGCCTCGAAGCATATCCTCAAGAATCTGAATAGTATGCTCGGACTGTCCGTCAGTCTGAGGATGATAAGCCGTGCTAAAGGTCAATCTAGTGCTCAAGACACTCTGCAAACTCTGCCACAACCTAGCAGTAAAACGTGGATCTCTATCTGAGACGATTGACACTGGGACCTCGTGCAACCTCACTATGTCCCAAACATACAAGTCGGCAAGATGATCTACCGAATCTCTCACGTGCATAGGAATAAAGTGCACCGACTTAGTCAACCGATCTACGATCACCCAAATAGCATTACTACCCCGTTGAGTCCTCGGAAGACCTACAACGAAGTCCATCGTGACATGCTCCCATTTCCACTCGGCAATAGGCAAGGGTTGTAATGAACCCGCTGGCCTCTGATGCTCGGCCTTCACTTGTTGACAAGTAAGGCACTTAGACACAAAAACAGCCACATCTTTCTTCATCTCTCTCCACCAAAACTGGCGGCTCAGATCACGATACATCTTAGTGCCTCCCAGATGCACCGCAAGGCGTGAATGATGAAACTCTCGGAGTACTTCCTCTCGGCAAGACTCCGGCACAAACAGACGGTCTCGGTACCTCACACTCAGGTCAGGATAGACAGTCAAACCCTTCTTGACCTTCCCACTGGAGATCTTCTCCCAGAGTGATTCTACCTTAAAGTCACCCCTCTGTGCCTCTGACATTCGATTCACAAGTGTAGGCTGCGCAACTACAGAAAACAAGGCCGCAGACTTAACAGATTCACCTAGAAGTAAATCAAACTCACCAAGTGCACCCAACATTTCCCACTCCCGGATGGCTATACAAGCTACATCACTAATGGATTTCCTACTAAGGGCATCAGCCACAGCGTTGGCCTTCCCTGAATGGTAATGCAACTCGAAGTCGTAATCCTCAATAAACTTCATCCACCTCTTCTGCCTCAAGTTCAAGTCTTTCTGTATAAACAGATATTTCAGACTCTTATGATCCGAGAACACCTCGAATCTCTCACCATACAGGTAGTGCCTCCAAATCTTTAAGGCAAAAATCACCACTGCTAACTCTAGATCATGTGTAGGGTAATTTCTCTCGTGTGTTTTCAACTGTCGCGAGCCATAGGCTACCACTTTCTCCTCTTGCATCAATACACAACCCAAACCCTCTCGTGAAGCATCACAGTACACTGCATACCCCAAACCCCTCTCCGGAATAATCAAAACTGGAGTGGTGGTAAGTCTAACTTTAGGTTCTTGGAACGACTTTTCACAAGTCTCACTCCATACAAATTTGACCCCTTTCCACGTTAATCTAGTCAGAGGCGAAGTTAGCCTGAAGAAATCTTTTACAAAACCGACGGTAATAACCTACCAATCCCAAAAAACTGCGGATCTCAAAAACACACTTAGGCTGTGCCCAATCTTGCACTACCTCTATCTTGGACGTATCAACAGACACCCCTTCCCCGGAGACTACATGGCCTAAGAACTTAACCTCTCTTAGCCAGAACTCACACTTCCCAAACTTAGCATATAGCTTATGGGCCCTAAGCAACTCAAGCACCACTCTCAAGTGTTCCTCGTGCTCCTCCTTAGAAGGTAAATAGATCAGAATGTCGTCCACGAAAACAACCACAAAACGATCTAAGAATTCCCGGAAGATCCGATTGATCAAGTCCATAAACACTGCCGGTGTATTGGTGAGCCCAAAAGGCATGACCAGAAACTCATAATGGCCATACCACATACGGAATGCCATCTTCGGGATATCTTCCTCCCTGACCCTCAACTGATGGTAACCCGATCTCAATCTATCTTAGAGAAGCAATGGGACCCTTTCAACTGGTCAAACAGATCATCTATACGAGGCATAGGGTATTTGTTCCTAACCGTAGCTCGATTCAATTTTTGATAATAAATACAAAGTCTCAAAGCCCCATCTTTCTTTTTAGCAAAAAGGGCCGGTGCTCCCCACGGCGAAGTACTAGGGCAAATAAAGCCCTTATCGAGCAATTCCTAGAGTTGAATCTTCAGCTCACTCAACTCGGCTGCGGCAAAATGATATGATACCATAGAGATTGGTGCTGTGCTAGGCACTAAATCAATAGAGAACTCAATCTCTCGATGAGGTGGTAAACTAACAAGATCATCAGGAAAGACGTCCGAGTACTCAAGAACCACTCTCGGCATCTCAGCCTGGGTCTCATCATACTCACTACTCATACAGCTAATGAAAAGGCAACTAAGCTCACTCCGCCCTCGCGGATCATACACTGGTGGCAAAACACTACCAACCCGATCCCCCAAAAAATGAAAACAATCCCCGCTCAAGGTACATACAGTAACCCTCTGGCGGTAGCAATCAATAACAGCTCGGTATGATGATAACCAATCCATATCCAAAATCACATCAAAACCCGACATTGCCATCACTACAAAAGAAAATGGAAGCCGGCAGTCGGCGACCTCTATATCACAACCTTTACACCCTTGTTTCAAAATCAACTCACCTACAACAGGTGATACAACACAAATAGGAGAAGCTAACTGCGCCAACTCCAACCCCGAAACAGATGCAAATATAGCATATATAAAGGAATGAGATGCACCCGTAGCAATCAACACATTAGCAACCGAGTTGCAAAACAAAAAGGTACCTCTCACAACAGATGGAGCCGGTATAAGATCCTACGCGGTAACAGCATATACATGCCTTGAAGGTCTCTGAGCTACCTACTCACCTCTCGGAGCATAAGACTGCTGCACCGACTGAGCCAAAGAGGCTCCCTGATTGGCCCCTGAGGCCTGAACTGACTGAGCTGGCTGATGGCCCTGAGTCTGCCTCGAACCAGATGTACCAGATCTGCCACTCAACTGCAGGCAAAACCTCTTCAGGTGCCCCGCCTGACCACACTGGTAACAAGAGAGCAGCTGACCTCTGCCCTGACTCTAGCTCTGAGGACGAGCCAAAGATGAAGCTGCTCTCTGTCCTCATCCTCTCTGCGGGCAAGCTAGAGACTTGTGGCCCAGCTGACCACACTTGTAACAAGTAAAGTCTCCCTGACTGCCTCTACCAGAACCTGAACTCGACACTAGAAAGGTAGATCTCGCAAACGCACCCTAGGACTGCTGAGGATTAGAACCCCTCTGCCTCTTACCATCCCCCTGGCCATTCTGACTCCTTCTGGAGCCCCTCATCCTCTCCTCCTTAGCCTGCATGATAGTCTCAACATGGGCTGCAGCCTGCACAAGGTGCCCATACTCCCTCATCATGGACCCGGCCACTCGAAACTGGAGTCCGGTCCTCAATTTCTTCTCAAACTCAAGACAGCGGCGTTCCTCAGACACCACCAACTCAGGCGCAAACCTCGATAAACTGGTAAATGCAGCCTCAAACTCAGCCACTGATGTATTCAGCTGCTTGAGCTGACAAAACTGATCCCTCAATTTCTCCTTAACAGTGGGAGGCAAAAACTTCTCCTGGAAAGCATCTACAAAAGCCTCCCAAGTCTCTCCGATACGCCCACACATAAACTTCCACCACTGACCCACATCCCCCTTTAGCTGGAAGGACGCCAAGGTCACCATCAATCCTCTGTCTTCGATGCCAAGCATCTCAAACGTCTTCGTCATCTGCTCAAGCCATTCATCGGCCTTAAGTGGCTCTTCAGGATCTCCTAGAAACTCATCTGGAATGGATCGGAAAAACTTCATTTTCAGAATAGAAGGCCCTGCCTTAGCAATATGGGCCTGGACTTGATTCTCAGCTCTGAGAATGTCCATGAATTCCCTTAATGCTCCTGTATCTCGCGGGCTAAGGCACCCATGGCCTGCTGACCTACTGGCTCGGCTACATTGGCCTGACCAACACCCTCCTGCTGTGCCGAAATCTCATCTGGTATAGGAATCTCCTGCCTCCCAGGCCTACCATGCCTACCACCATGTCTTCGTCCTGACATTCTAATAAAGGTAACAAAGACATTAGCACATTCACAAATGTGCTGAAGCTATTTCACTCGCGTCCTAATGCATTGGACAACTATAAGTCACTCCACGCAAGCACATAATCACATAAGCACTTACGAATTTCATTTCCGGATAATGACAGTCACATGGCGTTGCTAGAGTTCCAGTTAGAAACAACATTGATCAAGTGCTTTTCCAACAGGACTTCCAGAAACCCAAGGGTCTAATCAATATCCTAGAAACTAAATTCCATACCCATATAGTCACATAAGCATATTATCAAATAAACACATAACATCATACATAAGTCTCTAACAAGCGAGACAAACCCATTGTGGTACTAACCACTTCCCACGTATCCAAAGTATTCAAACCCGGTACGCTCTGATACCAAGTTATAAGTCCTCAAAATAATACATATAACCCAACATTCAAGACATCCATAGGCATAAGAGAATAAAGCATATTTCCATTTATCAGAGTATTCATTACAAAAGTATTACATGTTGACAACAAAAGTAAATGCCCTACGGGCTTACAATTTTCCAAGCCAACACTTGGTTACAAAAAAAGAGTACTAACTCAAAACACATTAAGCCATTGGCCTGAATTTACATGTAATATCAAAAAGATAACAACAAAAAGATCTTTCAGCCACTAGGCCTCCCAAGCTACGTCCTTGGAGGTGGCATATCACCTGAACCTGAAAATGATGTCCTGTATAGGGTAAGCCAAAGCCCAGCAGAGATATACTAAACCAGATATGAGTAGTAACTAAAACATTAGCATTTGATAAATGTTTAACCCATATAAACAAACGTACATCTCTTTCATAACCAAACCGTTTCTGTTTCATTATCCAAACCAATTCACAAACATGGTTCTCTATTCATCCAGACAGTATATAATGAGACTATAACTCATATTAACAATACTTCAATCATGATCAACTAATATGAGACTACAACTCACATTATTAACAATACTTCAACACTTCAATTTCAAATGAGACTACAACTCATATTAACAATTCCATACTTCAATTTCATCTACATTATGCAAACGCAATTGGGATTTCGGAACTTTCACCCTGGACACTCTGGCCAACTTAGTTATCAATAGAGTCCATCCCCTATCTCGTTCCAAACGGGTTTGAGGGTACATCCCCTATCTCCTCTCAAACCATGGAGTACATCCCCTATCTCCTCCCAAACAAAATACATATGCAATGTATTTAAAAGCTCAATCATGTACAATGATCAATATAGGCACATATTCAATATGACAATTCAACCGTCATATTCAATGACATAATTCATTTGATTAGTTTCGGTTTTCCCTAATCAACATACAGTGTCTAAAACAATCAAGACTATCCTCCACTGATAGCCCAAAGCAGTTATTTCTAAACAGATAATAAATTTATCAAACAGATAAAATATCAACATTTTCATAGGTGAGTGATTTATTTATCCAATTACACCATCCAATCTCATAATTTCCCAATTTCATGATTTCCAACTCAATTTCATAATTCCCCAAATTAATTATTCAAATAAATTATTCAACATAATTAGGGCATTTCTCATTTTTTTTCAAATGTCAACCCTAAGGCTCAATTTCATCAATTTAACAACAATAGTTCCACTTTCCAAGGTCTCACATACACATGGAGTTTAAAAATTTAAAACCCCCTTTTATATAATTCCAAGATGAACCCTAACTTCCCAAAATTTACCATAATCCACCATTTATACAAAATGACTAAAATCTATGTCAAAACTCATAAGAAGGAGTAGGGTATCCCTCCCTCAAGAGAAGAGACTCAAAGGAGTTGAAGGTGAAAATGCAAGATGCTCCAAACACCAACTTATTCGGATCAAAATAAAGCCCACACCAAGCTCTATCTTTCTTACAAAGGGGCTAGGGTAGGAGGCCACTAGAACTAGATGGATTTGCAGAGAGAAGATGTATGGTAGTGAGAGAGACAGCCGATCTAGGGTTTGAGAAGAAAAGAAAATCAAAAAGTGAAGAAGAAGCTGCTATTGCGAACTGATATATTCGAGCCTCGTTCGAGCGAAGGAGTGGTCGCTCGAGCGACCAAACACAAAGAAACCTCGCTCGAGCGCAGAAAGCCTCGCTCGAGCCAACAACACGAAGCTTTAGGTCTGCAACCCAGACGCAAGCTCGGGCGAAGAAAAGCTCGCTCGAGCGAAAAAACCCAAAACATAGTCCTCGCTCGCTCGAGCGAAGGAAATCTCACTCGAGCCAAGAAACACAACCTTCTGGTCCAAACTAGACGCAGACGCAAGCTCGAGCGTAGGAACCCTGGCTCGAGCGAAGGAACTAAAACACAGAGCTCGCTCGAGCGACAAAAGCCTCGCTCGAGCAAAGACACCAAAAACTGGACAGCAACCATTTGTTTCAAAACACATGCAACCTGTAACAAACCTGCCCAAAACATCCTAAAACTCAAATACCAAGAATTAAAGGATGGAAATACAACATATACAACAACAGACATCCATGGAACCGAGTCCGAAATACAATAAGCAATAGAGGGAAAATCGAGATCACGATATGAAATGTCTTGATTGCATTTGGAATAGGTTGGTAGATTATGTTTCAAAACTATTGTTGCCCAGATTTTGGCTTCTACTCTCGAGTGGTCTTTATGAACTCTCAGTACTTTTGCAAGTCTGCAAAACTATTGGGAGTGTGCATTCTTCGCTCGAGTGACACTTCTTGCGCTCAAACGGTGTTGGCTCGAGCGGTCCTTCTTGAGCTCGAGTAGTGGTCTTCTATCTGCAAAACTTCTAGAAGTTTATATTCTTCGCTTGAGCAGTGATTCCTACACTCGCAGTGGTCACTCGTTTTTGTTTCTGGACACTCGAGTGACACTTTCTGCGCTTGAGTGATCTGTACGTATATCAGTTCGTAAACTTCACTTTTTGAGTCACTTTTCATTTCTCTCTCTCTCTCTCTCTCTCTCTCTCTCTCTCTCTCTCTCTCTCTCTCTCTTTCTAGACATTCTAAAAACCCTAGATCTACACCCTTTCTATCTAAAACTCACATTCTCTCTACAAATACACCAAGATCCATTGATTTTCTCACCCGTGTTCCTTTATTAAAAAGGTAAAGCACTCTAAGGGCTCTCTTCTGGTCCAAATAAAGTTGGTTTTGACGTTGTTGAAGTCTCTCTACTCTTTCTCTCATCTCCTAAGCTTGAGGTAGGGATTCTCTGCACTTTTTTATGATTTTTAACTTAGATATTTGCTATTTCTAAAACAATATTGTGATTTAGGGATTTTTGGACAAAACTAGGATTTTGGCTTAAAAATCAAATGAGGGGTTTTCAAATATGTTCTTGAAAATGGTTATGGAATTGAAAATGAGATTGTATTGTGGTAAAATGGTGGATTTTGATGTCCGGAATTTGTTTTAGAAGGAAAGGGGGATGTGGCCATTAAATGTTGATTTTGAAATGATAAATGGAATTGACTTTGAAATGTGGAATTAGATTGATATTGATGAGGATGGTGGAGTTGGATATGTATTATCACTCACATCTTAAATTTTGGAAAGTTTATCTTTATTGAAAATTGTTATCTGTTTAGAAATATCTGTTTTGGGCTATTAGTGGAGGATATCTATGATTGTTGTAGAATTGCATGAGTATTAGGAGAATTGAAACTATTTTCTTATTTATTTGCATTGGGCATTATCTCATAGTTATACATTAGAAATGTTTATCATTTTGAGAAAAATGGGGTGAATCTGGGAAGTAAATGTTGTGTCGTTGAAATAAGTTTGCCTGAGTGTCCAGGGTGAAAGTTCTAAAAACCGTGCGTATACATGGGTGCCGATCTCATGGACAAAATTTCTGTGAAATGGCAATAGTAGTGCTTGTATAGCCTATGTTTACATGAGTGCCGATTTACGATTTCCTCCAGATAAAATTTCTGGGAAATGTTGTATTGTTTTGAAATTCTCAAAGTATGATTCACTGCCCTGTTTTCTATTGTAAAGGAAATGATTTATGAATATGATGTTAACTTGGCTTTGCATGGTTTTGGAAAAAGATATAAAATGTTTTGACACGGGCATTGCATATGCATTCACCTTATATCTTTGATAAGATTCATATACTATGTTGGATTATTTTACTAGACTTAGGCTCACCCTATATGAGAAAAAAAAATTTCAGGTGCTGATGACATGCCTCTACCAAGGCAATATGGGAGGACGTGGAGTAAGAGTTTTATTTTTTGTATTTGTTGTGTTTATTTTTTACACGCCAAGGGCTTTAACTGTATTGGATTTAAATCCATTTTTGTTGTGACCAAGTATTGGCTTGGAAAGCTATAAGCCCTTAGGGAATTTTCTTATTTGTTTAATTTTCATCCAATTTCTCTATTATGTAACATATGCTATAGATTCAGGGTTAGGCTTGTGAATGTATACCTGCATATGTTACTCTTTTGTAAAAGTGATTGGAACTATTGGAAGATAATTACATTATCATGTGTTGTTATGTAATTAATATTGTGGATGGTTTACAATAATTATTTTGGGGCATTACATACTACACAACATGAATCTGTTGATTCTCCTTCTAACGTAACTAATATCTCTCTTCCAACATCTAGATCATCATCTAGAGACATAACTAGTACTATTTGGGATCATTTAGAAAAAAATATCTGTAAATAATCTTGATGGTACAATTACATTTAAAGCAAAATATAAATATTGTACACATTTACTTAGTGCTGCATTTGCAGGGGTACTAATCATCTAAAAATGCATGCTAACAAACATTTACAAAGTCAACAACCTTATATTAGAAGTCAAATGCAGTTAGGGGCTTCATCAACTGGTCATTTGCAAACATTTTTATATGATCCTATACATGTGCAAAATTCTATAGTTAATTATATTATTAAAAAAGAACAACCATTACTACTAGTGAATGTCCCGATTTTTTATAAATGGTTCGCGAAAGTTTTGCACCACAATGTCAAAGTTTTTTCAAGAAATACTACTAAAAATAGGATTTTAAATAAATTTGAAGATATTAAAAGTGAATTATTTGACATATTCAAAAATTTGAATATAAGAGTTTGTTTAACATATGATCTATGGTCAAATAATGGTTTGGAATATCAATATATCACTGCACATTTTATTGATAATGATTGAATGTAACGCCCTCAAAATAAAGCATATAAACCCAACATTCATGACATTCATAGACATAAGAGAATAAAGCATGTTTCCATTCATCAGAGTATTTAGTACAAAAGTATTACATGTTAACATCAAAAGTAAATGCTCTACGGGCTTATAACTTTCCAAGTCAACACTTGGTTACAACAAAAGAAGAGTTCTAACTCTTTATACAAAATAAGCCCTTGGCTTGCTTTACATGTAATACAAAAAGATAATAACAAAAGATCTTTTGGCCTCCAAGCCTCCCAAGCTACGTCCTTGGAGGTGGCATACCATCTATACCTGAAAATGATGTCCCATAAAGGGTGAGCCAAAACCCAGTAGAAATATACTAAACCAACTATGAGAAATAACTAAAACATTAGCATTTGATAAAAGGTTAACACTTGTAAACTAACTTACAACACTTCTCAGTTCCATGACAAATACGTTCATGTTTCATTCCACTTTCCTTTACTTCCAGTTCAAATTTATAAACATGGCTCATTATCTAGCCAAACAATTAAATGAGACTACAACTCATATCAAAATTACTTCCAATCATCCACAATTCAAATGAGACTACAACTCATAACAAAAACACTTCCAATACTTCAATTATCTACGTTATACAAACGTAATTAGGATTTCGGGACTTAGTTATCAATGGAGTCCATCCCCTATCTCCTCCCAAACAGGTTTGAGAGTACATCCCCTATCTTCTCTCAAACCATGGAGTACATCCCCTATCTCCTCCCAAACATGATGCATATACAATGTATTTAAATATTCAATCATATACAATGATCCATCAATACATATATTCAATGTATTATTCCAACCGTCATATTCAATGACATATTCCGAGTGATTAGTTTCAGTTTTCCCTAATCAACATACAGTGTCTACAACAATCAAGACTATCCTCCACCGATAGCCCAAAGCAGTTATCTCTAAACAGATAATAAATTCATCAAACAGATAAAATATCAACATTTTCATTGGTGAGTGATAAATCAATCCAACTACACCATTTAATTCCATAATTTCCCAATTTCATGATTTCCAACTCAATTTCACATTCTCATACTTTCTCAAATTAATTAGTCACATTAAATTAGGGCTTTTCCTCCTTTTTCCCAACCTTAGCTCTAAGGCTCAATTTCATCAATTCAATAACAATAATTTCATTTTTCATAGTCCCACATACACATGGAGTTTAACCATTGAAAACCCCTTTTTATATAATTTCAATACAAGCCCTAACTTTTCCAAAATTACCAAACAACACCATCTATCCAAAATACCCAATATTTATGTCAAAACTCATAGAGAGGAGTAGGTTATCCCTACCTCAAATGAAGAGACCAAAAGGAGTTGATGAAGAAAACTCAAAGTGCTCCAAATCCACGGTTTTTCAGATTAAAGTGAAGCCCACGCCACCCTCTATCTTTCTTACAAAGAGATTTAGATGGAAACACTCTAGAAGTAGATGAAATCCTAGAGAGATAGAGTGTGTAGAGAGAGAAGCAGCCGGGGCTAGGGTTTGAATAGAGAAGAAGATGAAAAAGTGAAGTGTAACCCGCTGCTGTCAACTGATATAATCGAGGCTCGCTCGAGCGAAGGAATGGTCGCTCGAGCGACTAGACACAAAGAAACCTCGCTCGAGCGTAGAAAGCCTCGCTCGAACCAACAATACGAAGCTTCAAGTCTGCAACCCAGAAGCACACTCGAGCGAGCGTGCGCAAGAATGCTCGCTCGAGCGAAGAAACCCAAAACATACAGCTCGCTCGCTCGAGAGAAAGAAAGATCGCTCAAGCCAAGAAACACAACCTTCAGGTCCAAAACTAGACGCAGACGTATGCTCGAGTGAAGGAACCCTGGCTCGAGCGAAGGAACCAAAACACAGAGCTCGCTCGAGCGAAGACACCAAAAACTGGGCAGCAACCATTTGTTTCTAATCACAACCAACCTGTTACAAACCTGCCCAACACATCCTAAAACTCATATACAAAGAATTAAAGGACGGAACGAGACATATACAACAATACTCAGTCATGGAACCCATGTCCGGAATACTGTTCATAAAAGGGAAAACCCAGGATCGCTATATTGAAAATTAAATAAAAGAATTATTTCATTTAGATTAGTTGAACTTCTACACGCTGGTCATTTGCTTCGTGTAGAAATAAGATATGTATTATATGAGTAAGCTTTGCAAAATAAAATATTTACCATTAGTTTAGATAATGCAATATATTCCAATCAAACTGTAGCCCATTTGAAATCAACTTTACAATTACTACTTGGTGGTGATTTATTTCATGTTTGTTGTTGTACCCATATTTTAAACTTGATTGTTAAAGAAGAAATGCATATATACAAGACTTATGTACTGGTAATAAAAAAATGCAATTGTTACTATTATGTCTTCTAATAATCGAATTTTGGAATATAGGAAAATTTGTCAACGAGAAGATATGCCATTTAAAAAATTAATTTTAAATATATATAGCAGGTGGAATTCAGCATATAATATGTTAAAAAGAGCTTGTAAGCAAAGAAAATAATATATTTAATTTTTGCAACAACATTAATATGAGGAGTAGTGATTCTCACAGAACTTAATTGCGGCAAGTAGCCTTATATAAAGATTTTCTAAAATTTTTGACACTGAAGCAAAATTATTTTCTTATATATATTCGGACTTCATCATTTAGTAGAAATAATGAAAGTTTTCGTAAAATATATGAGTAATGAATATTATGTAACCATTACTACTACAATGAAAAAAAAATTGATAAATATTTTGATCCATTGCCTCATCTTTTAGGTTTAGCCGTAATAATTGAGCATAGGTGTAAAGAAATTGATTTACAATAATTTTTAAAACGTATTTTCACTGATCAAAAAGAATTTTCCCTATTATGCAAACATGCAAAACATTATTTGAAGAATACAGGGCAGCTGCATCTGCAAATATACCTATACACACTACACCAGCAGCCACATCTCGAGGCAGAAGATTAAATGGTTTTTTAGCAATAAAAAGTAGAAGAATATCTCAATATACAAATGTAAGTAGTTCTGAATTACAATGTTATTTGGAAAGCCCAGCAGTGGATGATTTCAATGATTTTGACATTTTGGATTGGTGGAAACAAAATGAAACTATGTGGCTTGTGCTTTCACAAATGGCCTGTGATATACTAGCTATTCATATTTCTGCAGTTACTTCGGAAATAGCTTTTAGTACAGGTGGACAGGTGCTGAGCGATTACCGCAATAGACTTTCGCCCTAAATGGTTGAGGCACAGATGATATCCAGAGATCATATGCACGCGCTTATGAGAAGACAAAATTATAGTAAAAATAAGATAATTCAAAGCGATTTGGATGACATATCCACAGGCAACGCGAGTAAATTGTCTACCTTATCTAATGATTGATCAACAATTTATTTTTCACTATTTCATTTCGTTATTTTTTTGTATTAGATTATTGATGTGGAGTATAATGCAAATGATTGGCAGACTGGTAGGTGCCAACCTAGTTGGGATGTACTTGACCTATAGTGATGCAATTGCTCTACCATCATCAATAATCTACATCTATTTTATTTAATGATACAAATTTTTATAATATTTTATTTCATTTTGAAATAAAAATTAGAGTTAATTACCTAAAAGTCTTATTTACAAATATTATGGTAGCTCAGGTCCTATCTAAGAGTTTTTGAACCAAGAAGTATTATTTAGTAAAACTGAGAATACTATAAGTTTTTCTCAATTTTTAAAACTAAGAAGATTATCAATTTTATATAGTAATATTCTAGATAATTGTTTCACTAATTGAGAAGAGAGGGGGGGGGAGGAGTATAAGATTAAACGTTTTTACCCTTCTACTTATTGGTTTGATACAACTATCCAATAAAACTGAGAACATTATCAGCTTTTTTTTTTCCCCCTAGTTTTGCACATCAATGTTCCATCATCATACTCCTTTATAGACACAAAATTTTCAATTTTGCACAAAAAAATAATTCAATTTTTTTTAAAAAAAAAAGTTTTTTTTATTTGCACATATATTTTTTTTTTTTTTAGTTTTTTCAATTTGAAAGTTGATGTTTTAAAGTTTCGAAAATCAAAATAAATGTCAAATCATCATGTTCCTTTGTAGATAATCATAAATGATGAACAATCATTGTTTGAAGGGCAATTTTGACAATTAAAAATTTAATGGGACTTGAAGGTTCAAAAAATCTTAGTTAGGACTTATTGGAGTACAAGTCCATAAATTAGGACTTGTGTGTAAATGCCCCTAAAAATTATTCATTCAATAAATGTTATCTATTTAATTTATTGATTGTAATATTGCAAATTTTATTTTGATAAATATAAAATTATTCATTTCAAAAGAAGAAAATTACATAATTTTATACTATTTTTGTCATAAGTTCATAACCAAAAAAACATAAGTCATACATAATTAAATTTAAATACCATCGCACATGAAACATAACCAAACATCTCATTAATCTTAACTAAAATACTCTAGTATAATTTTTCTTTTGTTTTTTTATCGCTCATAAATAAATTATATACATAATATATTTATTGTTTACTTTTCTTAAAAAAAAAAATCCCTAGGTTATTTGAGTGGGCCTAGGCCTGGGCCCCACTTTTCGGCCTAGGGGTTTGCCTAGCTTGGCTCGAAAAAAAGTAGGAGCCCTTACGACCCGCCATGGCCCAACCCGACCCAAGCCCGGGTAGGCTAGGTCGAGCCATATTTACACCCCTAGCTGCATTGTTTGGTGTCTATCAAGTTTCCTACACGTGAGGATTAGTTCAGGCAATGATTGGGATTTCTGAGTTGGTTTTCCATGTGCGGAGGGCTTGGGCTGCACATGCAGATTAGGGCTTGCACATACGGGGAGTTGGGCCACATGTGCGGTAAAGGTGAGCAAATTGGATTTTCAACTTGCAATAAACCACAAATCCTGGTGAGGGGCTCTGCACATACGGCTAATGGACCTGCACATACAACCAAGTCTAGACAACCTCGAATTTTGAACCCTTTTTTTTAAAATCTGATGCATCCCTCCTATTTTCTCCACTTTTCACTTATCTCTCTCTCTCTCTCTCTCTATACACTTCGTTTTTTTCTCTTTTCTCTCATCCCTCTCTAGAAAACTCTGACCAACCCACATAAATTCCTCCATTCACCAAAATCCATTGATATTTAGACCCTAGTTCTTGAGGTCATTTTGACGAGCATCTTGAGATGATCATTTTGACCGATGGAGATTGTTTGTCGATGACGTCGGTTTTTTAGATTTTTCTCTCTTTACTGTCCTGGAGCTTCAGGTAGAGATTTTTTAAATATTGTGGTTATGTTTTACCTTTATTATTTGTTGTTTTTGTAATTTATGCTATATTGGAAATTAGGGTTTTATTTAAATTTGTATTTAATGCATTAAAAAAGGGAAATTCCTTACAAAATTTCAAGGATTTTATTGTTTGAGAATAGTTGTTGTGAAATTCTATGATCTTTGAGAAAAACCATTTTTAAATGAGGATTCCCTTAATTTTTTCAAAACCCTAGACTGAGTTGAGTTTGGATAAATGATTGGTTGTTGAGAAATCCTAAAAATTTTGGAAACATTATGAATCTTGGTTGAGTTGGGAAGGAGGAGGTTGAAACATTTGATTGCTACTCCTACTTTGAATCTGTTGAAGATATGAGATTATGCACTATTTATTGTCTCTTGGAATTTATATTTTGAATAGAGATAATTGCTTTTGCAACCGGTGGAGGGTTGTATTAATTGTTATAGAACTCACATGTGAATTAGGTAAATTGAAATATTTACAAATTCCTGCATAAGATTGATCATTACATAATCTCATGATTTAATTTTAGCATTGGATTTGAGAAATTGGCTTTCAAAATTGATTCATTGGAAATATTGGAAATGTGTTGGGTTAATGGGGTAAATACCTTGGTAATAAGTTCGGTTATGAGGTGTAGTTGATTGTAAATTAAGTTGGCTTGAAATCCATGGTGAAAGTCCGAAAATACGCGCAAAGTAGGTACCAAGTTCCTTCCAGTT
Organism: Camellia granthamiana; assembly: GCA_036172215.1. Lineage (NCBI taxonomy): Eukaryota > Viridiplantae > Streptophyta > Magnoliopsida > Ericales > Theaceae > Camellia > Camellia granthamiana. The sequence goes on from CM069912.1 coordinate 19,438,859, forward strand.
AGGAGCCTGTAAAGTGGTTTTGGTAGTGCTTTGAGAGCCTAATTACAGACACTAACCTAAGGATTACCAGTGTCATATTTACCGCCCTTGTTTTATCAAATGATTAATTGGTAGATTTCGATTCTTGAAACAAGTGCATGGCATGAAAATTTCGAAATGAGAAAACTTAAATTTTGGTGTGGCATTTCATGTGCATTGCACCTCATGATAATGTTAAACTTCATGCACTTTATTTAGATTATTTATGATGGGCTTTATGCTCATCCCTTTGCGGAAACAACTTTTTAGTTGTTAATCATGTGCCTCTGCCAAGATGAAGGCATGGAGGATCTTTTTGGAGCATAAGGCTCGGTTCTTCTTTGTTTAACTTTTTGCAAGCCGAGGGCTATATGTGTATTGGATATAATAATTAAAAAAAAAAAAAAAACCTACTTTTATTGTAACCGGAATAAGCCTTGGAACTTGTAACACTTAGGGCATAATATTTGTATATAATTAACTTTTAGGGTAAATTACACTTTGCACCCCTGCACTTTACACAAAATCTCACTTTAATCCCTACACATCAAATTGTGACACTTAACCCCTTGCACTTTTGGTCAAGTGTCACATTAGCCCTTCTGTTAATAGTGAGGCTAACAGAAGTTACCCTTTAGGGGGGTTAAAGGTCACAATTTTAATGTGTAGGGACTAAAGTGGGATTTCATGTAAAGTGCAGGGGTGCATACTGTAATTTAGCCTCACATGTTCTCCCTCTCTCTCTCTCTCTCTCTCTCCCCTAATAAAAAATTAAAAAAACTATTTTAATCTTTTTCATTTTATTTTCATAATATATATAATTTTTAATATAAAATTTAATTTTATAAAATTAAAATATCATTGAAAATATACCTTTAAAATGCGACTAATATTAAATATATTTAAAATAAATTAAAATAAATAATAAGTAATTACTATGTTTAGTTATGTTTTGAAAATATTATTTTTTAAATACAAAAATTAATTTGATGAAATAAAAAAAATACCATATATTTTTTAAATTCTCAAAAACAATCTTCATTCAAAAAAAATCTGTTACCTATGCACAAATTGGATTTGTGTGTTTTTTATTTCCTTTAAAAAAAATTATTTTCATATGATTTTTTTGAATGAAGATTGTTTTGGAGAATTTCAAAAATATATGGTTTTTGTGTGTTTATTTCATCAAACTAATTTTTATATTTAAAAAATAATAATTTCAAAACATAACTAAACATAGTAATTACTTATTATTTATTTTAATTTTTTATTAAATATATTTAATATTAGTCTCATTTAAAGGTATATTTTCAATGACATTTTAATTTTATAAAATTAGATTTTTATATTAAAAATTATATATGTTATGAAAACAAAATGAAAAAGATTAAAATAGTTTTTTTAATTTTTTATTAGGGGAGAGAGAGAGAGAGAGAGGAGAGAGAGAGAGAGAGAGAGAGAGAGAGAGAGAGAGAGAGAACATGTGAGAGAAAGAGAGAACATGTGAGGGTACATTACACTATGCACCCCTGCACTTTACACAAAATCTCACTTTAGTCCCTATACATTAAAATTGTAACACTTACCCCATGAAGGGTAACTTTTGTTAGCCTCATTGTTAATAGAAGGGCCAATGTGACACTTGACCAAAAGTGCAGGCGATTAAGTGTCATAATTTGATGTGTAGGGACCAAAGTGAAATTTTGTGCAAAGTGCAGGGGTGAAAAGTATAATTTACCCTAACTTTTATCTTAGTAATGCACATGCTATAGTTTCACATTGTAGAGAGCGTTTGGGCTTGGTCGGCCTATTTTTGGACCGATTTGGTGATCTGAATCGTTCACTTTTAGAACTCGTTGAGTGGAATATTCATGCCAAAAATTAAGATGATCGAATATCAGTAGCTATATGTTTGAATCAAATTTGTATAGAAAAAATGGATGGTTATTTTTGAAATTATATTTGTCATTCATTTTTTAAAACAAATATGGTTCAAAACATATAGCTATCAATGTCCAATTATTTTAATTTTTGGCATGAATATTCTACTCAATGAGTCTTAAAGGGTGAATGATTTGGATCACCAAAATCGGTACCCAAATGGACTAACCAAGCGCTTGAGATGATAGTTATAGAGAAACCAAACCCATATAATTATACACCTTCTATACATTCTAATATACTTTTTACACATTTTGCAACATTAACAACAACCTTAAGGGTTGTTTTTAGCATTTTCCTTTATATACAAAAAAAAAAAAAAAAGATTGATTTGAAATTGTAGCCACAAGATTTCAAATATTTGTTGTTTAAGAAAATGTACAACAAATTTTTTTATTAAAATCATAATTATTGCACAATTTCTGTAAAGACAAATTTATGAAATCATGTAATTATAATTATTCGATCAATTTAACTTTTTTCATAAATGATCTACATACATGGAAGTACTAACTAATCGAATCAAATTTTGTTAACCTGTTAGGTTTTTACAATTGGAAATCTCGTTTGACAAAACTCATTTTAATTGTAATTTTATTTGCTTTTTTGTTTTAGAGAGGCTGTGAGTGTTTAGATGCGACTCAAACCCGAATTGTGCCTGTGTAGAGGAATTTGTGTTGACATTTCGTATCTTGAGCATTCCTTGTTTGCCACTTCCCTGACTGTATACCCCCCGAAGCCAAGAAGGAAATCAAAATGGTTTAACCGCTCAAGCAGTCTTTGTGCACTCAAGCAGTAAAGTGGATCATCCAATATTTCTGCCTGCAAACTAAACTTCCGGGAAATATGTTTCGCCGCTTGAGTTGTACTTGTTGCGCTAGAGTGGTTGCCCTATATGTTTGCACCGCTTTTTACTCACACCACTCGAGCAGTCTTCGCAGTTTTGTTTAGTATATATAAAATGAGCTGTTTACGTTTTTTAGGAAAAAAAACCCATCCAAATTCTCAAAGATAAGAGTTACCACAAAGTTTTCTATATTAGAGGGTGTTTATAAATTAGTTTCGTTGATGATTTGAGAGTGATCAACAGATCTATGAGCTTCATATTGACATCATCAAGGAGTTTGTTTTTCTTATTTCATTCACAAAAAGAGAGGTGTTCTTCAGTGGATTCTGTGGAACTGGGGCCTGAATCTTTGGTAGATTCTGAAGTGGCTCATTGTCGTGGATTCGACATTGGCGTTGTGGATTCAACGTTGGGCAAAGCAATTTCGAGGTGAAAACTGTCACGCCCTGAAATAAAAGCAATAAACCAACCGAGATAATAAGCAATTGACAAATCAGAGTCCAATATCCTTCTATTACATGAAATTTGGTTATACAAAAGGAAGGCACATGCGATATGCATTTATAAATAGTACATTTTCAATTTACAGCATGTATTACCAAACAGTAAAAAGGAAAGGAAATTAAACAAATAACCATATGCCCTACATCTTTCCAAGTCAAGGCTTGGATACAACAAAAGTGAGTCAAAACTCAATACAAACAAAGACCTAGGCTTGTACAAAAATTTAATACAAAATAAATAAAATTGAGCCTTCAGCTCCACAGTCCTCCCAAGCTAAGTCCTTGGTGGAGCCAAATCACCAGCACCTGAAAATGATTTTCCCAAGTAGGGTGAGCCAAGGCCAAGTAAAGATAATCTAACGCAATGTATGAATCTTAACAAGATATAAGTATAACATGCATAGATGATGCCCATGGTCAAATCATTTATGACTCTTTTACAAAACCACATTACGCCAAGCTTTGTATCTCAATTTGTTTTATCTCAATTCATGAGTCATTTCCATTTCATTCCGACAACCAAACTAAGGGTACAACTCAATGGGTCTCTAACTAATATAGCCGTTATACAAACACTTCTATTTTCCATTTTACGGAAATTTTATCCGCGGGAATCGGCACCTATGTATATGCGCGATATTCGGGACTTTCACCCTGGACACACAGGCCAACTTAATTTAACGGAGTCCATCCACTTTCTTCTTCCAAACATGGAATGCATCCCCTTTCTTCTCCCAAATATCATACATTTACAATGTATTAAAGACATAGCCATATTCAATGACTACGGATAAGAGATTAGTTTCAATTCACCTAATTCTCATACAATTTCTACAACAATCATAACTATCCTCCACCGATAGCTCAAAACAGATATTTCTAAACAAATATACAACCTCCATAACAGATAATTTATGAAAATTTTCATAGGTGAGAGATAATACACATCCAACTTTACCATTTATATAAACACCCATCCAATTTTCACATTCCCAATACCAATTTCATTTATTTATACAAAATAACTATTTGAGACATTTTAGGGCAAAACTCAATTTTCTTCCAAAATTTACCCCAAGTATCAAAATTAACAAATTTACCACAACACTACCTTACCTCTACTCTCATAACCATTTTTACCACATACATTTGAAAATCCCTCTTTTGATTCTAAACCAAAACTCTAGGTTTGTCCAAAATCATCCCAAATTCCAACATTTCTTACACATCAACAAATAACTAAGTTAAGAACCATAGAAAAGTGTAGAAAGTCCCTACCTCAACCTTAGAAGACCAAGGAAGAAATGAAAGAACTTCAAAGGCACCGAAACCAAGCTTTATTCAAATCAAATGAGAGCTCCCGGAGTGCTTTATCTTTTTAACAAAGAGAGTAGGGTATAGAGATCCTTAGATCTAGGTGTATTTGTAGAGAGAAGTTGGGTTTTAGAGAGAGAGAGGGTCAATCTAGGGTTTTGAGAGAAAAAGATATGAAAAAGTGATGTAAAAAGGTGCTGCTACGAACTAATATATGTGCAGCTCGCTCAAGCACAAGGGTTGTTGCTCGAGCGACCAGACACAATAAGTTGTTCCACACGAGTGCAAGAAGCTTCGCTTGAGCACAGAATGCACACTCCCAGAAGTTTTACAGATAGAAGACTGTCCCTTAAGCGCAAGAAGTGTCACACCCCAAATTTTAATTACCCTGAAACATTACCAAAGCCTGTAATTTAGGTCCCTTTTTTATTTTTTATTTTTTATAACAAATATTCATTACCCTTGCGTAATAGAAATATAATAATAGATGTTCTCTCTCTCATTGAATACAATAATAACAATAATAAATGCCAAGCTTCTACTGTGAAGCTACAAATAAATAATTGCAAACAACAATATACATTATTCATTCCTTTCACATCTATGATGAAATTATACATAAAAGATACATGGACTCCATAACTCTTTGACTAATCAATCCGAATTTCTCTTCTTGAAAAAGAATCAAACAACGAGGGGTGAGCACTAATGTCCAGTAGGAATCTCATAGTTCTACAATAATAGCTAACACATAGATAGAAATGATTAGGCATGCAGGGTGATACC
>CM069912.1:19444467-19504000 GCA_036172215.1 Camellia granthamiana
CAAAAAACTCGATTTTTAGAAAATTAAATTTGAAAATTAGAACCAAACAAATGTGTTTGAACCATGCATTTACAATTCTCAATAATATTAAAAAATTTATTTCATAAATACATTATTTTTTGGTAGTATATTATTTTAATATATATATATATTTTTGGATATAAAATGTTTAGTATTATATTGTTATATTTTAATATATAAATTATTTTTGATATAAAGGGAGGTGGAAGTCAAAAATGGTGAAAATTAAAAAAATAATAATGAAGGAAAGACCACACTAACCAAGCGGAGTAAGTAAATTAGATATGGCGATGAAGGCAAAATAATCTTTTTCAAGATAATGCCAAGGGATTAAATTTTAATACCAAATCTCCTTGGCCTTTGCCAATATCCTCATTTGACTATGAATCTGGAGATTCATTTTAATAACAAATATGATAATCGTTATCCCTTCCTCAGTATTAGTTCACTTTCAACATTTATCTTTAAAACAAACAAGCCCGGGTTTAGGATTTTTATTTTTTTATACTAAAAACATCATGTTAGGGGTTGTTTAGGATGATCTAAATAAGTACACTTTTTAATTTTTTATGAAATATGAATTGGGTATGGATTGAGTTTGAAGTGATGTGGTAAAGAGATGATGTGACTTAAATAAAATAGTGATTTTTTAATTTTTTGACTTTTTTAAAATGCCTTAATATCACTTAAAGGTGTAAATTTTAATGTAAAAATCTATATAAAATTTATTATAAAAATGATATAGTAATGATATTTTAAAAAATAATCATCTTAATAAATCTTTTGCTTTACTAATTGACATGGGTAAGCCCATGAAGGTTATAGCCCGCTACTTAGGGCCCAATACATATCTCAAATACTAAAGCCAGCACTCACGTAGCAATGAGAACCAATGACACCAAGACACATGGCAAGAGAAGGGCAAGCTACATCAGCAGACAAAGATTTGCAAAGTTATTGCCATTGCACATCGCCATTAATGAAGCCCCTTACAGTATTTATTGCGACAAGCCCTCTCCGTCGGGACAGAACGCCTTCACCATGAACAAGGTAAGCTAGAGTATAGACTTTCGGCCAAGGCGACAGATTGGAAGGGACAATGAAATGATTACTAGAGGATATAAGCAAACGTCGAAGATAGAAAGAAGGTTAAGCTTTTCTATCTCTACTCCACCTCTACACTCCATTTCTCTCTCTCTAACTTGCTCGTCGGAGGGTTCGTGGGGGACTCCCCGTTCCCCGTTGAACTCTTGTGCAGGTCTTCAGGTGGGCTTGGTCATTCGGACATAGGCTTAAGGAGCGTGGATCAATCCGACCCATTCTACCATCACGAACTGTATCATCAGTTGGCGCCATCTGTGGGAACTTTCTTACTCCACGCGCCAATTGTGCTCATTGTCGCCGGAGGCCCTTTCCCGATAACCCTTTCTTACCACCTGCGAAGGTGGATGGTCACAACTAGATCCATGGCTTCCCACCCCAATGTTCCGATCACCAAACCGACCCTCCAACCCAAACCACCTGCCACAGTACTTTACCGAGCTCACCAACAGCATTAACCGCTTAGCCGAGCAGAACCAAGCTTTGATTAATGCCCTGCTCCAAAAAAACCCTCATATGCCTCCTCCACCACCTCCAAATATTCCGCCAAACTAGGAACGAACACCGACCCACACTATCCAGCAGCCCCATCCGCCCAACTTGGAAGGTTTCTTCCCTAGATATAAACCTACCCCCCCGGGTCCCACATTAGTCGGTCCAGGCACCCACCCCTGAGGGAGAGGCCAGCAGCGTCCAACCCCCGTTCCCTTCTGGTGGTGACAACGTCCCTTACTGGGATGCAGAACTCCGAGCCATGAAGCTCCAGCTCTAAGGAGTCATGCAGAACATACAGCACAAACCATCCACCACAGCCAACTCACCATTTGTTGCTTCCATCCGGGACAAACCTCTACCCTCTAAGTTCAAAATGCCCACCATTGACTCTTTTGACGGTACGACGGACCCAGTCGACCACCTGGAGACCTACAAAACCCTCATGATCCTCCATGCATTCCCTGACGAAATCATGTATTGGGCTTTCCCCGTGACACTCAAGGGGTCAGCTCGACTTTGGTTTAGTCAATTGCCAGCGGACTCTGTCTTCACTTTCCAGCACCTCAGTGACTCCTTCCTCAGCCACTTCATTGGAGCTCAACGCCAGCAACGTCCGGTGACCCAACTCCTCAATATCCGTCAGACCGAGGGGGAATCGCTGTGCAGTTTCGTTACCCGCTTCAACACCGAAGCCTTGCAGGTAGCGGAAAACAACGACAAAGTCATTCTTACAGCTTTCATGGCCGGTCTACGGTCATCTGACTTCCTTTTCTCCCTCTCAAAAAAGCCTCCGACCTCCATGGCAACTCTACTCTCCAAAGCCCAAAAATACATGAACGCAGAAGATTCCCTAGCGGCTCGCCAAGACCCTACTGCCAAAAACACCACCACCAAAGAGAAGAAAAAGGATTCAGAAACCAGAAACACCCAGTACAATAACCAAACACCCCATTATACCGACAGACCCCCCCCCCGAGCCGACCGGTCGGCACCAGCCCGACCGCCCGGCCGGTTCAAGCGGTACACACCCCTCAATTCACCCATAGAACAAGTCCTCAATCAGATCCAGCGTGACTACCCCCTAAAATGGCCCCAACCATCACGAACTCCTTCCAATTAGAAAAACCAGTCCAAATACTGCCGTTTTCACCAAGACCACGGCCATAATACGAGGAGTGTGTTAACCTCAAAGATCAGGTCGAAGGCTTGATTCGTCAAGGTCGTCTCAGTCGGTTCACGGAAGCTCGCCCTTAGCAGAGACAACGGACTGAACCCATCAAGAACAACAGCCGACGCACCCCTCCCCGACAACCAGCACAACCTAACCAAGGTCATGATCGCCCTCCACAACAACCTCGGGCACAAGGTCAACCCACCCCACCTGTTGGAGAAATCAGAGTTTTTTTCCGGCAGGCTTGCTTGTGGAGGACCATCCCGCTCGGCTCAGCGAGCAGAACTTAGAAAGATAAGGCAGGGCTCAGACAAAGAAGTTGCCACTCTGGACCAACCCTTCAAACAGCCCAGGCAGTGGACCGAGCCCATTACCTTTACGGATGCCGACTGCACAGGCGTCTATTAGCCTCATGACGACCCTCTCGTCATTTCGACCCTCCTCTCCAACTACAAGGTCAGACGGGTTCTCGTCGACAATGGCAATTCTTCAGACATCATCTTCCTCAACTGCTTCCACTAGCTCAAGATCGGGGAAGAAAGTTTGTCTCATCTCCAAACCCCTTTGGTCGGTTTCACTGGCGACCGGGTGATCTCCATCGGCTCCATCGACCTTCCCATCACAATCGGCGAGTACCCGCGACAGACCACAAAGTTGCCCACCTTCCTTGTTGTCGACTGCCCCTCTGCCTACAACATCATCCTTGGCCGCACTGCCCTCAATGCTTTCCAAGCTATTACATCCACCTTCTACCTTGCCATCAAGTTCCCCACCGATCTTGGGGTCGGCACAGTGAGAAGAGGCCATGATCATTGAAGGACTTGACGTCAGAGACGAGGACGAGCTGGTTAGGGGGGAACCAGTAGAAGAACTTGTCGAGATCCTCATCGATCCCACCAACCCAGCAAAAATTGCCAAGATCGACAACCAACTTTCCGCCCAGGCTAAGGCTGACCTTACTGTCCTCTTGATCGAACATAACGATGTATTTGCCTAGACCCACTCAAACATGCCGGGTATTGACCCCTCCTTCATAACTCATCGCCTCAGCATTGAGCCCCACTTCCGATCCTTCCGCCGGAAGCAGTGCATCTTTCATCCGGAGCGTAATACTCTCATAGCTGCAGAGGTAGATAAGCTCCTTGAGGCACAATTCATCAAGAACGTGGACTACCCTAGATGGTTGTCAAACGTGGTCTTGGTTCGTAAGAACAATGGCAAATGGCGACTTTGTGTCGATTACTCCGACCTCAACCGAGCTTGCCCCAAAGACAGCTACCCTCTTCCTCGCATAGATCCGTTGGTTGACGCCGCGGCCGGTCATCAAATGCTCAGCTTCATGGATGCCTTCTCTAGGTACAACCAAATTCTGATGCACCCATCTGATCGGGAACACACCTCCTTTAATCACCGACCGAGGTACCTACCATTATCGTGTGATGCCATTTGGGTTGAAAAATGCTGGGGCCACCTACCAACGATTGGTCAATGCTATCTTCCATTACCAGATAGGCCGGAACATGGAAGTATATGTCGACGATATGCTAGTCAGGAGTAAGCTCTCCACAGATCATCTGGCCGACCTACGAGAGACCTTCGCCACCCTACGAAAGTACCAAATGAAGCTCAATCCAGAGAAATGCGCCTTCGGCGTAGGATCTAGGAAGTCTTGGGTTTTATGGTCAGTCAGCGGGGCATTGAAGCTAACCCTGAAAAGATCAAGGCCTTGATTGAAATGCAATCTCCTAGAACGGTTAAGAAGGTTCAAAGACTTACTGGCCGAGTTGTCGCCCTCAACCACTTCATTTCACACGCAATGGATAAGTGCCTCCCCTTCTTCAAAGTGCTTCGGCAAACTTTTGAGGTGGACGGCCGAGTTCGAAGAGGCTTTTCAACAGTTGAAGCAGTGCATGGCCAACCCCCCCTCCTTTCTCAGGCAATCACGGGCAAACCCCTCTTCCTCTATTTAGCCGCATCGAACACCGCAGTCAGTGCAGCTCTTATCAGGGAAGACAGCTCGGTCCAACGGCCAATCTACTACATCAATCAGGCTCTTCGGGGAGCGGAACAGAATTACCCATTGTTAGAAAAAATGTCCTTGGCTTTGGTCACCGCCTCCAGACGGCTCCGTCCCTACTTTCAAGCCCATTCCATTGTGGTCCTCACTAACCAACTATTGAAAAAGATAATGCAACAAGCAGAGCTTTCTGGTAGGCTTATGCAGTGGTCGGTTGAACTCAACCAGTTTGACATCTCCTACCGGCCTCGGACAACAGTTAAGGGGCAGGATGTTGCTGATTTCATCCTGGAATTCACTAATCCTACTCCAACCATAACTCCTCCGCCTCCACCACCCCCAATCAACCCAGAAGACCCCCACTCTTGGACCCTCAACATCGACGGCTCATCCCGCAAAGAAGGCAGCGGGGCTGGTCTTATCCTTACCGCCCCTGAGGGTGGTTATTTCAAGTGTGCTCTCCGCTTCTTGTTCGATGCAAGCAATAATGAGGCTGAGTATGAGGCATTGATAACAGGTCTCTGCCTAGCCAGAGACATTGGTGTCAGCCATATCCAAGTGTTCAGCAATTCCCAGCTCATTGTCGGCCAAATCACGGGGGAATTCGATGCCAAGGACGACACAATGCGGGCTTACAGGGACATTGCGCTCCCTCTCGTTCGCCTCCTTCAGTAAGTCCCACATCAAGCACATCCCTCGGAGAAAAAACTCCAAGGCGGATAAAATGGCTCAGTTGGCTTCGGCAGACCAGTCAGACCTCAGCCACGGTGTTCGCCTCGAGTACCTGACTTACCCTGCCATCTCCCTAAACCAATAGCAAGTCTACTTTCTCCAAAACGAACCTATCCCTTGGATGGCCGATATCTCTCTCTTCTTGACAACGGGGGAACTGCCAGCCGACAAATAGCAGGCCGCCAAAGTCAGGGCCCGATCGTCCAACTACATTCTTGTCGGCGACCTCTTATACAAACGTGGTTTTTCACGCCCATACCTCAGATACCTCAATCCTGCCCAAGCAACCTACGTGATGAGGGAAATCCATGAGGGTATCTATGGTAATCATTCGGGCGCTCAGTCTCTAGCCCACAAAATACTTCGCACCGATTATTTCTGGCCTACTCTTAATCAGGATGCAACAGACTTCGTGCTCAAATGTGATAAGTGCCTGCGTTTTGCCAACATCCCCATGCTCCTCTTACAAAATTAATCACGCTTTGCAGTCCCTACCCATTCACCAAATAGGATATCGACCTAGTCGGCCCATTACCCACTAGTTGAGGCCAAACCAAATTGGCCATTGTCGCCATTGATTACTTCACTAAATGGGTGGAGGCAGAACCCCTTGCCACAATTACCAAGCGGAACACAACCAGATTCATTTGGCAGTCGATCGTATGCAGTTTTGGCATCCCTCAAGCCATCGTCTCCGACAATGGCAAACAATTCGAAAATGCCAAGTTCAGGAAATTCTGTGCAGAGCTTCAAATCCAGCCATGTTTCTCTTCCCCAGGTCATCCCTAAGCCAATGGTCAAGTTGAGGTCATCAACCGTTCTCTTCTGAAGATCATCAAAACCAAGTTGGAAGCTGCTAAGGGACTTTGGGCTGAGGAACTACCGAATGTACTCTGGGCCTATCGCACTACCGCTCGAACTCCCACTAGGGAGACCCCCTTTCGCTTAACATACAGCGCTGAGGCGGTCATCCCAGTGGAAGTCGGTCTTCCTACCCCAAGGGTTCTACATTCGAATCCAGAACTGACTGAAGAGCTGCGTTGGGCAGAGCTAGACCTAATTGAAGAGCTCTGAGAAACCATTGCAGCCAGACGGGCCTCATACCAATAGAAAATAAGAACTCGTCCGAGTACATACCGACTTCAGGACATGGAAGGTCGAGACCTCCCCCATCCGTGGAACGTCGAACACTTGAAGCGTTATTTTCAATAATTTCCCATTCTTGTACTGATCAGTTATTGTATTTTCTTTTGGGCAATCTATACACTTGAATGTTCTTATTCTTCTCTCACATGATGTAAATTTCTGATCAAATGGGCTACACTTTAATGACAACAAGCTTATATCTCAATTATTAGTGTGGTATTCCAATAACGCTTTGATTGTAACCTCAGCCAGACTGAACACGAAGACCTCGACCAGACCGAGTTACTTAAAGCCTCAGCCAGACTGAGCACGAAGACCTCAGCCAGACCGAGTTACTTAAAGCCTCAGCCAAACTGAGCACGAAGACCTCGGCCAGACCGATTTACTTAAAGCCTCAACCAGACTGAGCACGAAGACCTCGGCCAGACCGAGTTACTTAAAGCCTCAGCCAGACTGAGCATAAAAAGCCTCAGCCAGACTGAGCATGAAAAGCGCCTCAGCTAGATTGCACATGAAGAACCCAGGCCGATTGAGCATGAAAAGCCTCAGCCAGACTGAGCATAGAGAGCTCAGCCAGACTGAGTTACTTAAAGCTACTGACTTACTTGAAGAGCCAGTTAATCGTAGCTTAACCTAAACTGAGCACGAATGAAGAGCTCGGTTAAGGCCATTCGTGCCAATTTCATGGTTGTGGCATAGTGGCCATACTTAGTCAAATTCTAGGTCCATGCTTTTACACCTCTCAACTCTCTTTATATTTTTTGGCTTTCATTTCCCAACTTAATTTTTCATTTATCAACACCCTTACAACACGATTTACAACTTCATTTTTGGGCGTGATTTGAAACTTCACATTTTTTGACATTCTTACATTCTTCCTTTATAAGTCAGATTATTTCCTTACTTATCAACTTTTACAAATCAGCCTCTTTCCTTACAAGTCAAGCCTAATTTGAATAAACCATTCTCATTCATTTCGGACTCACAAACATAAAGACAGCAGTGTGACAAACACAACCTTATAATTTTATTCATTCACAAACTTATACACAAGTTTATTACAGCAATTCAAAAAAAAAAAAAATATGAGTACAATTTTGTCCACTTCCGTCATTCCTCCTCACTTGACATGAGGTCTTCTTCTTCAATGCCCTCGTCTAGGGGGGTCTGGGCCATATCGTCTTCATCAATCTTTACACTGCTGAGGTCCAAGTCTGGGAACAACTCTTCTACTTTGCGTTTAAACATCTTCCAGCCGCTGTCCTAGTACTCAGCTATCTCGTGCTTGTAGAAGTCCGACCGCTGGAAGCTCTGGATCACTTCATCTTCACTCCTGCCCCCAGCGGTCGCTCTCGATGGGCCAGCCTCCCCAGCCCTCTCTCTCCTCAAGTTGCTGGCGACCGCGGCATCGATCGCCATCTGGAAGTCAGCAGACCCCTTGAACTGCTCCACTGCTGCGACGCATAGGTCGGGGTATGCTGCCCTTTCAGAAGTTGCCTTGGTTTTTTCTCCCTCCAACTCCTTCTCCAACCTCGCATTCTCCTCCATTGCCTTCGCACTATCATCTTCCAGCTCCTTCTCCAGCCCAGTGATCTTCAGGTCTGCTTCCTCATTTTCTTTGACCCACTGGGCGCAGATCTTCATTATTGGTCATAGCCTCTTCAAACCGCTTGTTGGCGACCGTGCAGGCATTTTTAGCATCTTCCAGTTTCTTCTGCTCGCCAGCCAACTGGAACTCGAGCGACACTACCTTGCGGCGTTCGTCCTCTAGCTCCAACTTGGTCACAAGCAGCTCAGCATGGGCTCGAGTGGCAATATTACGCTGCACGATCGCCAACACATCCATTGTCTTCGCCTTCTGCGCCTCTTCCAACCCTCTAGCACACGCATTTCGTGCGGCCTTTCGCCAACCTGCAGTCTCCCTCCTTAAGTTCTCAAGTTGGGCCACCACCCCCTCCAACTTTGCCTTCAACGGCCCCATTTCACCTTTTACAGCCGCAGCCTTTCTCAGAAGGGCCCCGGCTAAGGAGGTCGCCTCCATTTGGGCAGAACACAACCCCCTCAGCAGCTCAGCCTCAGTAAAATTTGCCACTGAGCTCACGGCTGCCTCCTCCACTACTCGCAAGAGGCGATCTGCAGCGGCCCTAGCCTCTACTCCTACTCCTCCCAGCACCCCAGACACGGCTGGGACATGGTAAAAAGCAGTCTTCAACCTGGCCTCCTCTCCCTCTCCTTGGGGCACCTCAGGGCCATCTGACCCACTCTCCACTTGTATCTTGGGGCCCATGGTAGTCATGTGCTCTTCTCCCTCTTGGGCCCCTTCACCTTTGGGACAACCACCCCTTCTGGAGTCGCCCCCACTCCCCTCTCCTCTGCCTCCTTCACCATGGGGGTCTCCTCCGCCGTCACCTCCTTCCTCCTCTTCAAGGCAGGTTCCTCCCCACTCATCCTCACTCTCTTTTTCTTCACCACACCCCTCATCTCCTTGTAAGCCCTCTCCTTCAAAGGATCAATTGGGGGCGGTCGTGGCTCAAATCTACACAAGTCCTTCTCTCCCAGAGGTTTGGGGCATGGTCGGATCCTCTCTCTCGCAATCGGTTTCGGGAGCCGGTCTGCCTGTGACTATTTGAATTTACTGGCCTTGGCGAGAATGGTCCTATCCTCCGCCTCTTACGCCTCCCTTCTCGCCTCTAATTCCGCCGGTTCGAGGTCTCCACCAATCAACTGAGGACCCAACCCTGCGGCAAACAAGGCTGACGGCTGAACGAGCTCGTCCTATCTAGCGCCGTCCTTCTCCCTCCATTCATTCACTTTCTTCACTCTCTCCTCAGCTGCTGCCCCCAGTTTTGGCTCCACAAACTTGGTGGGCACTTTCCAAACTGTGCGCACTCCAACCCCTCTATTGGCGGACACATAGAACCACCGCGGCCTCCACCCCTTTATCGATGACGGCAACCCCGCCACCGGCCCCTTCCCTGTCACCGCCTGCAAAGTGACCCAAGTCTCTTGCTGCCCCGACGCCTTGTAGCACGCAAAAAACTCGTCCACCATCATGGCCGCCCCCTCGTTCACCCTTGGCCACGCGCTTGCGCAAGCCAGTACAATCTTCTACGCATTGGGCATTAGTTGACTCGGCGCCACTTCCAACCGGTTTAGGACACCCACTACTACCTCCAGAATCGGCAACCTCAACCCTCCCTTCAACGCCTCCTTGTAGAGGGCAAACTCCCCCAGTCGGGCGTCGGATGGCCTTTCCTTCGTGGACGGCAGCTTCAAATCTATTTCTGCGGGAATCTGGTACCTCTCGCGTATAGTCACCAACTCCTTCGCGATGACGGTCGACTTGTCGGCTTTCGTATGCCAGTGATCTGGCTCAACCTGGCTGATTGGCTGCACAGCCGCTATCACCGTGGACGAACGAGGTCGCCCCACCGGCTCCCCCTCACTTCCCACTCGCCTCTCCGTCCGGTATTGCTCTGCCAAATCCATAGCATCGTCGTCTCCCAATGGATCAACCCTCGCGGCTGTTCCTTCTTCTTGGGCCATCTCTCTTGTATGTCGGCGAATAGCTTCAGATGCTGGTGTGAGATAGTCTACAAAATGTCGCAAGGGTGTATCATTAGCAACGAAGGAGTTAACACTTGGAATGTTTTGATTTTTTGCAAAGAGGCAGGTAAAACGGATAATACCAAAAGCCCAAGGCTTGCCCGTATTCCAAGGATCATAATTAATTTTCGCCAGTTTGAAAAATTTTCAACAGTCCGCCAAAACTATCTTTTCAACACCCTAAAATGCCCTATCGTTTCACTTATTACCCAATGCCTAACCTCCCCCACTACCAGATCCTGCCACGTGTATGACCACGATCCACTGCCTTTTTCCCCTTCCTTGTCTATTCCACTTCACTTCAACACGTACCCCGCTGCCTCTCGAGCCTCGCGCCATACCACCCACCCACTCTTCGCGTTCGGCCCTCCTCATGGTCGGTCCCTTCACTCGACTACTCTTCGCGGTCAGCCCTCTTTATGGTCGGTCTCTTCACTCGACCACTCTTCGCGGTCAGCCCTCATCATGGTCGGTCCCTTCACTCGACCACTCTTCGCGGTCGGCCCTCCTCATGGTCGGTCCCTTCACTCGACTACTCTTCGCGGTCAGCCCTCTTTATGGTCGGTCTCTTCACTCGACCACTCTTCGCGGTCAGCCCTCATCATGGTCGGTCCCTTCACTCGACCACTCTTCGCGGTCAGCCCTCCTCATGGTCAGTCTTTCCACTCGACCACCCTTCGCGGTCGGCCTTCCTCATGGTTGGTCCCCCCACTCGACCACTCTTCGCGGTCGGCCCTCCTTATGGCCGGTCCCTCCACTTGGCCACCCTTCGCGGTCGACCCTCCTCATGGTCGGCCACTCCTCTCGGTCGACCTTCACCCTGCCGGTCTCTCACAACCCTCATTTTCTTCATTATTCCCTTCATTGGACTAAAGCTGCACTTGGGAAAGGGGGACTACTGACATGGGTAAGCCCATGAAGGTTATAGCCCACTACTTAGGGCCCAATACATATCTCAAATACTAAAGCCCAGCACTTACGTACCAATGAGAACCAATGACACCAAGACAAATGGCAAGAGAAGGGCAAGCCACATCAGCAGACAAAGATCTGCAAAGTTATTGCCACTGCACATCGCCATTAATGAAGCCCCTTACAGCATTTATTGCGACAAGCCCTCTCCGTCGGGACAGAACGCCTTCACCATGAACAAGGTGAGCTAGAGCATAGACTTTCGGCCAAGGCGACAGGTCGGACGGGACAACGAAATGATTACCAGAGAATATAAGTAAACGTCGAAGACAGAAAGAAGGTTAAGCTTTTCTATCTCTACTCCACCTCTA
The DNA here is from genome assembly GCA_036172215.1 of Camellia granthamiana. Classification (NCBI taxonomy): domain Eukaryota; kingdom Viridiplantae; phylum Streptophyta; class Magnoliopsida; order Ericales; family Theaceae; genus Camellia; species Camellia granthamiana. The sequence goes on from CM069912.1 coordinate 19,456,040, forward strand.
CACTCCACTTCTCTCTCTCTAACTTGCTCGTCGGAGGGTTCGTGAGGGACTCCCCGTTCCCCGTTGAACTCTTGTGCAGGTCTTCAGGTGGGCTTGGTCATTCGGACATAGGTTTAAGGAGCGTGGATCAGTCTGACCCGTTCTACCATCACGAACTGTATCAGCACTAATAAAGTCAAAATTTGTCATAGAGCTCGTTCAAGAAGTTTGGTTTAGAGCTTTTTTGGCTAAAATAGTTACAAAAAAATAAAATAAGTTTTTTAGTATAATAAGATAAAATATCATATCCAACCCATAATCATTACATTCTTTCTCTCACAAAAGTCAAAAAAGCTAAAAAAACTTATCCCAAATGAGATTTTTTAACCCCAAGTTAAAATAATTAAAAAACCAAAAAGTTAAAAAGCCAACCCACTTTCCAAATGAACCCATATCCTTTTTTATTCATTTTTGGGAAAATTATCAACACCCCTTCGAGGTTTAAACAAAGGTTATGTTTTGGCATGGGTTTTTTGTAGTTATAAAAAGACAAAATAAACTAAAAAATTGGGGTTGTTTGAGATTAATTATATAAGTGCAGTTTTTGATTTTTTAGTAAAAAACGTAGAAGAAAAAAAATGTATATTTAAAATAATTTTTTGACTTTTTACGAAAAAAATATGTATTAAAATATTGTCGATGTAAAGTACACTAATTAATTCAACGGGTCACGTGGTATGGACTAATTCAAGTACGAATAATACTTCGTTGCTCGAAAACGGTGGCTCGAAATTGGCTTGAATATACAAAACAAAGTTGTTTCGTATTTATTTTTTTTCCCCTCTTTTATATCTGAAGCAGAAACAGAGGGAGAGAGAGGAAAGAAGAGAGAAAGAGAGAAGGAAAAGAGAAGAGAGAAGGAAGGGGAAAGAGGGTCGCCTGCGACCACCACTGTCGCCGCTACACCACTCTGTCGCCACTACTGCTGCGACCACCACTGTGTGTGTGTATTTCATGGATTTGACTTCCAGATCTGTATGTGTGTGTGTGTGTGTGTGTGGGTTTGACTTGTGTTTGTGTGTGTGTGTGGGTTTGATTTTCCAGATGTGTGTGGGGGGGGGGGGTTTGTTTGTGTGTTTCTTCTTATTTCTTCTTCTTCTTCTGTATGATGTGTTGGTTGTTGATGCTGATGATGATCTCCGGATGTGTGTGTGTTGATGATGATGATGTCGTGTTGATGATATCTAGATGTGTGTGTGTATGTGTGTGTGTGTGTTTGTTGATGATCTCCTCTTCTCTTCTTTCTTCTTCTTCTTTCTTTCTTCTTGTTCTGCTTTCTTCTTTCTTCTTCTTCTGAGTTATGGAAAATGATGAAGAAAAGGGGAAAAATAAATAAATAAATCTCAAAACGACATCGTTTTGGGATTTCAGGCTGCTCGAGTCATGGAAAATTCGAGCTACAAAACAGAACTGATTCAAGTACACTGCATTTCATTTTTTTTTTTTTAATGGGAATTGTTAGTGTAGACGTCCCCGAACGCATCCCGGGGGAAGGGAGTGCGAGTCCCCCCCGTTCTGATTCGATATTGGGTCACTACAGTTCGAAGGACTCAAATGTCACGATTCTTAATCTTGAACCAAAGAGTCTAAATCCGGCAAATCGTTTTGAAAACAGATTTTTTGAAAGAAGTGCCAAACATGGACTGCTTCGCCAGATACAGAGTCGCCACCTAAATATTTTATTTTTGGAAAATTTAGGAAACCCTGACTCGGTGCCAAAGGCCACGTGTCCGTCATCACCAAAGTTGCCTCGGCTCGGGAACTTGGGTACGATTGGGGAAGGTCACTTCGTGAGCACCCCCGCTCGCCCGGTCAAAGACCGGCCTCTACTAACCATGATATCTGATTTTGAAAACATTGTGAGTTCTTATTCCGGTTATTAGCCTAGATTACTATGTGATGCGCACAGCATACAAGTATAGACTGAATCGCCTGAATTGGAACAAAACATTTCATGTTTATTTGTTTGAAAATGGTTTGATGGTGCTACCCACAGGTAGGCTAAGACGTGGATTTGCCACCCTCGAGTGGGCTTAGAAAACATGATTTTGCCACCATCTAGTGGGCTTAAAACAAACATTTGATGAATTATCCCAATTCAAGTAACACAACCTCCACCCACAGGCATTCAAGGCAGTTATATCATGTAAGCACATAGCCTCATGGTAAGCATGCTATTCATGGCAACACTCACACGCATGCACGGATGGCAAAGCATAAAACTCACCGAGTACTCCAAGCCAAAATAGAAAACCGATTAGAAATCATGCATGATCCTAAGTATACAGAAATGCCTAATGCAACACATGCAAAAATGCAACTATAGCAGGCTCGGCTATTCTAAACATGGTATATGGAATGCTACAACTAACACGTATTCAATTTGGAATTGAAATACAAATGCAGTTTGTATGATGCGCCGAGCCCGGTGCGTGCAAAACAGATGAATGATGCAAACATGCTGTCATACTGTATGCTAATTGAAATATGCCCTATATCTAACCATCGTAAGCGGGTAAATAAAAGGGAAGAAAGACGTGGGGTTGGAAGACATACATCACACTCACCCACACTTATTACAATTTTGCCCTCGCACGGAGGGTCCGAATAAATAATACAATCCCAAATGAAAGAATAATACAGTCCGAAAATATTACAGTCCAAATAATGTACAAATTCCTAATTAATTTAACAAATTAACTAAGAAAGCTGTAAACTGGCATACAAGCCAGGGGGCTGCCTTGATTCTGATGAATGCTGCATGTTTGGGCTGCTTTGCACGGAAATCCACTGGGACGCCCCAATTAGCCTCTGTTTTACAATTATTTCTTGAAAAGCGCGCCAAGCCTCAGAAGACTGCTAATCCTTGATATGCTGCAACAGAGAGCAGGAAAGGGGCATAGCAATGTATTTCACAAATATATGCATGCCTCAATCCTCGTGCCACCAATCACGCATATCGATGCATGATGGCCGAGAAATCGGATTGCACAACTCAATATGGGATGAATGCACATGAATGCTATAACAAAACCTAACTCCATCATGGGTAATCCGAAGTGTCGGTGACTTGGGAATTGAGACCCGTTCCGTCGCTCAGAGTACGAAACGTGCCTCGTTTCCCGTGCCCGGGCTAACTCCTATCCCGAACACAATGCAATATGCATGATATGCAATCCTAGCATACACAATGCTATGAAAATGAGTTGCCTCGAAATGCGTGCACTCGGGCATGCAAACCGAGGCGATGATCCTAAGGCATAAAATGGCATACGCAATGCAATTGGACTTACACTAACGTGAGTGGACCTCAGCCACACTCACACAGGAGGCCGTCGGATAAAAGTGAAGTGCCTCGAAATGCGCGCACACAGGCACGCAAACCGAGGCGATGGCCCTAAGGCATGAAATGACATAGTAAATGATATGCAATGAGACTAAAATGAGATGTCTCGAAATGCGTGCCCACGGGCACGCAAACCGAGAAAATGACATACGGAATGTGACATGACTGAAATGAGATACAGAATGCAAAATGGACTTATGCTAACATGAGAGAGCCTCAGCCACACTAACGTAAGAGGCCGATAGATGAAAATGAAGTGCCTCGAAATGCGTGCACGCGGGCACGCAAACCGAGGCAATGGCATACGGAATGCGATGATGCTAAAACAACATACATAATGCAAAATGGACTTACACTAACATGAGTGGACCTCAGCCACACTCACATAAGAGGCCGTCGGATGAAAATGAGATGCCTCGAAATGCGTGCACGCGGGCACGCAAACCGAGGCGATGGCCCTAAGGCATGAAATGGCATGGAAATGATATGCAAACATGCAAACAAATTTCAGCACTAAAATATGGGGGAAAACAGCCCCGAAATGAGGCGAAAGTACACCCGATGCATGAAATGGCCCCGAAACATGAATTTAGGCACCCGAAATGGCCTATAGCTATGCAATGCATGCATAATATGGACATGGAATGAAAATACAGTAGCAAGGAAACCCCAAGACAAGCATTTTTCAGTTCAAAACAAACCCCAAAGCAATATACAAGCATGGCAAAATTCCTACGCAAGAAATGGGCCACAAGGAGGGTAATGAAACAAGTGATATATAAAAAATCCAAACAGGAAAATGCCCTTCTACAATACTGAAGAGGGACTAAAAATATGCACATTTTCAGTATATGACATCCCCCAACTCAGTATGCAAACATGCTAAAAATGCCATGCAAGAAATAGGATACATAAGACTATAACATGAAGTACCCTAAACATTCATCAAATCAGCAAAGACCCTCAATGAAATATGTCAAGAAGATCAAAATATGACTCTTTCCAGTTCTGATGATGGCCCAAAACAGAAGCTAGATAAGCTTAAAAAAGCATCCAAGAATGGGGGTCAAAGAGGGATTTAATGGTAGGTGTAACATGGAGACCCCCAACAAGGTTGGTCCCTCCTACAATGTTGTAGAGGGACACAAAATAACCCTACTCACAGTTAATGACATGCTCTGAAACCATTTCCTCGTAGGCCAAAAAAAGCATGCAAATTTACGGTAAATTAGAGGATTTTTGAATCAAGTGCATGATAGAGAGGCCAAACAGGGTTGATCCCTTCTTAAATGTTGAAGAAGGGCTCAAAATAGGCCCACTCACAGTTTACATGATGCTCGAAAACAGATCACAAATAGGCCAAATATTCAATACAAAATAATGGCATATAAGAGGATATTGAAGCAAGTACCAAATGGAGGGCTCAAACAGGGTTGAGCCCTCAAACAAACATGAAGATAAGCTCAAAAAAGGCCTATTTTCAGTTAGGGTCGGAGCCCAAAACCACAAGCAAATAGGGTAGAAAAATGATGCAAAAAAGTGCTAGAAAAGGGGAAATAGTGACTTACCCTTGAAGACTACACTTTGGTTGCTTCTTGGCTTGAGTTTGTTGCTTCTTAGCCTCTGAAAAACCTTCCCTTGCTGCTGGAATGGAAGTGGTGAAGGTAGTGCTTGGTGTTGATGAACAAATGAGGCCAAACCTTAAGGATTTTGGAGGTTTTTGGAGAGGGAGATGTAAGCCAATGCATATGAGCTCTTAAGGGGAGTTTTTCTAACCCTAATGAAGGAGCTGGCCAGCCACTTATAAAGGCTAAGAAGGGGGTGTAAAAGAGGAGGGAAATGCACCCAAGCTTTCCCTCTCAAAATATCCCCCGGATACAGATCTTTTCTGGGGGAAACAGCTGTACAGCTGTAAAGTATGCATTGAGGGGAGCATGGCCGGCCATGTATTTTTCCTGCAGGTGGCCGGCCGGCCACCCCCCATGGCCGGCCGGCCGGCCAGGGGCAAAAATGGAAGTTTGGATTTGCTGGCCGAGCTCCACATATTGGTGTCCTCCCATGTCTCCTCTTCAAGGCCCTGTGGTTGAAAACTGGCAACTGTGAAACAGGAGAAACAACAAGCCATTTTTAGGAGAGGTCCACAAATGAAAAGATGAATTACTGGCCGAGCACTACTTTTTAGGGTCCTCCCATGTGTGTACAACACAAATATGTGGTTTTGGCTCGAAGAAAATGGCCCTAGGGTGTTCAACATTAGCCTGGAAGTGAGAAAAACGGGCCCCGGGAGGCGCCGGAGGAGCATAACTGGTTGCTAAGACAATTACTGGCCTCCCACCCTCCAGTGATCTTCCTGGTGATAAAACAGAGGTACCTGCCAAAAATGAACAAAAACCGATGCAAAACGAATGCTCGGGAGCCAAAACACGCAGTTTGGGATCCCGAAAACCGGCCGTTAAACACCGAAAGTGGTGTTTGGCCACGAAGTGGGTATCTAAGACCCCAGTGTTCCTCATTATGATAAAACAGAGGTACCTGCCAAAAACCGGAGGAATCGGAGATGGTTGGGTGGTCCCGAACCGAGGCACACGGCCTGACGGCTCCGAAAACCGGGAACCGGGCTCCGAAATGGGCAAAATGGCCTACGACCATGAAATGTAGCCCACGGCCACTGAGAGACGGTCTACGGGACCTCTCCCTCCCCTCAGGAAAGAAAACAGAGAAAATCGAGTCTGGTTCGCAAACCGAGGCAAGGCACAGAAGAGAGTTCGGAAGTCCGGAGGCAGGGCGCACGGCCGCGACTCTGAGACTTCTGAACGAGCACAATATGCAACATCACCGAGCGCTCAATCGGTGACGTCTGAGCCTTAAGGTCGGTCAAAAATGGGGTGTCTACAGTTAGGTTGCATTGTGCCACATGGTATGGACTTGGGCAATGTAAATGCAAAGTACACTGAGTGCACTATTGGGCTGCCTAATTTAAATGGATAAAATTACTACTTTGCCCTCTAGCTTCCCCTCCCCCCCCCCCCCCCCCCCCAACTTCTTCCAAATAGTGTAGGCTTTTTTATTTTTTAGTAACTTTTTAATTTTTTGACTTTTTTAAGAGATCCCAAACAAACACTTAATAAGATAAAATGTTGTATTTAAATTATAATTATTTTATTTCTTCTTTCATAAAAATTTAAAAAATAAAAAATTTATCCCAAACAAATTTTTTTAATCTCAAACTAATAGTCAAAAAATTAAAAAATTAAAATGTAAATCACATCTCAAACGAATGTAACATATAACATACTTTGTAATTTTAAAAATTGCATCGTATCCACTAGGTTTACAGTCGTATTTCAAATGGTTTAAGAGAATCTTGTTGACAACTGACAATAATGCTCCTGGTAGCGTCCAGAAGAGCTTTATAGCTGTCATAGACTCATTTACCCTGAATTGCCAGTAAATTTATGGGTAAATTACAAACACATTTAGAGTTTATTTAAGGGATTTTTATTGATAAATCCATCTTAGAGTTGTTATAACCCATTAAGTCCACAAAGGAATATTATAACATGATTAGTCCCATATACTTTTCTTTTTATTCCATAAAGTCCATTTTTCTAATTTTGTATTTTTACATGGACTATTATGCCCTTATATATATACACCGTGTTAATACATAACACGTTCCTGTGATTTCGTGATTCAGTTTTGGTAGTTTTTATCATTCTAATTCAAATGGATACGTTTCTATCTTGCATGCTATCATTCTATCGTTCTGAGGCTTTGATGTGCTAGGGTTTCATTGTTGCTCTGGTTCGGTGACTTTCAAGTGAAGACGACGAATTTCATATTGTTCAGTTCTCACATTTTCTGGAGTATAACTATTTCAAAGTGGTTGTTTTCGAGTTTCTGGACAATTGTAGGATTGCATGATTATGGTTAGTATCATTTTGGTTATGAATACATGTTCACTTTATGTTTTGATTTCTAGGATGGATCAGATGCTCTGTTTTTTGATTGCTATGGATCGAATGTTCTGTTTTTTCAATTACATGCATCATACGTGGTCCTGTGGAGGGGAGGTCATTCAGATTATGTGAAGAATGTTATAATATTCCTTTTACTTTGATGTATCCATAATGAGGCTCTGTGTGAGTGAGATAATTTAGAGTATATGGATCAATGTAAATGTTTACATCGTGGTCCTGTGGAGGAGAAGTCATCAGATTAGTAATGAATGTGGATCTGCTATAATTCAGAGTTTGTGGAACAATGTGAATGTTTACATCATGTTAGTATTACGTGAAGAATGTGGATATTTGCATTTTACTTTGATGTTTGCTTAAGGAGGCTCTGTGTGGGTGATATAATTCAGAGTATATGTGTCAATGTAAATGTTTACATCGTGGTAATATTATGTGAATAATGTGGATGTTCTCACTTTACTTTGATGTTTGCTTAATAAGGCTTTGTGTGGGTGATATAATTCAGAGTATATGTATCAATGTGAATATTCACATCTGTACACGTATTCATCTAATTTTTGCACAATGTGAATTTTCATATCGGTTTGGATTATTGTTGATTGTTGTATTGTTGTGTTTTTACAGGAGATGGATACCTTTATGATGTTGGTGTGTACATATGGTTGCAGTGCCACTGTAATAAATGCTGCCCGTGCATTGTGTTATTCGCGTTTGGTGGACTGTTTGTGTGAAAAATGGGGGGAGTTGTCTGCTGGTTTTATTTCATTGTTCTGTCGGTTACCTGGGATGAATATGTGTGATTTGGACAATGAGAAAGAATTTCAGAACATGTTACTGGTTGCTAAATCAATGGGGGTACAACATGTAGAAGTTGTGGTTGAGTTGAAAAGTGATATTGGTCAGTCAAGTAGCTCGGGATCGCTGCGTGTGGGGATTGAGGAAGATATTGATGCGCTACGGAGATTTTGCCACCATAAGGAGAAGGTGTTGTTGTCAGCCCCTTGAGCAAATGGTATTACGCATGTGGGACAACGGTTTGTTGGAGGTGCACAAGAATTTCGTGATGTTTTATGTAAGTATGCCATCCAATGTGGGTTTCAGTTTATGTATGTCAAGAACGAGACAACAAGAGTTACTGCTGTGTGTGCGATGCCTGTGGAGAGAGGCTGCTTGTGGGCTATACATTGTAGAGCACAACAAGAAAATGGTTTTTTTTACATCAAGAGGTTTAGTGATGTGCATAGTTGTGGTACGGATGTCCGAACATCGAAGAATCCACGAGTTAGTTTGGATTTGGTGTCGAGTACCATATCTGAAATTGTGAAGGACAAGCCGTTGACTCGGCCGTGTGAGGTGGTGACTATTTTGAAGAGGGATTATGGGCTAGATGTGAGTTACCATGTCATATGGTTGGGTGTAGAGAAAGCAAAGGCTGGTATTCATGGAGATCACTCATTATCGTTTGACCAGCTGCGGTGGTATTCAGATGCTGTGATGCGGTACAATCCGGGGAGTTACGTCAATATTGACTATGATGTGAGTAGTCAACAGTTTTGTCGTTTCTTTGTGTCATTCGCTGCGTGTATTTTTGGTTTCAATTCTTGTCGGCCTTTATTATTCCTAGATGGAACATTCCTCAAAGGAAAGTACAAAGGTCAGTTACTTACGGCAACGGCGAAAGACGAAAACAATGGTTAGTATTTTTTTTAGCTGTCTATTCATGTCAATATTCATTCTCTGCAGCATAGTCTGGACAAATGAGTGATTGAGAAATTATAAGGAATGTGAATATTGACATTAGTATGCACTGATGTGAATGTTCACATCTGTGTCTGCTAATGATAGTAATGTGAACATTCACATTAGTATACGCTGATGTGAATGTTCACATCAGTATATACTAATGTTAGTTGATCCATTAATGAACATTATTGTGAATGTTCACATTATCACTGACTCAATAATCAACAATGAATTACTAATGGTCGTTAATGTGTATGTTCACATCGTTGGTGTTTACGAACCCGAATCCAAAAATAACAATAGTAATAGGGCAATGTAGATATAAATATTCACATGACCTGTTTCGTTTATACTGTTTTCTATTCACTTTGGAATATTGTGAATAGTTGTGTATTCGTGTTGTGTTGTAGGTCTGCTTCCTGTTGCATTTGCGATTATTGATTCATAGACCACGACCAATTGGTCATGGTTCTTGCATGAACTTAGGAAGGTTGTTGATGGTAAGCGCCAGATTACTTTTATTTCAGATCGTAATCTTGGTCTGTTAGAAGCTATGCCAAAGGTGTTCCCATCGGCTCATTACGGTTATTGCTTACAACACTTGAAGAGCAATTTAAGAGACCGGATGAAAGGAATTGATAATGGATTCAGGGATCACCTAGTAAGTAGTTTGGGTGACTGTGCTTACGAGCCAACTGTGGTACGGTTCCATGAAAAGCTTGCAAAATTAAAAGAGGAGGGTAAACAACGAGCTCATAATTTTTTCAAGGACTTGGCACCTGAGCACTGGGCAAATTCGTACTTCAGGTAATAATAGTTTCCTAAGGTGTTCCATTTGTGAAGTTTAGAATGGTAACGATGTGAATTTTCAGTTTAGAATGGTAACAATCTTCTAATTGTGTTTCATGGTCAATGTAAATGATGTGAATGTTCACATCTGCTAAAGATGACTGATGTGAATGATGTAAATGTTCACATCTGTTAATTTGTCAAACAATCGTGCAATGTATTATAGATTTGAATGTTGACACCTGTCATATTTTGTTGTTATTAACATTCACATCTGTTTATCATTTAAGTTGACAACATAATAAGCATATAATGTTCACTGGGAATGATGTTAATGTTCACATCTGTCAACGTGAATGTTCAGACCTGTTAAATTTGTTATTATACAATGTTTGTGATATTGTGCAGGGGCATGCGTTATGGGGAGATGACATCCAATGCGGCGGAGTCATTTAATAACTGGATTAAAGAAGCACATAATCTTCCTATCACTCAAATGATGGACACAATTCGTACTCAGTTGATACGGCAAATGTCTGCACGGTGTGACCAAGCAAACAAATGGAATGAGCTTATTTGTCCTACATTCAAAACAAGGCTTATGGATTCGTTCAATGACAGCAAGTCTTGGCAAGTTAGCAAAGCCAATGAGGATGTGTTTGAAGTTCATTCGATACCATCTGTTACTATTGATGTTGCGAGGCGTACATGTTCTTGCTTCAAATGACAAATCAACGGATTCCCATGTGACCATGCTGTTATTGCCATTCAAAAGAGCCGCTACAATCTCAATGATTGTGTGGAACATTACTTCCATGTAGAGACATATCGTGCAGCCTATTCGGGTGCCATATTCCCTATACCATCGGTGGAGAAGCCGCCTTTTGATCCCACGGACTTCACTATATACCCGCTAACTGTGAAAAGACCGCCCGGAAGGCCGAAAAAGAATAGGATCCCATCAAGGGGTGAGAAACTGAAGCAAATAAGGTGCGGGAGATGTGATAAGTTGGGGAGCCATAATCGGAAATCATGCACGGAACCGATATAGGATGTACATTTTTCATTTCAATATTGTGTTTTATATTGGATTCTTATATTCAATTTTGAAATAAGATTGTGTTGGTTGGCAAAGATTGTGTTGCAATAAGATTACGTTGCATTGGCAAACATAATAATGCATTAGTATTTGATTTGTGTTTTGTTTTGTTTTTAATTTTTTAAGTACCAATCTGACATTTATATTGTTGTGTTTTGGATGAATGCATGATGTTAACTTTCACACTTGTGTAATATAATCACATTATGTGAATAATTGCACATGGGTTGAACTTTTAAACATTTTTGTAGTGTGAATGTTCACTTTCTTGTTACTGTTAACAGCATCAAAGTAGATGACATGAACATTTACATCAATGTAACCATTCACATCATCAACTCATAAGATGTGAATATTCATGACATCGTTGCTACCATTCAAATAATCAGAAGCTATGATGTGAATATTCACATCATCAAATTAATAGATGTGAATATTGACTTGTGTTAAGAAATATCATATTCACACCTATCATATTGTGTTACACGAACACTTTAAGCAATATTCATATCCATGTAGTACGGTTTAAAACATAAGAAAGTGTACGATCATTCTGTGATGTGAACATTCACATCATGTCATGTGTCCAAAAAAAAAAAAAAATACAATTTCAATGTGCATGACCAACGCAAAATAGGCCTGAAAATGCATATACATATATTGACTGAGAAATATTTGTACAAGCAGTGATGTAGACTTGATTTACAATTAAGCTAGTCTCCTCCAATATGTAAAACCTATTGACACTAAATTGTCTTAAATGTGAATAACAGATTTGGGTAACAGTGATAGGTGGACACCCCCCACCTATAGGTTTTCACATTGCACTGTCTTTCTGTGGTTCAGAAAAAGGTGTACTAATGAGTCTCTTATTTGACACCATTCAAAGCGATCTAGGCTGGCAACAATGTCTTCATGGTATACATGCGCCCTCATGATATAACAAACTGCAGGTCCGCAATCCACCCTGAAAATGCAAAATTCTTGTTAGATTTTGAAAATTAGATGGGTAATGGTTGTGGAACATGTGTACAAATCGATTTTAGGCTTACGAATTTGATACTTGCTAAGGACAGATGTCTACTGATATGATTGTTTGCGAAGTATTTTGGCTTGATGATTTGGTCCATAATGGTGATGATGGTCCAATGTTAAGCACCAAAGCCTCGATGTAGTCTCTCTGCCAATAATGAAATTTCATATTAGGCACCAACCAACACAGTGCATACGTCTAAGTTCCAATATTACACATCATACAAGTATTGTATGTGTCAGCCACTTACCACTATTTGTGTTTTGTCAATATGTGGGTCATGTATGCCTTCTCTTGGGCGTAGCGAGTTATAATGCCTCCATACATTCTCTGTCACGTCGTACACAACAATTGTGTAGTGGAAGTTGTCGTGTATTGGGAAGATTAAGAATCTCTGGCCTTGATACTCCTTGATGTGTACATCAATCAATTTGTTTCTCTTGTGGGAGGGGGGTACTCTTGCATGCTTTTCTGCACACAAAGGGTGTACAATGATGTACCTAGTATTTATATCAATGTTCGATGTGAATGATGTGAATGTTCACATCTGCTAATGGTGAGTGATGTTACTGATGTGAATGTTCACATCTGTTAATGTGAGTGATGTGAATGTTCACATGTGCTAATGGTGAGTGATGTGAATGATGTGAATGTTCACATCTGTTAACGTGAGTGATGTTACTGATGTGAATGTTCACATCTGTTAATGATTAGTGATGTGAATGATGTGAATGTTCACATCTGTTACTGATTAGTGATGTGAATGATGTGAATGTTTACATCTATTAATTTGTGAAACAGTCATGCAATGTATTACAGATGTGAATGTTCACACCAGTTATATTATGTTGTTGTTAACATTCACATTTGTGTATCATTTAAGTTAACAACATAATAAGCATATAATTTTCACTGCGAATGATGTTAATGTTCACATCTGTCAATGTGCAGCTTCTCATCTGTTGTTTTTATGTTGTTGTTAACATTCACACCTGCCTATCATTTAAGTTAACAATATAAGCATATAATGCTGAGATGAACATTCACATCTATTGAAACAAAAACAAAGCAAAAGTCTAGTGGTTACCAAACATGTGCTTGTAAAGATGAATGCTGAATCCTCCAAACTTGGGTTGACTAGCCCTTGTGGTTCAAGTAGAATTTCACCATATGCATCTATCACCTGCAGAAAGAAAGGGGTGGCAGTACATTATTTACAGTGTCTTTATAGTGTGTGTGTGTCTCTGTGTGTGTGTGTATGTATGTGTGTTTTGTACACATTTACAGTTGCCATACGTTGTTGGTTATTGATTCTTCCTTGATGATATGTATGATGTCATCAAAATACACATCTTTAGTCTTTGAGTCCCCTCGCCACACTAGCAACACTAGTAACATGTGCATTGTGATTACAGAAAATGTTAATGTCAACATTGCACATTTATGAAATGATCTAATTTATTAAGTATGTATGTGAACTGAACATGAGAAAAAAAAAAATCAGTTGGGGATATGTAAGATCACTTACTCATCACCGTCGTTCTTGTGCAAATTTTGGACCTTCTGCTTGTTGAGTTTGCTCATGCTGGCCTAAACCTTCAGTTTGTTGTTCAAGGTTAACTTCTTTTTTTTTTGTTGGCTCCTTTTTCTGTGGATGCTTGTCTAAATCTTATGCAATTTGGACTGCATGGGATTGCTCTTCGGCTCCCTCTTTCCCTTTCTTTTGACCAGGCAAGTTGGGGTATTCAAACTCATCCAACCGGTGCTCTTTCCTTACTTTCTGCTTGATGCGCTTTACCCTCGATGGTGGGCTGATAATATGTTCCAATGCTGCAGTGGGATTCTTCTTGAGGCTGTCATGAGCCTTTTGTGCTTCAACTTGAGTGATAATGTGGACGGACTGATCGTCAAAAAGGTCTTGAAGAATTGTTTTTTCACATTCCAAGTTCACGACCAACTTTGCCAGCCGCTGAATTTCTTTATCTTTCCACTCCATGCAATTCTTCATGTCCATGTCCATATTGGATGGGCCCGATTGGTCAAATAGTTTGGCTTCAAGGGCCGCAATCACCCTTGCCCTCAACTCCCATGATTCTTCCAACTGTTTGTATTTCGCTTCCCATTATCGTACAAGACCCCAAGCTTTTTGATTTTCTTTTATAAGTACATCCACAATGTCCGGCTCAGTTGGTTGTGCTATGATGATACCTCGCTCAGCATTGGGGGTGTTACAGCTGGGGTTGATATCATGTCCAACTTCATTCAGGTCCATTGCATCGACAGAAAATCCATCATTGTCGTCACTGCGTTGACTGTCTTTGCTTTCATCATCATTGCTTTCATCTTTCTTTGCTGGTGCACTTGACAAAATCTCAGGTTTGGGCTCCACATTCAATTTTGTATGATGGTACATGTTCGCTTCAGTTGGGGATGCCATTAGCTCGCCGCCATATACCTGCAGTTGGAGACATTATGTTAGTTAGATAGTTCCTTGTCTCACTATGTGAATGGGCACAATATTTTTGGTTGTACTTCTACCTCATTTAAACCAAGCTTAGCCAAAGATATGGACTTCATGTTGCTATGTAAGGCTGTGAAGTCCCACTTTACACATCGCGGAATGGCATTGGGTTGCGGGGTTGTAAGATTGTTGTATGCTCACACAACCAGTACTGAAACAAATAACAAATGTCAATAATGTGAACGTTCACATCAATTAACACTGATGTGAATGTTTACACCAGTTGCCAGTAATGTGAATGTTCACATCAATTAACACTGATGTGAATGTTTACATCAGTGGCCAGTAATGTGAATGTTTACATCAGTTAACACTGATGTGAATGTTTACACCGATAGCTAATAATGTGTGTTTATACATTACTGAACAGTAATTTGAATGTTCACATTATTGATGTCAACTTCCACACCATTGCCTAGTAATGTAAATGTTCACATCAGTTATGTGAATGTTCCAAATTTGTTTTGGTGCTACCATCACATCAATCTACACTGATGTGAATGTTTACAGCAATGTCTACTAATGTGTGTTTGTACATTACTGAACAGTAATGTGAATGTTTACATCATTGATGTCAACTTCCACTCCATTGCCCAGTAATGTGAACATTCACATCAGTAATGTTCATATTAAATATAGAATAAGTTTTATGAGATTTACCATTAACAACATCACACATCCGGTGACTCGTCCTGGTTTTCCACAGTTTTGGCCCAATGAACCCATCAGGGTTGCCCGGATGCTCTCTGCCCAATCATACTCGATTATGTTGTCTAATGGGTCCATGTATAAGTAGAAAGCCCATCCAATTGTTTCTCCGGACGTAGAGAAGAATAGCTTGACGCATGCATACATGCAAACTAATCTTGCGACCTCTTCATTGTCTTGTTTCTTGGTGCCCTTTAATGCTTCGCTTAGAATTTCTCGTATTTTGGCAGCACTTAATCGACTAACATCCTTTCACATCCGGTGTATGATGCGGGTTGTTGGTTTTGCACCATAAGAGAGGTCCATCGACTTGGTGCCGCAGTCTACCCCAAAAATCAGTGATACATCGTTTCTAAAAATCTGGATGTTCTTATCCCCAATGTAAAACCTCCCACTAGATGGCTTGAATGTCTGCACTATACGTACAATGACATCATCATATTTCATGCAGAGGTTGAGGTCGACTTCATTACTGATCAAGCAGTAAAATAATGGCCAAAACGGTGTTTTTCTAAGGCACTTCAATTGGCCACTTGTAAATTTGGTATCCTTTAACAGTTTGACCAATCCAGTTAAATTTGACCAATAGTTAACTTTTTTCATGTTCACTTCTTCAGGAACAGCTGTTTGATCAAGTTTGGCTTTGGCACGAGATTCCCCTCTCTTTCGCTTGCTATCAAATCTATGGGGAAGACCTGGGTGTTCAAATAAGAACATTTAATTGGATGAAAAACAGAGGACGAAACCAAAAGCACCAAACAACATTCAACAATCAACAGTGACAGTAATCTCTACATTCACATCATTGTACACTGATGTGAATGTTCACATCAGTGTATACTAATGTTAGCTTACCCAGTATAGTATTGTGAATGTTCACATCATCTATATTTGCAAAATCAATTCCGAAAACAACAAAAGTTATAGGGCAATGTAAATGTTTACATAGGTGATCACATTATGTTATAATTGGCTAAAAATCAAAGGGTGGAACCAACAGCACCAAACAATACCCAACAACACAAACAAGTATGACATTGATGTGACAATGTGAATATTCACATTATATTCCATCACATTGTTGAGTGAAGATTGGGGGTTCTATGGACATCAACAATCAAAAATATCAAAGTGACAGTAATGTGAACATTCACATCGTTATACACTGATGTGAATGTTCACATCAGTGTCTACTAATGTAAGTTTATCCAGTAATCAACACTAATGTGAATGTTCACATCATCTATGTTTACAAATTCAATTCCGAAAACAACAACAGTTACAGGGCAATGTAAATATTTATATGGGTGATCACATTATGTTATAATTTGCTAAAAATCAAAGGGTGGAACCAACAGCACCCAACAACACAAACAAGTCTGACATTGATGTCACAATGTAAATATTTACATCATATTCCATCACATTGTTGAGTGAAGTTTGGGGGTTCTGTGGACATCAACAATTAACAATATCAACAGTGACAGTAATGTGAACATTCACATCATTATATACTGATGTAAATGTTCACATCAGTGTCTACTAATGTAAGTTTACCCAGTAATCAACACTAATGGGAATGTTCACATCATCTCTGTTTACAAAATCAATTCCGAAAACATCTATGTTTACAAATTCAAATCCGAAAACCAGAAGGTGGATGTGTACATCGGTGATCACATTATGATTGAAAAGCAGAAGGGGAAATGGTATGCCTTACTTTTGTTCCTCATGGTGGGTGGGTATGGTCACTCTCAGTGGATGAAATAAACTCAATCCAACGACGAAGAAGCACCCTCCTTCCGATGTGAACCTTGGCAACGGTGAGATGAAGAGGAATCTGGGGTCGACGGTGGACGGTGGATGACGACGACGTTGGTGAGGCGATGTGAATCTAGGGTTACTGGAAGCGATGTGAATCTGGTTTCGTGGATTCAGTTTTTGTTTTGGAAATTTTGTGGATTGAATAGTTGGAATGAGAATGGGTTTTTGCAGAATCGGTTACACGCGGGAGAGGCGGAGGAGAGGTATTTCGTCCTTTTACAATTAATGGACCTAATGGAATATTCAGAAATAGTTTGGGTTTTATAGAATAAAATAGTTAGAAATAGGATTTATTAAAAAAGAGCCCTTTATTTAAATTATGAATTATTTTTTATAATTTTAAAAATTATATATCTCTTAAAATTTTTAATTTCATAATAAATAAATCTTTTTATTAATAAATTATTAAGTTAATTAATAATTTTTTAATAATATTAAAATTTTATTTCAATTAATAATTCAGATAATTTTATTATAGGAGAACAGTTAGAAATTTTATTTTTTTTAGTTAAATCTATTAAATAAAAAATTTTGATAAGAAGACATTTGTAATTTTTTAAACTAGAGTGAGCGATTTGTATTTTAAGTAAATTTCAAAAGATATATTTATAATTTATCTTAAATTTAAATAACCTAACTTCAGATTTATCACCTTTAAAAATGGCTTGGGATCCTCTGTTTCTATATCTTGTCTTCATTTTCTGTACTAATTTCTCTTAAATTATCACGTGTCTATAATTAAATCTCAATCCTTGGTTTAACTCCCCGTCTCTCTCTGTACTTATTTGGTGAACCCATTCCATTCTTCAGCTCCTAACATCGTCGTCGACGAACTATCATCACTTTCATCTCCTTTTAAATCTCAGTCCCAAGTGAAAAACAATCTCCAAGAATCATAGTAAAACGATAAAATAAAGAATTTGAATAACGAATTGATCATAAATAAAAGTATGTAAGCATCAGATTGAACAATATTATAAACTCCATCATCACTAAGTACAAACGCGTACCCTCCGAACTGGTTAAGCCCAATGAATACAAATGAAATTTTATATTTTCATCACCAATCACAATCTGGTAATGTAGATGTTGGGAAACTGTGTAAATGTTTTTGTTCAAAGAAATTTAGATAGAGATAGAAGGAACCAGAAGAGGGTGACTCCCAGTAGAGGGATATTTCTAGAGTGAGATAGCACGAAGGTCTAGTTGGTGAGAGTGGTGGTGACAGGTCAGCCATAGTTTGCCCACGGCTACTTGGAGAAGCCGAAGATGGAGTCTGGTTCACTAGATATATATGTAGAGAGAGTGTGTATTCACTTTAATTGTTGGGATTTAACTATATATACGTGGCGGTCTAAGAGAAATTGGTACAAAACATGAGGACAGGTATAGGAATAGAGGATCCCAAGCCCTTAAAAGTCACTCTTAATAATGTGTCAAATTTTAATTTGTTAAATATTTAATGGAAAATATTTGGTAGTTCAAAATCTTGTGGCTCAAATGGCTTAAATCTGTCAAAACGAAGTCGTTTTACACTCAAAATCTGTCAAAACAACGTCGTTTTAAGTGATTTGAGTCATTTAAGCCATAAAATTTTAAACTACCTAACATTGTTAATATTTAATCATATGGGATATAATTTCAATATCACATCATTAATAGTCATTTATTTTATTTGTTATGTGGGTTATAATTTCAATATCATATCATTAATAGTCATTTAAAAATAATAAATTAAAGAATATAGCATTTTTGTTTACCTGAGTTGCCAATGAATTTAAAAATGGACCTAACACAAAAAAATAGCCGGTGGACCTGTAGCCGTTGGAGCTAATTCTTACATAAATCAAAGACCTCATTTCCCGTTTTCCATTATCAAAGAAAAGCACAAGTAAAAAAGTGTAGGCGAAACAAATTTGTAAGGAGGTTGAATAAACAGGTGGAGTGTTTCTGTTTCTCTGAAAAAAAATTCAGAATTAATTTCTTTAAAAAGATAAAAATTAATTTGATAAAAACAACTATTAAAAAAATATTTAAAATTTTAAAAATTATTTATAACCACTCAAAAGATAAAATAATATAAAAATGATAAGTATTTTTATTTTTTATTTCTTTCACCAAATTAATTTTTAATTTTTTAGAAAAATTTTCTAAAATAAGAATTTGAAAATCAAACAAAACATAGCCATTCTTTTTTAAGAAGCAATTTATGTCATTAATTTGTTATTTGATTAATTTGAATATTTGCAGTAAATTCTCTCCCTTTTGAGAAGTTAATGGTTGGTCCTGGAGTACCGCTAGGTGATGTTCCAAGGGTGTTGTAATTAGTAGAGGAAGTGTGACTCACAATTTTGTGTTAAATGATTAGAAAATATGAGGTGGCTTGAGAATTTGTTATTGGTAAGGAGTACCATCACATGGCATTCCAGGAGCACCAAATAATCTTTCCTTCTCATTTGTCATTTTCTCCTGAATATCTTAGAGATAAAATGCATAAAAGGTAAATTACACTGACTCCCTCTGAGGTTTGGTCCAACTATATCACACTCCCTGACATTCTGGAAATTACATTTCCACCCCTATGATTTATAGTCTCATTTCACAAACTCCATGCATATATAAAAGGCAACAACTCCTAGTAGAAAAACAGAGAAAATTGGATTGATTAAAAAAAAAAAAAGTAAAGCAAAGGAAAAAAAAAAAAAAAAAAAAAAAGAAAGGAAGAAAGTAAAACAAAGCAATAAAAGAGAGAATGCATGAGTTTAATGTCTTCATTCCGTCTAAATAATTACAATGATAGGGGATTAGTGTAATTTCTCAAATATCAAGTGGTGATATGTATTAAAACCAAACCTCAGGGGGTATAAGTATAATTTACCCAACGTAGAATGATCTGGAATATCATTGAGAATGTAATATAGATTCAAAGTTAATGGGCAAAAGCGTAATTTCACCATTCAAAGTACAATTTGTTTTTAGGGAATTACATACTGGTGGGAGTTAGATTTTTTACATAAATATGGATGGACCACAACTTTTTATTTGCACCCTATCATAGAGTAACTGTAACAACCTCGATCCGTAATTAACTACTAATCCATAATTAAGAATGCTAACTAAGCGTTTAGAATGGAATTATATGCTAATTGTGTATTTTATATGCTATTTGGCTTTTTATTTGTTACTCGTAGAAATATCTGTCTGGAATTCTACTTTGATCTGAAAATTGAAAGCCTTATTGGCCTCCGAAACCAAAGTTGGTTACATCAATATGTTATTAGGAATTTTTACAATTATATGGCAAATTTTATTAAAAACCGATTCATTTTAATTAATTAAGTTGTGTTTGGTTGGTAAAATGTTTTAATTATTGTATTAAGCCATTATATCTATATAAATGTGGTTTGTTTGAGTCTAGAACTCATTTGTGAGCTCAACTTCACCATTTGAGTGCAAAAATCTGAAAATTCATTCAAGAGAGAGAGAGAGAGTGAGTGAGTTCACCATTAGAGAGAGAAAACTAGAGAATTGGAAGATTAAGGCTTGATTCTTGAAGATTAAGAAGAGAAGCTCTAAAATTTACAAGATTCAAGACTCTAGGTGTAACAACCCCGACCTATGATTAACGTTAATCCATGATTTACTATGTCTAATAAGTTATTGAGATCAAATCCTGAATTAATTGCATGTGTGATGCATTATTTATACTTTTATCTGTCTCTCGTAAGAAGATCTGTTTATGCTTCCGTTTCGGTTTGCGTTTGCGAATTGAAAGCCTTATCGGTATCCAATTCAGAAATTGACTTGATTTATGTGTTATTTGAGATTTATAGAATTTTGTGATAGGTTTAATTGAAATTTGATTCGGAACGATTAAA
Source organism: Camellia granthamiana (assembly GCA_036172215.1). Classification (NCBI taxonomy): domain Eukaryota; kingdom Viridiplantae; phylum Streptophyta; class Magnoliopsida; order Ericales; family Theaceae; genus Camellia; species Camellia granthamiana. The sequence continues at coordinate 19,476,997 of CM069912.1, forward strand.
TTAGAATAAATTAATGCCTAATTAGTTAATTAATCAACAAAGTAATTAGGCCATTAGCCAAGCATATATAAGGCCACCTCAACACCTCATATACACTTTTTGCACTCCCATTTCCTCTTAATTGAGTTCAAACATGTAGAGAAAGAGAGACTAAGAGGAGAGTTGTTTCAACATAGGAATTGATTGAGAATTTGGAGATTTGGCTAGGAATTTTAACCAAATAACTCTAGAGAGAGACCATAGTTGAGCATCTAAGGTAAGAAATCTAACCCTTAGTTGTGTAATTGAGTTAGTTTTTTGTAAGAATTCAAGTAAAGGAGGTAAACTAACATGAGAATGAGCTATGATTAAACAATTGTAGCTCAAATCATACATGTATGTGCATATCATGAGGTTTTGAAGTTGTTTTTACAAAAATTCTCACATACATGTTCATATCTTAGTTTTGTTCAAAGAATTCAACTTTTTTTTGAACTTAATGACTTATTTGACCACGTTTTGGAAGGTTGGAATTCATGACATTACATGCAAGTTATGTTATCCAAGTTTCAAGTTTTGTTTATTACAATTGGTATAGCTTTTGGGCTGGATTTTGCAAAATAGTTTGTAACTCATCATGTACTATGAGTTTCTCAATGTTTTACTAAGTTTTGGTCCAAAAGGATGTGTTTTGAAGATTTTGAAATTGAGTTTTGAGCTTGGAAGCAAATTTGGAAATTTCAGAATTTTGCTTCTACGCTCGAGCGAAAAAATCTATGCTTGAACGACCACTTTGAGTGCGTATACTTCCGCTCGAGCGACCAGAAGTCCGCTCGAGCATGAAATCCATGCTCCTAGAAGTTCTTTTGTTTTGCAGGCCGCTCGAGCGACAAAAGTTACGCTCGAGCGAGGGCATGTCTCTCACGCTTGAGCAAAGCGTCGAGCGAAAAAATCAAGCAGCCAGCATTTTTGCAAAAGTTTACAGACCGCTCGAGTGACAGATCTTGTGCTTGAGCGGCCACTCACATTTTGCATGTTCGCTTGAGCGAGTACCCTATTTTCAGCAAGTTTTGTTAATTGTTTTCAAATACATTTTTGCATCCTCATTCCATTCTAGGCATTCCTAGGCCATGATCAAGGCACAATAATGAGGATAAAAGTAGAGACACACCAAGATAAGAAAGAACAAAGTAAATGTTTCTGGGTGTGTAATTCAGTATGTATTCGTTTTGTACTTGTGTAGGCCACGCGCCGCAAGAGATCTAAATTGGCTACTTATTCGTCTATTTGGAGCCATCTGTTATTTGTGAGTAATAACTCTGTAAAATTATGTTAGACTTGATTATTTTCTGATAATACGACATGATTAGTTTTCTGAAATGCTAAGTTTTGTGTGAATGAATGATCGTCCAAGTTTCTGAAATGTACTCGTGGCATCTATAGCATCATGTGATATTTTGCGTCCCTTTATGGGTCATTAGGTCCCTTTATGGGTCATCAGAATGCCTTTATGGCCGTTCCTTTTAGGGTCATCGGAAACATCTCTGTGGATATGAGCCATCGGAATGCCTTATGGCTGTCCCTTTATGGGTCATTAGAATGCCTTCACGGCTGTCCCATTTATGGGTCACCGGATTTGTTAATGCTAATGGATGTGCCACATACTATGATGTGAAATGTATGAACTTTGAAAATGAAAATGATCATGTATATGAATCTGTTTCTGATTTGAAATCTGATTATACATAAAACTCTGATTTCTAACTTTATGATGGACATCATTCATTAAAAATTCTTTATTTTGTTATTATTTACTGGGCTCTTACTCACTATTTATATTTTATATGTAGGTGACCAGGCATGTGACCAAACTTAAGATGATGCCTGAAGAGTTTTGTGTTTGTCAGCCACCTTTTGCGCCTCCCAAGGAGGTTTTGGATCATGTCAAGTCCCGTGGCCATGTTTTTGTATTTAAGACTTTGGTTCTTTTGTTTTGTTTATGGACAAATTTCTGCTTATATGTACAGTACATGGAGTGACGTGTATCGACCGTATCTTTTGACGTCACACGTATCTTTATTAAATTTTAAGAATAACTGTCTCATGTATGTCTTCACAGCTCAATGGACTACGTATATTTCTGTTTATTACTTCCGCAACCCCTAGTTTCATGTTATTTTGTTAAAAGGGCTTCGGTAATCCAAAGGTTATTGGCCGGTTACAACACTAAACCCATAGGGGTTGTGACGACCGGGTTCTTTCATTCTCTTTCTTTTTCTTTCTTCTTCACTCCGTTCCTTTTTGCTCGTTGGGTCTGAAATGTTCGAAAGTAATTCTTGAAATTGGAGTCCTTATTCTTGTTGTGTCCGATGTTGACTATCACTGGTTTGGGAGGTGCGGGGTCAGGTCCAGAGTGCCCGGGAGCGAAGCGGAGATTTCCTAGGCTGCTGGGCCAGGGCTGTACGTGCGAGGCCATAGGCCGCATGTGCGGGGTGCGGGCCGCATGTGTGGGGGGGTGAGGTCGCACGTGCGGTGAGGGCTGAGCTTCTAGAGTTCGCACACTGCTTTAATTGCAGGTGTGGAAGGGGAGGTGCGGAGGTTGCTGCGTGTGCGGAAGTCATGGTCGCACGTACGGGAGGCCCGCTCCGTACGTGCAGGGGCAAGTGCCGCACGTGCGGTCGGCCTGGATCTGAGATGGCTTTGTTTTTCTTCTCCTTTTGGGTTGTGTATATCATTTTTGTTATGTCCATCTCTCTCTAAAATACATATCTCTCCCCTCTCTCTACATTTCTATCTCAAAAACAAGAGTACATCATTAATCCTATATCATCCATTGAAGATTGACCCATAGTTCCTTCATCAAAGATTGAAAGCTCCTCAAGAACTTCATTGTGTACAGTGGAGATCAACTTTTACATCCTTTGATTTCTAGGGTTTTCCTCTCTCATCATCTCCATTTCTTCATCAAACCTTAAGGTAGGGTTTCCTTTGAGTTATATATGTGTTTATGTAAGTTTTAAGTGATTTTATGAGTCCACTTTGGTCAATTTCGAAAAATGGGTTTTTGACACATGAAATTGTTTGTTTGTAAAAGAAATTGTCATTTGTTTTCTTTCAAAGATCTTTCCTAAATCATTGAGCCATAGGGTTAAGACTGAGGTGAGTAATGAAATTTTACAAAAGAAATGGATGATGTTAGGGTTTTGTGAGAATTTAGTAATTGGGCGTTTCTTGAATGAAATAGGGAAAGGGCTCATGTGATGTTATCTATATATATATATAATATTGTGAATGCATTGTTGGGTGACATAGTAGATAAGAAGTTAGGAAATGTTTGTTGCACGCAAATGGTTATGCATATATTTTACCTTGATGAAGAATTTCTTTACATTTGAAAGATTTTGGGGTTTGAAAATGATATCTATACATTGCTAAAACTTGACGTGGTTAAGATGTTGAACAAAAACAAAGTGTGGTTTTATTGTTGCATATGAGCATGTAATGGTAAACTTTTGACTATTGATGGAATGGCATGAAATGGAGAAAATGGAATTTGAACCTCTATGGAAGAATTGATTGCAATTATAATTCCACGTAGGGGAATATGACGTAGCATGGTTAATTATTGCATTGACATTACGCATATATTGCATATCATGAGAATTGATCTCGAAAATTGGAACTTCCATTGAGAATGTAATATTGTGATTGAAAATTTTGGAAATGTGTTATGGGGTAAATACGTTGGTAAGTCCGGTTAGGAGGTGTAGATGAACTTGATAAGTTGGCATGAGTGTCCATGGTGAAAGACCAGAAACCCGCGCAGATTGGTGTCGAGCCTTTCGGTTAATACCGGTAAAAATGACAGTTTGGTAGTGCTTGTACAGCCTACTTGCAGACACCAACCTAGGGATTACCAGTGTCATATTTACCGCCCCCTTATGTTTAAATTGGAAGTTGAAATTGATGAGATTACAAAACGTTATTGAAAGCATAAGGATTTTTGAGAAAAACATGGCATGGGATTATTTTTGAAATAGCATTGCATGGCATTCGCATTGCATTTGGCACGGGTTATCTTACATAAATGCATATACTTTGTTAGGAAATTTCTCTACTGGGCTTTGTGCTCACCTCTATGGGATTTGGTGCAGGTAAGGATGTGGTGATTCCGCCGAACTGAAGGCATGGATATTTATGAGAAGAGTACATAGCTCTTTTATTTTTGTTGTAAAATTTTTGTAGGCCAAGGGCTAATGTGTATGGGTTTGAGAGACCATTTTGTGTAACCGGACTATTGCCTTGGAAGATGTAAGCCCTTAAGGGCATTTTAATTATTTGTGACTAGATGCTTCACATGCTATAGATTCAGGTGTTTTTCTTATCATTGAATGTATATTGCATGTGAAACTTTTGTATGAACAATTGACAATTTTGATATAATAGTTGGAGAATTGCTGTGACCATGCAATTGAATGTCAAGTGATGGATCATATCTATGTTGGAGTTATACCATTATTACATGGAGAATGTTAGTTGATGTGGTTGGGTCGTGTTGATTATTTTGGGGCGTTATAACTTGGTATCAGAGTTACCGGGTTTGAATACTTGGGGCTCGCGGGAAGTGGTTGTTATACCACAACGGGTTCATTTCGCATGATTAGGAAATGTTTTATTTAATTGTGATTATGTGATAACCTGCCTATGTGACTATGTGTAGACACCCTATTTTTGACCGATCTTAAGACTCAGACGTCATCAATTGAGCACTCGGTGATTGTGCATATTGTGCTCGTTTCGAGTTTCTGGAGTTTTCGGCTGAATGCCTTGCCTACGGGCCTCTGAACTCTTTGTGTTTTGGCTAGGTTTGTGTACTGAACCTTGTTTTCTCTTCCCTGGAGGGAGAGAGAGGTCTTGTAGACCACCTTTTTGTGGTCGTAGACCACTTTTCGTGGTCCTAGACCACTTTTTCTTCTTGGAGACTAGTTTCTGATTTTCGGAGCCTTCGGCCGCGCGCCTTGTCTCGGGACCGCTTAACGTTCTCTGTTTGGCTTGGTTTTTGAACCATGCCTTGTTGACCTTGCCTAGAGGGACACTGTGGTCTCGTAGACCACTTTTTGTGGTAGTAGACCACTTTTCCCTCGTAGACCACTTTTGGTGCCCGTAGACTAGTTTTTAGGGCTTTCGGCTGCGCGTCTTGCCTCCCAGACTCTTGTCTTGCATCCTTTTTTTGGCTTGTTTTGGCTTCCCTCCATACATGTTTTAGCATCATTTTGACATGCTCTAAAACTGTTTTGGGTTGTATTTGCCATATGATTCATGTATTGTATAGCTGTAGTGCAATTGGCCTTGCTAGTTTCATGCTTTGGACACCATAGCATGCTTCATTAGTATCATGTACATGATTTGGCATCATTTAACATGGCATTTTAGAGCATATAGCATTTCCATGTTCCCATTTCTTTCACCCTTTGAGTGCCTCTAAAGTTGTGCATTGTTGCCTTGTTTGTGGCCTAGCTTGTATGCATGCATGCTTAGATATTTGAACCCCCATCTCAGCATGATTTAGTCTTTGTTTTGACCTATTTGAGCTCTGTCCATGGTTGGTTCTTTAATTTGTGCCATGTATTACATGTCTCTTGTATAGTCCTCTTTGCTAGCTTTAATGCTTTAAGGACCCTAGCATGCCTTTCTTGTGTTGTTTAAATGATTTGGCATCATTTCATACCTAATTTTAGAGCATTTAGTGTTATCACACTCTTAAATTTGTCACGCTTTGAGCATTCTTGAGAGTTGTGCTCTTATGCTTAATTGATAGGCAAATGCATTAGCATGCTTTGTCTTGCATTTCATGCCATCTTTCATAGCATTATGGCCACTGATTTGGGCATGACTGAGGTCCGTCCATATTCGGTTTAAGTCCATTGAGTATGTTTGTTTGCATGCTTGTTGTTTGCTTTGTGTTGAAATGCTTATGTTGCCTTGCATTGTGTATGCATGCCATTAGCATTGATAGGTTGATCATGTTGCATTGCATTGTGTATGCATGCTATTAGCATTGATAGGTTGCTCATGTTGCATTGCATTGTGTATGCATGCATTACATTGTGTTTACTATGCTTGAGTTGCATTACTTGTGTTTGGATTGGGTGTTAATCCGAATGAGGGAAACGAGGGACGTTTCATACTTCAAGTGATGAAACGTGCCTCATTTCTCGGTCGCCGACCCTCTTGATCAAGCATGATAGAGGTTAAAGCATTTATGTGTTATGTATGCATTCATTTACATTGATTCGTGCAATCTTGGCCTCTCGGCCATCATGCATCGAGATGCATGATTGGTGGCCCGAGGGTCGAGAACTACACTCCCTTGAGATCATGAAATGATAGGGAGAGTGGTTGTGCACACATATCTTGCAAATACATTGCCATGCCCCTTCTTGTTCTCTGTTGCAGCAAATTGGAGAAGTGCAGCAAAAAGTGGTCGGCAAACCAGTAAAAGTGGCTGGCCGACCACTTTTTCTGGTCTGCAGCAAACATAGGTGGTCGGCAAGTGGTTGGCAACACCAATAACTGGTCGACAGCCCTCCTGAGGGTTTCCAAGGTGGAGTAGAAGCTGTTTGGAGCTTTGTGCAAGGTTCTGAGAACAATTGAAAACAGAGGCAAGTTGGGGCATCGCGATGGATTCCCGAACGAGGGGACCGGGCATGCATACACTTCTTGCCTTGAGGCTCCTGTTTTATTGCTTTGCATAGATAGCTGGCTATTTGGTTCTGTACTTAAGTAGTTAATGCATTTAGCTGCTTATTTGTATTTAATTAACTAGTTAGTTAACTTGTTAGTTAATTAGCTTTATTTTGTAATAATTAGTTAACTTGTTAGTTAATTAGTTTTGTGATGTAATAATTAGTTTAATTAACTTAAAATAACTAGTTAGCTTATTATTCGGACCCTCCGTCGAGAGGGCACAACTGTTGTAATAAGCGTGCGTGTGTGTGATGCATGTCTTCCAACCCCGATTTCTTTCTCCCTTTTACTTAACCGCTTTTGATGGTTAGTTTAGGGTCATTTTCAATTAGCATCCTTATGCTTCGCATGTGTGCATCATTTATTTGTTTTGTACGCACCGAGCTCGGCGCATCATACAAATTGCATTGTATTTCAATACATTTACTTGAATACGTGTTCAACAACATGTTATCAAGTTGCATTCATATGACATTCTAGAATAGCCGAGCCTATCTTAATTGCATTTTTGCATGTGTTGCATTAGGCATCTAGCATAGTTAGGATTCATGCATTGATTTCTAATTAGCTTCTTTCTTTGGCTCGGAGTACACTGTGAGTGTTTATGCTTTAACATCACTGCATGAGATTTGTATGTTGCCAAGTTAGCATGCTTGCCATGAGGCTAACTGCTTAAGTGATTAACTGCTTGAATGCCTATGGGTGAAGGTTGGATTGCTTGAATTGGAACAATTCATCAAAATGTGCGTTTTAAGCCCACTTGAGAGTGGCAAAATCATATTTTCTAAGCCCACTTGAGGGTGGCAAAATCCACAACTTAGCCTACTTGCGAGTAGCACCTTTAAACTGTTTTCAAACAAACGAACATGAAATGTTTTGTTCCAACATAAGCGATCTAGTCTATACTTATATGCTGTGCGCATCACATAGTAATTCTAGATTAATAACCGGAATAAGAACACATGTGCTTTCAAAAACAACATATCATGTTAGTAAAGACCGATCTTTGATCGGGCAAGCGGGGGTGCTCATTGCATGACCTTCCCCTCTCGTACCCAAGTTGCCAAGCCGAGGCAACTTTAGTGATGACGAACATGTGGCCTTAGGCACGAGTCAGGGTTTCCTAAATTTCCCAAAATAAAACATTTAGGTGGCGACTCTATATCTGGCAAAGCAGTCCATGTTTGGCACTTCTTCATTAAAAATCAATTTTCCAAAACGATTTGTCGAATTTTGAACTCTTTGGTGATTTATCAGTCTTGCATTGCACTTTGCGAGATTAGATTCAGAACTGTGACACGTGTAGACGGGCCCGAACGTCTCGGGAAAATCCCGTTTTGTTTATTAGGCTCACTACCGTTCGGACTCAAATGTCAGGGTTCTGAATCTAATCTCGCAAAGTGCAATGCAAGACCGATAAATCACCAAAGAGTCCAAATCCGGCAAATCGTTTTGAAAAATTGATTTTTAGAAAAAAGTGCCAAACATGGACTGTTTTGCCAGATACAGAGTCACTACCTAAATATTTTGTTTTGGGAAATTTAGGAAACCTTGACTCGTACCGAAGGCCACGTGTCCGTCATCACCAAAGTTGCCTCGGCTTGGAAACTTGGGTACGAGAGGGGAAGGTCATGCAATGAGCACCCCCGCTCGCCCGATCAAAGATCGGCCTATACTAACATCATATCTTGTTTTTGAAAACATATGTGCTCTTATTGTATTAACCTAGAATTACTATGTGATGCACACAGCATACAAGTATAGATTGGATTGCCTAAGTTGGAACAAATCATCTCATGTTCGTTTTTGAAAGCGGTTTGCTACTCGCAAGTAGGCTAAAATGCGGATTTTGCCACCCTCAAGTGGGCTTAGGAAAACATGATTTTGCCACTCTCAAGTGGGCTTAAAACTCGCAACCAATGAATTGTTCCAATTCAAATAATCCAACCTTCACCCACAGACATTTAGGCAGTTATATCACATAAGCAAATAGCCTTATGGCAGGCATGCTATCATGGCAACACTCACACTCATGCAAGATGCTAAAGTATAAAAGCTTACCAAGTACTCCGAGCCAAAACAACAACTAGTTAGAAATCAATGCATGATCCTAGTTCATGTTAGAATGACTAATGCAACACATGCAAAATGCAGCTAGAAATAGGCTCGGCTATTCTAAAATGGCATGTGAAATGCAACAGTTGATACATGTATTCAACTTGGTATTGAAATACAATGCAGTTACTGTGATGTGCCGAGCCCGATGCATGCAAGACAGATGAATGAATGCAAACATGCGAAGCATAAGGATGCTAATTGAAACATGCCCTAAAACTAACCATCGTAAGCTGGTAAATAAAAGGGAGAAAGAAATGGGGATTGGAAGACATGCATCACACACACGCACACTTATTACAAAATTTGCCCTCTCGACGGAGGGTCCGAATAAATAATACAGAACCAGCTAGCTAATTTAAGTTAATCTAATTAAACTAGTTATTACACGACGAAATGAATAACAAGTTACAACTACTTATTACACAACATTAACTAAGTAAGCAATCTAAATGAGCATGCAAACTAAATGAATGTGGGCGGCCCCAGCTCTGCTTTGAATGACAAAGGATGCATGCATGCTTGAATTGCCTTGTTTGGAAATCCTTCGCGACGCCCCGACTTGCCTCTGTTTGCAATTGACCTCAAAACACTGCATAAAGCTCCAGAAGGCTGAAACTCCACCCTGGGAATCTGTGGGAAGGCTGTCGACCAGCTATTGGCCTTGGAGACCACTTGCCGACCACTTTTGTGGTGAAAAACCAGAAAAAGTGGTCGGCCAGCCACTAAATCTGGTCGGCCGACCAGTTTCTGCCCCTGGTTTCTGGTTTTCTGCAACAGAAGGCAAGAGAGAGAGAGATGACAAAGTATTCGCAACACATGTGTGCACGACCACTCTCCCTATCATTGCATAAGCTCAAGGGAGTGTAGTCCTTGACCCTCGAGCCACCAATCACGCATCTCGATGCATGATGGCCGAAGAGTCGAATTGCACAACTCAATGTGAAATGAATGCAAATACAAGCACCTAATGCCAACAACTCCGTCATGGGTAGTCAAGAGTGTCGGCGACCGGGAATCGAGGCACGTTTCATCATTTCAAGCATGAAACGTCCCTCGTTCCCCGTGTTTGGACTAACCCCTATTCCAAACACAATGCAACGAACAAGGCATGCACCAATGCAACTCTAGCATGCAATCTTAATGCCATGCAACTAAGTTATGCAAACCAGCAAGGGATAATATGCAAACGTGCAACTAGCATACACAATGCTATGAACCAGCAATGGCATACTCAATGCACATGACGCTTAGCATACACAATGCATGTAGAAACTAACATACACAATGAGATGAACAAGGCATGCACAATGCAATGATCAATCATGCGATAACATGGCATACTCAATACTATGAACTACAATGGCATACTCAATGAAAAATGGACTTAAACCAAAATGGATGGGCCTCAGCCACACCCAAATCAGTGGCCAATAGATGATGGAAATAAGGCATCAAACACATACGATCATGCACAATGCAACAACCCCAAGTCTACGGCACAAAACACAACTTTCCAAACACATTGAAACGATGAAATATGGAGTGTAATGACACATGTTTCGGCTCTGAAATGGCATACAAAATGACTTCGAATTATGCAAACAACTCATGTAATGCATGTTGAATGGCTCAAGCATCGAAACTAATGAAGTGTATTACACTATAGGCATGCAAGGCAATGCTCAAATGGCCAAACCAACTCCAAACAGACCCTATGCAGGCCCAAAACAGTAGCAAAATGAGTTGGGATGATGGCTTGAAAGGCACGAAAATGAAGCTCATGCAATGGCTCACAAAATAGGATATAAAAGCACAACTCTCAATGGCACTTAAAGAGTGGTAAACATGGAAGTATGGCAGCCTTATATGCTCTAAAATATCATGCTCAATGATGCCAAAACATGAAAATACCTCAAGCTAAGCATGTAAGGGACTTCAAAACTCGAAGCTAGTCAAGGCTATTGCACTACAAGCATGCATGACAAACATCTTTCGACCAAGAGGCCTCAAAATAGAGCTAAGGCAGCCCAAAATATGAATAAAACCAGGTTGAAGCATGGCCAAAATATGCTAGAATAGAGGGCCAAAACATCATGCATTCTAAGCTAGTAAACATGATTTAGACTACAAGCATATGAAGCATGTGAGAGGCCACCAAATCAGCCAAAAATAGAGTCATGGCATGCCAAATGATGACCAAAAACCCACTAAAATATGACCAACACATGCAAGAATGACATGCTACTTTGATAAGCCACAAAAGGGATTACTCTACACATGCAAGAGGCAAACCCAAGGTGACCAAACCAGCTATACACAGAGTCTAGGCAGGTCCTACAAGTCACCAAAAAGTGCCTGAACCGAGCCTTGAAAGTATGAAAACATATGCTCCTTTGATAGGCCAAAAATGCAAGCAAAGAAGACCAAAAGAGAGGGGGTCACCCCTCTCTGATTTAGGGCCTCAAAACCACATACCAACCACTAAAAATCCACTGGATTTCAGTGGCTAAAAGACCATACAAGGATTAACTCAAAGGCCTTATGGCATGGCACAAAACAAGGCCAAATTGGGCATGCAAGAGGGAAGACGACCCTCAACACCAAAGGGGCCTTAAACAAACATGAAAAACACTTAAATATGGAGTTTTTTCAGTTGACAACAAAGCTCAAATAAGCATGCAAGTATGGCTAAAAGAGTGATCAAGACAAAGCTTAAAAAGAGAGAAAAGAGATTACCCTTGAAGCTCAGCAAAACCAGCAGGTTCCTCAGCCAGAAACCACCCTTTTAACCTCTAAAAATAACCTCCAGGAACCTCAGTTCAATGGTAAGGAGGTATGGCTAAGAGTTGGGGTGTTAAAGGTCAAGAACAATACACACTTTTGGCACCAAATATAGAGATAGAGGGGAATATAGAGAGGGAGATATATGTATATGCCCTAAGCCAACTTCAAAACCTAGAGAATGGAGAGGAAGCCTCTCTCTTATAGAGAAACAACTCTCAAGCTTCTTGAGGAAGCCAAGAGCCCCAAGCAATCCCTCCATACACGTGTATGGATGATACAGTCTGTGCCCTCCAACTGGCACAGCTGGTATCCATAAACTCTGTAAAATATGCAGGAAGGCCACCGACCAGAAAAAATGGTCGGCCGACCACTTTTTCTGGTCGGCCTGCTACTTTTTTTGGTTTTTCAGGACAAAAAGTGGTCTCCCAGAAAGAAAATTAGTCGGCCAGTGGCTTCCAAGGCCAAAAAGTGGTCAGCTAGTGTCTAAAATGAAGCCCCAGAAGTTATCTTTCCAATGGCACCAGCCTTGCATCAAAATTCCAACTGTGCAAAACGTTATGCCTGTTGTGGTGAAGCCGCGCAGTTTCGGTCCAACCGGATTGATGCCCTATTTTAACCAACCATATCTCCCCCGTCCGGACTTGGTTTTAGGAGATTCTTGAGTGAAAAAAGAAGCCCTGGAAGTAAGCTTCCCAATGGTGGTGGCCTCATAGCTGAAATCCAAGTATTCAAATGAATAGACCCGATTCAGCGAGGGCTGCTTGACTCTCTCTTAACGGTTCATGCCCATTTTCTCCCCCAACTGGATTTCTTTCCTCTTCTCCTCTTTTCTTCAACTTCAAACCCCTAAGTAACGTGATTTGAAAGATTTTTTCAAAGATTTCATCTCTCTTTCATTCATTTCCACTTTGTCCTGGCTCGGTTTACTGAAAAGCGCAACATTTAACAAAATGTGAGCCTCGGAACATTGTAGGAACTTTATTTCAAAAATATTTTGAAAGAAAGGGTTTCAAGGTCTAAAATCTTTTGATCAAGATTGTTTTGGTCCAAAAGGGGTATGATGTTGAGATTTGACTCTCTCCCTGCCGATGAAACTGAACCTTTGCCCTGCACACCTTTCTTTATCAAGTAAATCATCAATAGTGCCCAAGTTTTAAGGGCGGTCAAAAATGGAGTGTCTACAGTTGCCCCTCTTTGACAGAACTCAGAAGTCAAGAAGTGACGGGAGTGAATGTCAAAGCCCAGAGACGACCCATTTTTGACAAGGTCGAAGACTTAGACAAACAAATAAAGTACAGGTAAATAAATGGTTGCGCCCGCAGGCTGTCTACGTATCCCTTTGCAAGAAATCAAACCAGCGTAGTTCAGGGGCAGGATGCAAAATCTTATGCAGAGAGATTTTGATAATTGGACTTATACGCTATGCGAAGCCGGTTTGATAATTCAGGATTTATGCAATGCACTGCAATGTAATAGCTAGGAACTGAAGGTACCTTACAGGGGCACTTGGCAATGACCTACCTCATGCTACTGGGGACCTTTCCCTTCTTCTCGGTTGAACCGCAGGTACTACTTTTCTCCTTGACTATGGTCGCAGCTATCCCTATTCTCCAACAGGGTGACAGACTAGGTTGGTTCAGTATCCAGAATTAAGGCGCATACACATGCTATCTCAATCTATGGGGCTACCATACAGATTTCAAGCCGAGGATATACCCCTGGGTATTTAAACTAGACTTTAGTCTTGAAAATTCGGAACCTTTGCGTTCTAGGCATGAGCCATTCGAACTCTAGTTTCCACCGTCTCAGTTGGTCTCCTAGGAACTCACCGCAAACACAGGCGGGTGGCTGTACCAGACCACCGGAAGTCGTTCGGGCACGACAAACACCAAAGGAATTGCACCTTTAGAGGATTTAAGGTCTCCTAGACCGGAATAAAACAGATATGATGCAATGGATGTAAAAGATAGAGCAAAAGATGCAAATGAGGTAACGCACTCCAACCACGCTGGAATCGTGAGAGGATGAAGAACAAAGAAAACCAATCAGGAGCGTGTTCCACGCAACTGGAGATAAATTCAAAACACACTGAAATTGTGTGAGGAAGGGGACAATCTAACCACACTGAAATCGTGAGAAGTGGCCTGAAAACAACCGCCTAGGTGTATACACAACGCAACCTGAGATGAATTCCAAACACGCAGAAATTGTGTGAGGAAAAGAACACTCTAACCACGCTGAAATCGCGAGAAGAGGCTTGAAAACAACCACCCAGGTGCATACACAACGCAACCTGGGATCAATTCCAAACACGCTGAAATCGTGTGAGGAAAGGGACACTCAAACCACGCTGAAATCGTAAGAGGAGGTCCGAAAACAAACCGCCAGGTGCGTACACGACGCAACCTGAGATAAATTCCAAACATGCTGAAATCGTGTGAGGAAAGGGACACTTAAACCATGCTGAAATCGTAAGAGGAGGTCCAAAAAAGAAACGCCAAAGTGCGTACACGACACAACCTGGGATGAATTCCAAACACGCAGAAATCGTGTGAGGAAAGGGACATTCAAACCACGTTGAAATCGTGAGAGGAGGTCTGAAAATAAACTGCCCAAGTGCGTACACGACGCAACCTGAGATAAATTCCAAATACGCTGAAATCATGTGAGGAAACGAACACTCAAACCACATTGAAATCGTGAGAGGAGGTCGAAAACAAAATGCCCAAGCACGTACACGACGCAACCTGGGATGAATTAAAAACACACTGAAATCGTGTGAGGAAATGGACACTCAAACCACGCTGAAATCGTGAGAGGAGGTCGAAAACAAAACGCCCAGGTGTGTACACGACGCAACCTGAGATAAATTCAAAACACGCTGAAATCGTGTGAGGAAACGGACACTCAAACCACGCTAAAATCGTGAGAAAAGGCCTGAAAACAACTGCCTAGGTGCGTACACAACGCAACCTGAGATAAATTCCAAACCTGCTGAAATCATGTGAGGAAACGAACACTCAAACCACGCTGAAATCGTGAGAGGAAGTTGAAAACCAAATGCCCAAGCGCGTACACGACGCAACCTGGGATGAATTCCATACACGCTGAAATCGTGTGAGGAAAAGGGATACTCGAACCACGCATAAATCGTGAGAGAAGGTCGAAAACAAAACACCCAGGTGCGTACATGACGCAACCTGAGATAAATTCCAAACACGCTGAAATCATGTGAGGAAACGGACACTCAAACCACGTTGAAATCGTGTGATGAGGCCCAAAAACAACTGCCTATGTGCGTGCACGACGCAACCTGAGATAAATTCCAAACACGCTGAAATCATGTGAGGAAACGGACACTAAAACCACGCTGAAATCGTGAGAGGAGGTCGAAAACAAAACGCCCAAGCGCGTACACGACGCAACCTGGGATGAATTCAAAACACGATGAAATCGTGTGAGGAAAGGGACATTCAAACCACGCTGAAATCGTGAGAGGAGGTCGAAAACAAAACGCCCATGCGCGTACACGACACAACCTGGGATGAATTCTAAACACGTTGAAATCGTGTGGGGAAAAGGACACTCAAACTATGCAGAAATCGTGAGTGGAGGTCGAAAACAAAACGCCCAGGTGCGTACACGACGCAACTTGAGATAAATTCCAAACACGCTGAAATCATGTGAGGAAACGGACACTCAAACCACGCTGAAATCGTGAGAGGAGGTCGAAAACAAAACGCCCAAGTGCGTAGACGATGCAACATGGGATGAATTCCAAACACGCTGAAATCGTGTGAGGAAAAGGGATACTCAAACCATGCTGAAATCGTGAGAGGAGGTCGAAAACAAAACGCCCAGGTGCGTACACGACGCAACCTGAGATAAATTCCAAACACGCTGAAATCGTGTGGGGAAACGGACACTCAAACCACACTGAAATCGTGAGAGGAGGTCCGAAAACAAACCGCCCAGGTGCTTACACGACGCAACCTGAGATAAATTCCAAACACGCTGAAATCATGTGAAGAAACGGACACTCAAACCGCGCTGAAATCGTGAGAGGAGGTCGAAAACAAAATGCCCAGGTGCGTACACGATGCAACCTGAGATAAATTCCAAACACGCTGAAATCGTGTGAGGAAGCGGACACTCAAACCACGCTGAAATCGTGAGAAGGGGCCTGAAAATAACTGCCTAGGTACGTACACGACGCAACCTGAGATAAATTCAAAACACGCTGAAATTGTGTGAGGAAACGGACACTCAAACCACGCTGAAATCATGAGAGGAGGTCGAAAACAAAATGCCCAAGTGCATACATAACACAACCTGGGATAAATTCCAAACACGCTGAAATCGTGTGAGGAAAGGGAAAGTCAAACCACACTGAAATCGTGAGAGGAGGTTGAAAACAAAACGCCCAAGCGCGTACACGACGCAACCTAAGATGACTTCCAAACACGTTGAAATCGTGTGAGGAAATGGACACTTAAACCACGCTGAAATCATGAGAGGAGGTCGAAAACAAAACGCCGAGGTGCGTACACGACGCAACCTGAGATAAATTACAATCATGCTGAAATCGTGTGAGGAAACGGACACTCAAACCACGCTGAAATCGTGAGAGTAGGTCGAAAACAAAACGCCCAAGCGCGTACACGACGCAACCTGGGATGAATTCCATACACGTTGAAATCGTGTGAGGAAAGGGACACTGAAACCACGCTGAAATCGTAAGAGGAGGTCGAAAACAAAACGCCCAGGTGCGTACACGACGCAACCTGAGATAAATTCCAAACACGCTGAAATCGTGTGGGGAAACGGACACTCAAACCACACTGAAATCGTGAGAGGAGGTCCGAAAACAAACCGCCCAGGTGCTTACACGACGCAACCTGAGATAAATTCCAAACACGCTGAAATCATGTGAAGAAACGGACACTCAAACCGCGCTGAAATCGTGAGAGGAGGTCGAAAACAAAATGCCCAGGTGCGTACACGATGCAACCTGAGATAAATTCCAAACACGCTGAAATCGTGTGAGGAAGCGGACACTCAAACCACGCTGAAATCGTGAGAAGGGGCCTGAAAATAACTGCCTAGGTACGTACACGACGCAACCTGAGATAAATTCAAAACACGCTGAAATTGTGTGAGGAAACGGACACTCAAACCACGCTGAAATCATGAGAGGAGGTCGAAAACAAAATGCCCAAGTGCATACATAACACAACCTGGGATAAATTCCAAACACGCTGAAATCGTGTGAGGAAAGGGAAAGTCAAACCACACTGAAATCGTGAGAGGAGGTTGAAAACAAAACGCCCAAGCGCGTACACGACGCAACCTAAGATGACTTCCAAACACGTTGAAATCGTGTGAGGAAATGGACACTTAAACCACGCTGAAATCATGAGAGGAGGTCGAAAACAAAACGCCGAGGTGCGTACACGACGCAACCTGAGATAAATTACAATCATGCTGAAATCGTGTGAGGAAACGGACACTCAAACCACGCTGAAATCGTGAGAGTAGGTCGAAAACAAAACGCCCAAGCGCGTACACGACGCAACCTGGGATGAATTCCATACACGTTGAAATCGTGTGAGGAAAGGGACACTGAAACCACGCTGAAATCGTAAGAGGAGGTCGAAAACAAAACGCCCAGGTGCGTACACGACGCAACCTGAGATAAATTCCAAACACGCTGAAATCGTGTGACGAAACGGACACTCAAACCACGCTGAAATCGTGAGAAGAGGCGTAAAAACAACTGCCTAGGTGCGTACACGACGCAACCTGAGATAAATTCCAAACACGCTGAAATCATGTGAGGAAACGGACACTCAAACCACGCAGAAATCGTGAGAGGAGGTCGAAAACAAAACGCCCAAGCGTGTACACGACGCAACCTGGGATGAATTCAAAACACGATAAAATCGTGTGAGGAAAGGGACACTCAAACCACGCTGAAATCGTGAGAGGAGGTCGAAAACAAAACGCCCAAGCGCGTATACGACACAACCTGGGATGAATTCCAAACATGTTGAAATCGTGCGGGGAAAGGGACACTCAAACCACGCAGAAATCGTGAGTGGAGGTCGAAAACAAAACGCCCAGGTGCGTACACGACGCAACCTGAGATAAATTCCAAACACGCTGAAATCGTGTGAGGAAACGGACACTCAAACCACGCTGAAATCGTGAGAAGAGGCCTAAAAACAACTGCATAGGTGCGTACACGACACAACTTGAGATAAATTCCAAACACGCTGAAATCTTGTGAGGAAAGGGAAACTAAAACCACGGTGAAATCGTGAGAGGAGGTCAAAAACAAAACGCCCAGGTGCGTACACGACGCAACCTGAGATAAATTCAAAACACGCTGAAATCGTGTGAGGAAACGGACACTCAAACCACGCTGAAATCGTGAGAAGGGACTTGAAAACAACTGCCAAGGTGCGTACACGACGCAACCTGAGATAAATTCCAAACACGCGGAAACCATGTGAGGAATCGGACACTAAAATCATGCTGAAATTGTGAGAAGAGGTCGAAAGCAAAATGCCCAACTTGTGATGAATTCCAGACACGCTGAAATCGTGTGAGGAAAAGTGATACTCAAACCACGCTGAAATCCTGAGAGGAGGTCGAAAAGAAAACGCCCTGGTGCGTGCACGACGCAACCTGAGATAAATTCGAAACACGCTAAATTCGTGTGAGAAAACGGACACTCAAACCATGCTGAAATAGTGAGAGGAGTTTCGAAAACAAACCGCCCAAGTGCTTACACGACGTAACCTGAGAGAAATTCCAAACACGCTGAAATCATGTGAGGAAACGGACACTCAAACCACGCTGAAATCGTGAGAGGAGGCCAAAAACAAAACGCCAAAGCGCGTACACGATGCAACCTGGGATGAATTCCAAACACACTGAAATCGTGTAAGGAAAGGGGCACTCAAACCGCGCTGAAATCATGAGAGGAGGTCGAAAACAAAATGCCCAGGTGCGTACACGACGCAACCTATGATAAATTCTAAACACGCTGAAATTGTGTGAGGAAACGGACACTCAAACAACGCTGAAATCGTGAGAAGAGGCCTAAAAACAACTACCTAGGTGCGTACACGACGCAACCTGAGACAAATTTAAAACACGCTGAAATCATGTGAGGAAACGAACACTCAAACCACGCTGAAATCGTGAGTGGACGTCGAAAACAAAACGCCCCAGCACGTACACGACGCAACCTGGGATGAATTCCAAACACACAGAAATCGTGTGAGGAAAGGGACACTCAAACCACACTGAAATCGTGAGAGGAGGTCGAAAACAAAACGACCAAGCGCGTACATGACGCAACTTGAGATAAATTCCAATCATGCTGAAATAGTGTGAGGAAACGGACACTCAAACCACGCTGAAATGGTGAGAGGAGGTCGAAAACAAAACGCCCAGGTACATACACGACGCAACATGAGATAAATTCCAAACACGCTGAAATCGTGTGAGGAAACAGACACTCAAACCATGTTGAAATCGTAAGAGGAGGTCGAAAACAAAACGTCCAAGCGCGTACATGACGCAACCTGGGATGAATTCTAAACACGCTGAAATCGTATGAGGAAAGGGAAACTCAAACCACGCTGAAATCCTGAGAGGCGGTCGAAAACAAAACGCCCAAGCGCGTACACAATGGAACCTAAGATGACTTCCAAACACGTTGAAATCATGTGAGGAAAGGGACACTCAAACCACGCTGAAATCATGGGAGGAGGTCGAAAACAAAATGCCGAGGTGCTCACACGACGCAACCTGAGATAAATTCCAAACACGTTGAAATCATGTGAGGAAACGGACACTCAAACAACGCTGAAAACGTGAGAAGAGGCTCGAAAACAACTACCTAGGAGCGTACACAACGCAACCTGAGATAAAGTCAAAACACGCTGAAATCATATGAGGAAACGGACACTCAAACCACGCTGAAATTGTGAGAAGAGGCCAAAAAACAACTGCCTAGGTGCGTACACGACGCAACCTGAGATAAATTCCAAACACGATGAAATCTTGTGAGGAAAGGGACACTCAAACCACGGTGAAATCGTGAGAGGAGGTCGAAAACAAAACGCCCAGGTGCGTACATGACGCAACCTGAGATAAATTCTAAACACGCTAAAATCGTGTGAGGAAACGGACACTCAAACCACACTGAAATCGCAAGAAGAGGCCTGAAAACAACTGCCAAGGTGCGTACACGACGCAACCTGAGATAAATTCCAAACACTTTGAAATCATGTATGGAATCGGACACTAAAACCACGCTGAAATCGTTAGAGGAGGTCGAAAACAAAATACCCAAACGAGTACACGACGTAACCTGGAATGAATTCCAAACACGCTGAAATCGTGTAAGGAAAAGTGATACTCAAACCACGCTGAAATCGTGAGAGGAGGTCGAAAACAAAACACCCAGGTGCGTACACGACGTAACCTGAGATAAATTCCAAACACGCTGAAATCGTGTGGGGAAAGGGACACTCAAACCACGCTGAAATCGTGAGAGGAGGTCAAAAACAAAACGCCAAGGTGCATACAGGACGCAACCTACGATAAATTCCAAACACGCTGAAATTGTGTGAGGAAACGGACACTCAAACCACGCTGAAATCGTGAGAATAGGCCTAAAAACAACTGCCTAGGTGCCTACACGACAAAACCTGAGATAAATCCCAAACACGCTGAAATCATGTGAGGAAACGGGCACTCAAACCACGCTGAAATCGTGATAGGAGGTTGAAAACAAAACGCCCAGGTGCGTACACGACGCAACTTGAGATAAATTCCAAACACGCTGAAATTGTGACAGGAAACAGACACTCAAACCATGCTAAAATCGTTAGAGAAGGTCGAAAACAAAACGCCCAAGCGCGTACACGACGCAACCTAGGATGAATTCCAAACACGCTGAAATCGTGTGAGGAAAGGGAAACTCAAACCACGATGAAATCGTGAGAGGAGGTCAAAAACAAAACATTCAAGCGTGTACACGATGCAACCAAAGATGACTTCCAAACATGTTGAAATCGTATGAGGAAAGGGACACTCAAACCACGTTGAAATCGTGAGAGAATGTCGAAAACAAAACGCTGAGGTGCGTACACGACGCAACTTGAGATAAATTCCAATCATGCTGAAATTGTGTGAGGAAACGGACACTCAAACCACGCTGAAACCGAGAGAAGAGGGTCGAAAACAACTACGTAGGTGCGTACACGACGCAACCTGAGATAAATTCCAAACATGCTGAAATCATGTGGGGAAACGGACACTCAAACCACGCTGAAATCGTTAGAGGAGGTCGAAAACAAAACGCCCAAGCGCGTACACGACGCAACCTGGGTTGAATTGCAAACACGCTGAAATCATGTTAGGAAAAGAGATGCTCAAACCACGCTGAAATCGTGAGAGGTGGTCGAAAACAAAATGCCTATGTGCGTACACGACACAACCTGAGATAAATTCCAAACACGCTGAAATCATTTGAGGAAACGGACACTCAAACCACGCTGAAATCATGAGAGGAGGTTCGAAAAAAAATCGCCCAGGTGCGTACACGACGCAACCTGCGATAAATTCCAAACACGCTGAAATCACGTGAGGAAACAGAGACTCAAACCACGCTGATATCGTTAAAAGAGGTCGAAAACAAAACGCCCAAGTGCGTCCACGACGCTACCAGGTATAAATTCCAAACACGCTGAAATCGTGTGAGGAAAGGGACACTAAAACCACGCTGAAATCGTGAGAGACGTTCGAAAACAAAACGCCCAAGTACGTACACGACGCAACCAGAGATAAATTCGAAACACGCTGAAATTGTGTGAGGAAACGAACACTCAAACCGCGCTAAATTCGTGAGAAGAGGCCTAAAAAAAACTGCCTAGGTGCGTACACGATGCAACCTGAGATAAATTCCAAACACGCTGAAATCATGTGAGGAAACGGACACTCAGACCACGCTGAAATCGTGAGAGTAGGTCGAAAGCAAAACGCCAAAGCGCGTACACTACGCAACCTGAGATGAATTCCAAACACGCTGAAATCGTGTGAGGAAAGGGACACTCAAACCACGCTGAAATCGTGATAGGAGGTCGAAAAGAAAACGCCCAAGCGCGTACACGACGCAACTTGGGATGAATTCTAAACACGTTGAAATCGTGTGAGGAAAGGGACACTCAAACCACGACTAAATCGTGTGAGGAGGTGAAAAACAAAACGCCCAGGTGCGTACACGACGCAACCTGAGATAAATTCCAAACACGCTGAAATCGTGTGAGGAAACGGACACTCATACCACGTTGAAATCGTGGGAAGAGGCCTGAAAACAACTACCTAGGTGCGTACGTGACGCAACCTGAGATAAATTCCAAACACGCTGAAATCGTGGGAGGAAACGGACACTTAAACCACGCTGAAATCGTGAGAGGAGGTCGAAAACAAAATGCCCAAGCGCGTACACAACGCAACCTGGGATGAATCCCAAATACGCTGAAATCATGTGAGGAAAAGGGATACCCAAACTACACTGAAATCGTGAGAGGAGGTCGAAAACAAAACGCCCAGGTGCGTACACGACACAACCTGAGATAAATTCCAAGCACGCTGAAATCGTGTGAGGAAACGGACATTCAAACCATGATCAAGTCGTAAGAGGAGGCTCGAAAATAAACCGGCCAGGTGCGTACACGACGCAACCTGAGATAAATTCCAAACACGCTAAAATCATGTGAGGGAACGGACACTCAAACCACGCTGAAATCGTGAGAGGAGGTCGAAAACAAAACGCCCAGGTGCGTGCATGACGCAACGTAAGATAAATTCCAAACACGCTGAAATAGTGTGAGGAAACGGACACTCAAACCGCGCTGAAATCGTGAGAAGCGGCCTAAAAACTCCTTCCTAGGTGCGTACACGACGCAACCTGAGATAAATTCCAAACACGCTGAAATCGTGTGAGGAAACGGACACTCAAACCACGCTGTAATCATGAGAGGAGGTCCGAAAACAGACCGCCCTGGTGCTTACACGACGTAACCTCAGATAAATTCCAAACACGCTGAAATCATGTGATGAAACGGACACTCAAACCACGCTGGAATCGTGAGAAGAGGCCTGAAAACAACTGCCTAGGTGCGTACACGACGCTACCTGAGATAAATTCCAAACACGCTGAAATCTTGTGAGGAAAGGGACACTCAAACCACGGTGAAATCGTGAGAGGAGCTCGAAAACAAAACGCCTAGGTGCGTACACGACGCAACCTGAGATAAATTCTAAACACACTGAAATAGTGTGAGGAAACGGACACTCAAACCACGCTGAAATCGTGGGAAGAGGCCCGAAAACAACTGCTATGGTGCGTACACGATGCAACCTGAGATAAATTCCAAACACGCTGAAATCATGTGAGGAATCGGACACTAGAACCACGCTGAAATCGTTAGAGGAGATCGAAAAGCAAACGCCCAAACGCATACACGACGCAACCTGGGATGAATACCAAACACGCTGAAATCGTGTTAGGAAAAGTGATACTCAAACCATGCTGAAATCGTGAGAGGAGGTCGAAAAGAAAACGCCCAGGTGCGTACACGACGCAACCTGAGATATATTCCAAATAAGCTGAAATCGTGTGAGAAAACGGACACTCAAACCACGCTGAAATCGTGAGAGGAGGTCCGAAAACAGACCGCCCAGGTGCTTACACGACGTAACCTCAGATAAATTCCAAACACGTTGAAATCATGTGAGGAAACGGACACTCAAACCACGCTGAAATCGTGAGAGGAGGCCGAAAACAAAACGCCAAAGCGCATACACGACGCAACCTGGGATGAATTCCAAAGACGTTGAAATCGTGTGAGGAAAGGCACACTCAAACCACACTGAAATCGTGAGAGGAGGTCGAAAACAAAACGCCCTGATGCGTACACGACGCAACCTGAGATAAATTCCAAACACGCTGAAATCGTGTGAGGAAACGGACACTCAAACCACGTTGAAATCGTGGGAAGAGGCCTGAAAACAACTACCTAGGTTCGTACATGACGCAACCAGAGATAAATTCCAAACACTCTGAAATCATGTGAGGAAATGGACACTCAAACCACGGTGAAATCGCGAGAGGAGGCCGAAAACAAAACACCCAAGTGCATACACGACGCAACCTGGGATGAATCCCAAACACGCTGAAATCGTGTGAGGAAAAGAGATACCCAAACTACGCTGAAATCATGAGAGGAGGTCGAAAACAAAACGCCCAGGTGCGTACACGACGCAAACTGAGATAAATTCCAAGCACGCTGAAATCATGTGAGGAAACGGACACTCAAACCATGATCAAGTCGTGAGAGAAGGCCCGAAAATGAACCGGCCAGGTGCGTACACGACGCAACCTGAGATAAATTCCAAACACGCTGAAATCATGTGAGGGAACGGACACTCAAACCACGCTGAAATCGTGAGAAGAGGTCGAAAACAAAATGCCCAGGTGCGTACATGACGCAACGTAAGATAAATTCCAAATATGCTGAAATAGTGTAAGGAAACGGACACTCAAACTACGCTGAAATCGTGAGAAACGACCTAAAAGCTACTCCCTAGGTGCATACACAACGCAACCTATTCCAAACACGCTGAAATCATGTGAGGAAACGGACACTCAAACCACGCTGAAATCGTGAGAGGAGGTCGAAAACAAAACGCCCAAGTGCGTACACTTTGCAGCCTGAGATGAATTCCAAACACGCTGAAATCGTGTGAGGAAAGGGACACTTAAAGCACGCTGAAATCGTGAGAGCAAGTCGAAAACAAAATGCCCAAGCACGTACACGACGCAACCGGGGATGAATTCCAAACACGTTGAAATCGTGTGAGGAAAGGAACACTCAAACCACACTGAAATCATGAGAGGAGGTCGAAAACAAACTGCCCAGGTGCATACACGACGCAACCTGAGATAAATTCCAAACACGTTGAAATCGTGTGAGAAAACGGACCCTCAACCACGTTAAAATCATGAGAAGAGGCCTGAAAACAACTACCTAGGTGCGTACATGACGTAACCTGAGATAAATTCCAAACACACTGAAATCGTGTGAGGAAACGGACACTCAAACCACGCTGAAATCATGAGAGAATGTCGAAAACAAAACGCCTAAGCGCGTACACGACGCAACCTGAGATGAATTCCAAACACGATGAAATCGTGTGTGGAAAAGGAATACTGAAACCATGTTGAAATCGTGAGAGGAGGTCGAAAACAAACGCCCAGGTGCGTACACGACGCAACCTGTAGACACCCCATTTTTGACCGTCCTCAAAACTTGGTTGTGCTTGTAGGTACACCCAATAACTGGTTCGATTGCTCGCCCAGCATTCGACTGTCGCGGTGGAACGACACCAGTTCGAGTTTCCCGGACCTTGTATCCTTTCTGCCTCATTTTTGGACCCTGACTAGGTCCTGTTAGAGTGGCCCTCATAGTGCACTGCCGGCCACTGATGAAGCCCTGCCGGCCATCAGTGTGGCACTGCCGGCCATTACTGATGGCCGGCACCCCCCCCTATCTCAGCTGGTTTTCAGGCAGATCTTTTGAGCCAGCTGGATTTTCATTTGCTCCCCTCCATACACGTGTATGGAGGGATAGAAGCCTTGAAAAGCTTCGTCAAGAAGCTTTAGCTTTGCATTGTTCTATATAAGGAAGAGCCTTCTTTGTTAGGCAGAGGTCCTGAGTTTTGGAGAGAAAAAAAAGCTGTCTTTCTCTATATTGTATGTATTTTGTGCCTTAGAGTTGGATTTCTTTGCACTTTTGCACTACAACACCTAGATATACACATCCATCCTCCATTCCAGCACTTTGGAAGCCATTTGAGGAGGTTGGAAGCTCAGAATCTTGAACCAAAACCTGCTGGTTTGCTGCTCTTCTAGGGTAAGTCTCTATTTCCCCTAAACTTGCACTTTCTTTGTTCATCTATAAGCCTTACTTGCAAGCATTGTTGGACTTTGTCATGAACTGAAAAAGATCATATTTTGAGCTCCTTTACATGTTTGATCAAGGACTCTTTGCTGTTTGAGGCCTCCTCCTACCACTTGCCTCTTTATTCCTTTTTTTAGGCCTTTTTCTTTTATGATAGTTTGGCCTTATTTGTGATTATTTTCGTAGCTTGATGTAAACTGTAAAGTGCCTTGTTTTGAGCACCTCTTCAACTTTGTTGAAGGGCGCTTTGCCATTTGGGGCCAGCTTCTATCCTTTGTCTTTATCTCTCCTTGTAGGGCCATTTTTGCATCATATCTTAGTCCTACTTGTGAGCATTTTCGAGATTGGTCATAAACTAGAAAAAGTTTCCTTTTGAGCTTATAAACATGTTTGTTTAAGATACTTTTTCTGTTTAGGGTCATTTTCTCCCATGCATGCTTTATCTCTTCATGTTTAGAGCCATACATGTGAGTATTTGTATTGGCCTTGTTTTGGCCTATTAGCCATTGAAATCCAGCGGATTTTCTGTGGCTTAGACACTGTTTGAGAGCCTAAATTAGAGGGGGGTGACCCTCTCTCTCCTTGTCTTGTTTGGTGGCCTTTTTGGCCTTCCAAAGAGACCCCATTTTGCATGCCTCTAGGCCTTGTTCCAGGCCCTTTTCAGTGGGTTTTGGGACCTCTTGAGCCATTTCCAAAGTTGGTTTGGCCTTGTTAAATGTCCATCTTGCATGTGCCTAATAATCCCTTGTGTGGCCCTCCCAAAGAGGCCCCTCATTTTTGCATGCATTGGCTGCATTTCCATGATTATTTGGGTATATTTTGACATGTTTAGTTCACTGATTTTGGCTGGTTTGATGAGTTCTTACCTGCTTCATACACTTGCCATGTAAACCATGTTTGCTAGCTAATCTTGCATGCTATGTTAGTCCATCATGCTAGCACTTTTTGGCCATGCTTTGAACTAGAAATGTTCATGTTTTGGGGCTTCCTTGCCTCTGTATTTATGCTTCTTAGTCAAATAATGCATGCTTTGTATAGCTGTAATGTAACTGACCTTGCAAGCTTCGTGTTTCGGTGATGCATGCATGCTATCTTTGAGATATTTAGATGATTTGGCATCATTTAATGCTTCATTTTAGAGCATGTACCATTGTTAAATTCCCACTTCATCCATGCTTCAAGTGTCTTGGAATGTCGTTCATCATTGCCTAGTTTAAGGCTTAGCTTGTATGCTTGCATGTCTAGGAGTTTGAGCCTTCATTCCAGCATGTTTAAGTCCTTGTTTAGGCTTAATTAAACTCTATCCATGCTTAGTTCTTGTGTTCGTGCAA
>CM069912.1:19504200-19589783 GCA_036172215.1 Camellia granthamiana
ATCATATGTGAATTTTAGTCTAGATTAAAATGATGATTAAATTAAAACTAATATGAATTTGATTCACATACTATATTTTTTTTATTAGTTTTTTAGATAATCATTATGGACTTTATAAATGTAAAAATGGATGATAGGTGTTGTACCCTAAGGTAAAACATGCATGTGCTTACTTTACCTAAAATTTCTCTCTTTTGGATTACAGTTCTTCCCTTGTAAATCTTTGACTATTTTAAGTTCCTTTTAGTGAGAAACACATAAGTATGGATATAATGACAGACTATCTCTTGGAATTTCTATAGCAACAATGTCAAGTGGCAACAATGAAATATTTAACAATTTACAACCTCACCAACTAATTACATTTTCTTTTGTCTTCGTCCAACTTTAATATTGGTTGGCTTGGCTTGTTTACTCTTTGTCTGAGTATGTGGTGCAAAGTAATGGAAAGTTCATAGGACCATTGGTCATAATAGTTTTCCGAAAAATGATCCGTAGCTCGAATTCCGTGGTCCGAATTTGGCTCGAAGCCCAAAACGACGTCGTTTTGGGCTTCGAATTTTTTTTTATTTTCTTTCTTCTCCTCCTTTTCTTGCTTTTTGAATAGAGACAGAAAAGAGAGAGACGGAGAGAGGAGAAAAGAGGAAGACGATGATGATGTTCAAGATGATGAAGACGATGATGAAGGAAATCAGATTGTGTTGAAGAGAGAGATGTATTGTTGTTGTTGTTGAGCACTTTGATTACCAATCTTGTAGCAGCTCCAGCTTTTGTTACAAGATCTCTTCATCAAAAAAATATATTCAAAAAAAGAGAGATCTGGATAGATATAAAGAAATCAGATTGTTTTTCTCCTCTTCAGAATTTTTTTTTTTTTTTTAGATCTGGATCTGTAGATGAAAGAAAAATAAAAAATAAAAAAAATTTGTTGATGATACAGCTATAGCTATTTGATGAACACGTTGTTCTTCCTCGTGTTGATGATGAACACATTGTTCTTCCTCGTGTTCTTCCTAGCTATTTGATCAACAAATTTTTTTTTTTTTTTTTTTAGATCTGGATCTCAACACATTGATTTTTTTTAAAGAAATCAGATTGTTTTTCTCCTCTTCAGAATTTTTATTTTTTTTTAAGATCTGGATCTGTAGATGAAAGAAAAATAAAAAATAAAAAAAATTTGTTGATGATACAGCTATAGCTATTTGATATAGCTATTTGATCAACACATTGTTCTTCCTCGTGTTGATGATGAACACATTGTTCTTCCTCTTGTTCTTCCTAGCTATTTGATCAACAATTTTTTTTTTTTTTAGATCTGGATCTGAACACATTGATTTTTTTTACAAGGATATAGCTATTTGATCTTCCTCGTGTTGATGATGATCATCAACACAACGAATCAGATTGTTCTTGAATTTTTTTTTTTAAAATTTTTTATTCTAGTAGATCCAGATCTGAAGGTAAAGGGGAAAAAAAAATATTGGCTGATCTGATCTCTGTTCTGTATGTTGTTGTTGTTGATGATGATGATATGTTGTTGATGATGATATCTTCTTCCTCCTCTTCTTTCTCCTCTTCTTCTTCTTCTTCTTCTTCTTCTTCCATCTTTCTTCTCCTCGGCTTCTCATCTGTCTGAGATGAAAAAAAAGAAAAAAAAAAAAAAAAAACCAAAATATCAAAACGACGTCGTTTTGATATTTCGGGCCACTCGAGCCACGGGAAATTCGAGCTACGAATCGGAACGGTAGTTTTCCACTCTGCTTACTTATTCAACTGTGATACAGACCCCCAGTGAGGTGGCGAGCCCCCACTGGTTGAAACTTAAAAAAAATAAATAAATAAATAAAACAGTTTTTTTTTTGCCCAATTAAGACACGCCACCTCACTGGGGGTCGACCCCCAGTGGGGGTCCGAAGCATTTTTCCTTACTTATTATATGGTCCTTCAATCATGTAAAGTAGAAAATGCCCATGTGCTGGCAAAGCATCTTCAGTTCCCACCCCTTAAAGCTAGGGAATTAATTGCATATATTCTTGACATAGGTAATGAAGAGAGAGAGAGAGAGAGAGAGAGAGAGGGAAAAAAAAAATCAGTGTAGTTGATGATCCTGCAATTCTCCCAAGTGATTCAAAGAGCTTGGTGTTAATTGGTCTTTCAATCTTGATACTAGGGTTCAAATTTTTTTTTTTTTTTTTGTGTGTTAATTATGAGATTAAATTATGTATCCTAACTAATTATGAATCCCAATAACATGTTTAGATATAAAAGGGGCTTTCGAATTGCCAATTTTCTACAAAGCAAGGATCGAAACCTTGCTATTACCACTGGGCTAGCCTGATGGCTCAAAGTATGAGTAGCTTGTTTCGTAAAAATGGAAAAAGTTCAATTTATTATAAAATATAGTATCAAAATATGTATAAATGTAGAGTTTTACATCAAATAAAAAAAAATAGAATCGGTGATAATATATATTGGATAGACTTTTCACTTACATATTTATAAATACAAATTTTAAATAATATATGTTGGATCTTGATATTACATATGTACTTGAAAGTTTATGCCTGACAAATTGGGTTTCATTGCGCTATTTGATATGCAAAACATCTATTCCAATCTTTATCAGAATTTTTTTTAAAGAAAAGAAAAATTCCATTTAGTTACCAATGCTATTTCTCAATATTACATAATATATGCGTTTTTAAAGAAAAATATTAGAATCTTGGTAGTTGGAGAGATCTTCGGAAGATCTTCCTCTTTAATAACAATGATGTGAAAATATAATTTAAAATGCATGATAAAACCATACATTTACGCTGTGTTTGATTGGGGGATTTGGGAAAGGAAATGGAAAGAGAAATGGAAATGAAAGGAAAAAGAGAAAGAATTAATAGGATTCCAAATCCCAACTATGTTTGGTTGCGTTGGGAATCGAAGGAGGAAAAGAAATCATTTCTCATGAACTCTCTCATTATCCTTCATCACACACATAATTGTAGTCATGAATTGCAATAACAAAAAATAAGGTTGCACATGATCAAAGTGCTATTTGTTTTTTAGAAAAAAAATAAAAAATAAAAAAATTAATTAATTATTTATTTTTAAAAAAATATAAAAATTAAAAATTAATTTGATAAAAATAAAAAATTGTAAAAATTAATTGGAAAATATAACTAAACAGTTAATTTTATGTAAAAAGTTATAAAAAATATAAAAAAATGATTATGGACAATTCTGGACTGAGGCAAACTCTCTCAGTTCCAGAATTCTGGACAATAAAAATGATTATTTTATCTTAATATAATGATTATTATTATCTTAATATAAAAATAATTATTATTATCTTAATATCTTAATAAAAATATAAAAAAATGATTATTATTATCTTAATATAAAAAATATAAAATTCTGGACAATAAAAATGATTATTTTATCTTAATTGAAATATAACTAAACAGTTCCAGAATTGTAATGCTGTCAATTCTGGACAATTCTGGACTGAGGCAAACTCTCTCTCCCCGCTAAATTTTTCCCTCAGTTTTTCCGGTCTTTTCTCACAAATATAAAATAGAATTGATGTTCTCCTATTTCTTTATTTATTTCTCACTGTCTTTCTTTTCCCATATATTTTTTATTATAACCAAACATAAATAGGATTACATTTCTCATTCCTTTTCCAAATCCCACCCCAAATCCCCCAACCAAACACAGCATTAACATATATAGTCAATGAAAGATACTGTGGGGATATATTTCTGGGACTCAACACGTGGCAAGGGGATGCCGACATGTCACCCGGGGTGCTATGTGTAACAGTAAGA
The DNA here is from genome assembly GCA_036172215.1 of Camellia granthamiana. NCBI lineage: Eukaryota > Viridiplantae > Streptophyta > Magnoliopsida > Ericales > Theaceae > Camellia > Camellia granthamiana. The sequence goes on from CM069912.1 coordinate 19,508,022, forward strand.
TTCTTGCCAAGGAACTCTACTATTTTCCGAGGTAAACTCAGGAGACATCTCAATCTGGGCTAAAGGCCTCGAACCTCGGCTTAGCATACAAAGGCCGAACTACCCGCAGAAGAGTAAGCCGAGGTTTATATTATTAAATATTATCTTGGTTAGGTGGATGTCCAGCCTAGTGGAGAAAACCGTGAGGCCATCATTTCACCAACAAGCTGGCCTTGAGGCCATGCGAAATAGCCACGAGGCCATAGGCGGCCATGTGCAGAAAGAATGTGCTTTTACCTGAAAAGCTGCCAAAAGTGCTTTGGTGGGCTGGCAAGGCAGCTCAAAAGCTGTGAGCTTCCCCATCTCTATTCCGATGTATATATAGAGATGGAGGACGAGATATAGAGGGGGGATTAAGAGGGAATTCATTCTGAAGAGAGCATATACAACTACGAGCCAATTGTAACATTTACAATTATATACTCAGAAAGTGAGAGTTACTGAGAGCAAAACTGTAATTCTTGTTATTACTCATAGTGAAACACCTCGGCGCACCCGTGGACGTAGGCAATTATTGCCGAACCACGTAAATCCTTCTTGTCTTTGTGTTATTGCTTGTTCCATCTATTCTGCCTGTGCTACTACTGCTGACTCACTAAGATAGGCAGTGTGGCCGAGAAAAATAACCCACACAATTTGGCGCCGTCTGTGGGAAAGATAGACGAATAGATGGCTAGCAACGCACAGAACGAGAGGATCGGGGATGACATTCCAGCTGAAAATGACACGCCTATTGACCTGGATGCCGAAGGAGGCAACCACAACGACCAAACCCGTGGCCAGGGGCACGGGGGCAAAAACGTCGTCCAGGAGGACGACACTTCGAAGAAGACGGATCAGGATAGCTATTACAAGGAGGATAACCTCCAGGTATGGAAGGATAGATGCAGACGAAGGGATGAGGAAGTCAAGGACCTCGCAACCAAGTTGGCCGACCTGCAGTCGGTAGTCAACTTCATGATGCAAACCAAGGTCATGCAGCCACCATACCCACTGCAGGATACGCCAATCCCAGCAGTTAAAGCTCGGAATGAAGGAAGGACAACGACACCCGACGCATCACAACGCTCCAGGAGCAAGGGGCACCCTCACCCGCCCTCCGAGGACGTCGGCAAGTCCCAGAGGACACATAATGAAAAGGATGGGGAACCAAGAGAACATCGGCAAGTACAAAAGCAGGCTCTCTGCTTTGACACAACCCGTGGAGAAAGATCTAAACGGGCGCACCACGACGCCGAGAGCAGTGTGCCGAAGGGGCTCAAATCAAAAGATAGCCGAGCTCCAGGGAGAAGCAAAGAAGACTTGAGAAACTATCTCAAGAGAAGGGAACAGAACGCCGAAGCCGAGGTAACCTCACTCGTCAAGCCGAGGACACCATTCTCGGTAGAACTGGACAAGTTTGTAGCTCCAAAAAGATTCAGCATGCCGAGGTTCCAAATCTATGATGGTAAGTCAGACCCTAACTTCCATGTTGGATTATTCCTGAACTCAATGGCGTTATATAGTGGAAATGAGCCTTTGCTCTGCAAAGTATTCCCTTCGTCCTTTGGGGAAATTGCATCGGATTGGTTCCACAAACTACCAAAGGGAAGTGTAAAGACTTGGGAAGGCCTGGCCGAGATGTTTGTGGCCAGGTTCGTGACAAACAAGCTACAGCCATTACGGGTGGACGCATTAATGGCTTTAAAAATCAGCAAGGATGAAGGGCTAAGGGCCTATGCAAAGAGATACTACGAGGTGTTCAACCGAATACCCGAATGCAACCAGGAGGTAGCAGTTGTATCCTTCAAGAACGGCCTGAAGGAAGACTGTTCACTACGGAAATCTTTGGCAAAGACATTGCCAAAGAACATGGAAGAACTCATGGCAAGGATTGAAAAATATGCTAGAGCCGAGGAGGATACATCGGCATCAAAACAGGTCAAACATGAGCAACGGAGTGACTCGCCAAAGCGAAGCCGAGGTAACAACGGCTTCAGCAAGACGGAGATAGAGCTGAGGGCTAAACAAGCAGTAACAACCGTGTTCCGAATTCCAATTCACAAGATGCTAGGAAGAATAAGGGGCCAGCCCTATTTCAGAACACCGGCAAGGCAACCTGGGGAGTTTATGGGGAGAAACTCGGACAGACATTGCTCATACCACAATGAAAATGGACATACAACACAGGGTTGCAGAGCCCTGAAAGCCCACTTGGAAGATCTGGTGAGACAAGGCCACTTGAGAGACCTTGTTGATGAGACCAGAACAAGGGAAGAACAGGCAAGATTGCCACAGGCGGAAGCAGCCCCGCCACCACCACAACCCCGAGCAGACAGACCTCGGGTTGTAAATGTTATTCACTCCAAGGTGAATGAGAACGAAATTCGGGGAGAAACCCAAAGAGCGAAGCACTTGCAGCACGTGAACCAGGTCGGACTGAAAAGACCTCGGCCAGAAGACTGCCAACTTCAGATGTTAACCTTCACTGAGGCCGACCTAGAGATGGTCCAGCACCCACATAATGATGCCTTGGTAGTATCCCTCCAGGTTGGGGAGTGCCAAGTAAAACGCATCCTGATTGATCCAGGAAGTTCTTGTGACATCATGTACGTTAGATGTTACAAGGAGCTCGGCCTTCACCGCGACGACCTGGAGCAGTCAACTGGTCCGATGGTCGGCTTCAATGGAACACCGACGTGGCCACTGGGTGCAACAAGCTTAGAAGTACAAGCAGGCACCAAGAAGATCACAACCGAGTTCATTGTGATTGATACACCCTCACCATACAACATCATCATGGGCAGGCCGTGGTTGCATGCAATGGGGGCAGTACCTTCAACATTGCACCAAGTTCTGCGGTTCCCAACGGAGCACGGGATAGAAGAGATCCGAGGAGATCAACTGCAGGCGAAGAATTGCTCCATGGCAGCAATGAAAGCTACCTGCAATGTTCGAGAACCTGCAACGGCCGAGTATGAAGATGAGGACATGGAAGTCCTGGAAGATGTCGGCAAGGAGCCAGCCGAGAAGAGCGAGGAATCACTAAAGAAAATTCTCGTCCAGGAGGGCGATGAGGAAAGATTTTTTCTTCTCGGTTCAGGCTTAGCCGAGGAAGAAGAAAGAGAACTGGAGGCCTTTTTGAGAACAAACATAGAAGTGTTCGCTTGGACACCTTATGAAATGCCTGGCATTGAACCCGAGGTCACATGCCACAGACTAAACGTCCACATATCGGCTAAACCTGTGATCCAGCGGGCAAGAAGACCGACATTGGTGCATGTCGAAGCTGTGGAGGAAGAAGTTGACAAACTTCTAGAAGCCAGGGCCATCAGAGAGGTCAATTACCCAACATGGTTGTCCAACACCGTGGTGGTAAAGAAGAAGAACGGAAAATGGAGGGTTTGTGTCGATTTTACAAGCCTAAATAAAGCATGTCCCAAAGATAGCTTCCCTCTGCCAAAAATTGACCAGCTGGTAGATGCTACATCGGGACATGGAAGGATGAGCTTCCTGGACGCTTACCGAGGTTATCACCAGATAGCCATGTACCCTCCAGATGAGGAAAAGACAGCTTTCATCACCCCGAAGGGCCTATACTGTTACAGGGTGATGCCTTTTGGATTAAAGAATGCAGGAGCAACTTACCAAAGGTTGGTGACCAAAATGTTCAAACAACAGATAGGCCGAACAGTGGAAGTCTACATCGACGACATGGTCGTGAAGACCAAGGAGTCAGAAAATCATCTCGCCGACCTGGCCGAGGTATTCAATATACTGAAAACATATCGGCTCCGACTCAACGCATCAAAATGCGCGTTTGGTGTTGGATCTGGTAAATTTTTAGGGTACTTGGTAACCAGAAGGGGAATAGAGGCCAGCCCAGATCAGATCAAGGCTATCTTGGATCTTCAGAGTCCAACCTCGGCCAAACAGGTTCAAATGCTCACTGGCAGAGCAGCAGCCCTAAACAGGTTCATAAGCCGAAGTTCGGACAAGTGTAAACCCTTCTTCAACCTGGTAAAGAAGACTGCAGACTTCCTGTGGACCGAAGAATGTGAAGCCGCATTGGCCGATCTGAAAAAGTACATGATCACGGCTCCAGTCCTCTCGACACCAGAGCCCGGGGAAGAATTGTTTCTGTACTTAGCCGTGTCAGAGCATGCGGTAAGTGCAGTACTTATCCGAGAAGAGCAGGGAGAACAAAAAGCTGTCTACTATGTGAGTAAGACCTTGGCCAGCGCTGAAACAAGGTACTTGCCACTGGAGAAGTTAATGTTGGCCTTAGTCATGGCCTCAAAAAAGTTGAACCACTACTTCCAAGCACACAAGATAGTGATACTAACAGAACACCCATTGAAGTCCTTATTGCAACAAGGAGACTTAACAGGAAGAATTGCAAGATGGGCAGTGGCCTTGGGCCAGTATGACCTGGAATTCAGGCCAAGGACAGCAATCAAGGGACAAGTTCTGGCCGACTTTGTGGCAGAATTCACGCCGGAGTCCATTGAACATCGGCCTCCCTTGAGCCGAGATGAACCAGGTCCCAGCAAGCAAGAAGCATCCCGGCAAACAGCAGAAGACCAAAGAAAGGAAAAGCTCAGACCGTGCAGCATATACATCGGCGACTCATTCAGACTCTTTGTGGACGGAAGTTCAAACCGACGAGGAGCGGGGGCAGGAGTACTGCTGATATCCCCAGATGGAGAGTTTATAGAGCAGTCCATCCGTTTGGGGTTCAAGGCCTCAAACAATGAAGCTGAATACGAAGCATTGATTGCCGGACTAAAACTTGCAGCAGCAGCAGAAGCCGACGAGGTAATAGTTTTTTGCGATTCACAATTAATTGTTAACCAATCAACAGGAGAATTTGCAGCCAGGGACGAGAGGATGTCGGCATATGCAAAGGAAGTAATCAGGTTAGCCGAGCTATTTCAGAACTGCCGACTTCTTCAAGTTAGCCGAGATGATAACAGCCACGCCGATGCGTTGGCCAACCTGGCGAGTTCAATGCAGACTGGAAAGCCAAGAACAATCATGATCGACTACATGTCGGGTCCGAGCATAGAACCACGGAGCGCAAAGCAGGAAGCAATGTGCGTGGACATGGGGCCGAGCTGGATGGATGCAATTGTTGCATTCCTTAAAGAAGGAAAACTGCCAGAAGATCGCAAGGAGGCACACAAAGTCAGACTGAAGTCGGCAAGATTCAGCTTGACCTCGGACGGACATCTCTACCGAAGGTCCTTCACTGGACCCCTTTTAAGGTGCGTACACCCTTTTCAAGTTGAAGATTTTTTATATGAAATTCATGAAGGGATTTGTGGAAGCCACACTGGGGGCAGATCATTAGCCCATAGGGCCATTACCCAAGGGTATTGGTGGCCATATATGCAAAAAGATGCCGAAGCATATGTGAAGAAGTGTGAACAATGTCAGAGGTTTGCACCTTTGATTCATCAGCCTGCAGCCGACCTGAATCCAGTATCCAGCCCTTGGCCGTTTGCCCAATGGGGCATGGATCTGGTCGGCCAACTTCCCCAAGCAACAGGCCAGAGAAAATACTTGTTGGTGGCGACAGATTACTTTACAAAGTGGATAGAGGCAGAACCACTTGCTAAAATCCGAGATGTGGATGTCAAGAATTTCATATGGAAGAACATCATCACGAGATTTGGCATCCCCAGAGCCATTGTAGCCGACAACGGAACACAGTTCGACAGCAAGCTCATCAAAAACTTCTGTGCAAAATTCAAGATCAAGAACTACTTCTCAACACCGAGTTTCCCTCAAAGTAATGGGCAGGCAGAAGCTTCTAACAAAGTAATTCTGGATGGAATCAAGAAGAGGTTGCAAGCAGCAAAAGGGAAGTGGGTAGATGAATTACCCAATGTGCTTTGGGCATATCGGACTACGCCGAGAAGATCAACTGGGGAATCTCCTTTTGCCATGGCCTATGGCACAGAAGCAGTCATCCCACTGGAGGTCGGCATCCCAGGGATCCGAACCCAGGGAGTTGAAAATGGGACTAATGACATACTCTTAGCCCGAGATCTGGATCTTTTAGAAGAACGAAGAGAGAAGGCTGCAATTCAGCTTGCAGTGTACCAGCAACAACTTGCCAGAGCATACAACAAGAAGGTCAACCCAAGAGATTTTCAGGTCGGCGACCTGGTCTTGAGGAAAGTGGTCGGCAACAAGAAAGATCCCAGGGAGGGCAAGCTTGGCCCAAACTGGGAAGGGCCTTACAGGATTACCTCGGTGCTAGGTAATGGAGCATATCGGCTTGAGGATAATGATGGCAAAGCATTGCCGAGACCCTGGAACACTTGCAATTTGAAGTTTTTCTACCATTGAAATGATTATTACTAGTGGCCGATGTCATATGATTGATGCTTGAAGACTTGAAAAATGAGAACCCAAGTGGAACTCAGGTTCACATTGGGGGCAGAGAGGATGCAAGGGAGCCGAGAAAAAATTTAGCCTACCACTTGTTGAAATTTGTAGCAATTTACAAGTTGGTCTGGCCGGTACAAATTTAGCCTATCACTTGTTGAAATTTGTAGCAATTTACAAGTTGGTCTGGCCGGTACAAATTTAGCCTATCACTTGTTGAAATTTGTAGCAATTTGCAAGTTGGTCTGGCCGGTACAAATTTAGCCTATCACTTGTTGAAATTTGTAGCAATTTACAAGTTGGTCTGGCCGGTACAATTTTAGCCTACCACTTGTTGAAATTTGTAGCAATTTACAAGTTGGTCTGGCCGGTACAAAGCTTTGCTTCGCTTGTTGAAATTTGTAGCAATTTACAAGTTGAAGTTAAGCCGAGATAATTCCTTAGCTTCACTTGTTGAAATTTGTAGCAATTTACAAGTTGAAGTTAAGCCGAGAAGATTCCTTGACTTCACTTGTTGAAATTTGCAGCAATTTACAAGTTGGAGTCAAGCCGATATATTGTCATCTGTGGAAATTCGCGCCAAGTATAGCCGATATCAATTTACAGGTTCATGTATATTGTTTAATTCTTGTTGAAGTTTATGTCGACTTACAAGTATACGATTGTTTATAACTTGAGTAAAGTTTATTGGTCGTATTAATTCTTGTTGAAATCCGACATGAGATCATATGTTTACAAGTTGATCAGGCCAATTTCAAAGCTTAGCTTCGCTTGTTGAAATTTGTTGCAATTTACAAGTTGAAGTTTAGCCGAGATGCTTCCTTGACTTCACTTGTTGAAATTTGTAGCAATTTACAAGTTGGAGTCAAGCCGAGATATTTGTTTCTCTTCGCTTGTTGAAATCTGTTGCGATTTACAAGTTGAAGGAAAGCCGATGTTATCGCCTATAATTTGAAACTATATATGATCATTTGTCGAAATTTGCAACAATTTACAAGTTGAGATTATTGTTTAAACCTTGTTGAAATTTGTAGCAATTTACAAGTGGATTACTATTTAAACACTTGATTATAATTTGAGAAAAGTTTGCGTGTTGAGATTTGCAGCAATTTACAGGTTACAGTTAGGCCGACGTATTACCATCTGTTGAAATTTACAGGTTGAGGTAACAGTTGAGATTACTGTTTAGCACTTGACAAAACTTGGTTAACCGTTGTTGAAATTTGTAGCAATTTACACGTTGGGCAGACTGAGATTGTTGTTTGAACACTCATTGGAACCTGAGAAAAGCTAACATTGAATATTATACGTTTTATGAAAGATTGCAGGACGGTTTTCTGCCGAAGTAAAATTTTGCAGGTGTTATACCCGTGGTATGTTATCCCGAGAAGATTACACAGAGAAGGAGGAGTATGAAAATTATGCAAAATATTCTAAGTATAAAGCTACACAGAAGCAGTAAAGAGAAATTAAAGACTGAAGCATTCAGATCAAACAGTTATACATAAAGAAGGCACTATTACCAAGCAAGGGTCAATTGTTCTTAAAGCAAAAAAGGCACATCGGCCATAAAGATTACAGTGTTTACAAAACATCAACAAGAAGAAAACAAAGTACAAAAGGAATCAGGGCTGTCCTTCAACTTGAACAGATGGTTGGGTTGGAACCTCGGAGGACTCTGGAAGAACCTCTTTGGTAACTTGTTGTTCCACAACCTCTGCGTTTTCTTCTGTCGCAACCTCAGCTTGTTTATCTGCTGCAACCTCGGCCTCCTTGTCTGCCGCAACCTCAGCATCAATCTCAGCAAGGGTTTCATCAACACTTCTCTCTGCCAAAAGAAGGTCAGAGGATAGCGTGCCGATGTCTGCCTTTTTGGGAGCAGCTTCAACGTCCTCATCTCCAGTCAAGTCCAAGACTTCTTCACCCTTGGAAGGAGACCTGGCCTTCCTTACCAGGGCTTCATCTTCTTCTTCATCTTCGTCTTCAGCCTCGGCTTCAGAATCATCTTCTTCAGCCTGGCTTGGAGGTGGAGGAAGAGGACAAGGAAGACGCATAGCCTTGGTCTTGCGCCATGGCGAGTCGGCTGGTAGATCAAGCTTTTTGGCCAAAGCATTCCAACCTAGGACGAATCCTTTGTTGCATGCTTGCTTGACCTGAAGCTTATAATCTTCAGCAACGTCGGCCATGCCTTGGTTGTAGGCAGCAGTGACTTCGGCTTTCTTGGTGGCCAGAGCATCTCTAAGCTCTTTCTCGGCTTCAGCCTTCTTAGCCTCGGCTTCCTTTTTCTCGGCCTCGGCAACTTTTCTTACGTTTACAGCGGCCTCAGCTTTTTGAAAAGCAAGTGATTGGGCCTTTGTAGCTTCCGCAGCCTGATCTTCCAGCTTTTTCATTTTTAGTTCGTTGGCCCTGTTTTGTTTATGGAGAAGAGCGAACTCCTTCTCCATGTCTTCTAACCTCTTCGCAGTCTCAAAAGCCTGCATGGAGAAGGTATGGGCATGTTGGATGGCCTGGGAGAATACAAGGCAAAGGTTATTATAAACATTTCAAAAATTTTACAAGTATGAAAGGCAAATGGTCAACTTCAAAGACTTACTTGGACCGAATGCTGCATCATGAGAGTGTAATTCTCATAGCCACTCTTCTTCTCATTCTTCGCCATATCACCGTCCAGAAGGACAGCAGTGCTAAGTGCCACGCCAATTTCGGGATCGGCTGCACTTTCATTAGTGTACACTGGCCTGTCTTCAAGAGTAACTTTGGGTTCCCAGGGAACTTTGGCAACCCTGGACCCCGAGGTTGAGGTTGATGATTTTTGTTTCTTTGCCGCAGCAGACCTTGGTGGTTGGGCTTCAGCAGGTCTCTTTGAAGGCGCCGAAGTCGTATTCTTGGCCAGTTGAGAAATTGGCACTGCATCTTCAACGTCGGCAACGGTTTCAGTAGCCTTGGCCTTGGGTTGGGCCTTCTTGACTCTCTTGGGCTTCGGCTGAGGAGTTGTCTGGGCAGGATCTTCTTCCATGTCATCTGGAAGGTCGGCCAGGAGATTCAGCACCTTTTTCTGTGGTTTTTCCATCTGGGCTGCCTTAACCAATCTTCGTCGGCGCTTCTTTTCTTGGACTGGAACTAAATTTGGTGCCGAAGTTGATGGCTGGTCGGCTGGCTCAGAAGCGGAAGCAACTTGTTCTGTGGAGGCAGTTGGCGGAGAGGCTTTCTTCTTCCTCTGCCTTGGAACGTCGGCCAATTTTGAGGTGTATGTGGGGATGAAGTTCAGCAACAAGGGAGCTTTTCGTTGCTGAAGTGGAAGGTCTAAGAGCTTTTTCAGGTCGGGCCTGAGGAAGTAGGATTGGCGGAAGTTCTTTGGAAGTTGGCGAACGTCTGCAAAAGGAAACACAACATTAGAAACAGACAAAATTTTGTGAAAAAATTGAAGAAAACAACAACTAAGCAGTAATGATGGGCTCTTACCCTTGCCCTCCTTTATTGTTCGTGGGAGGGGGAAAAGGTGGACTTCCTCATCTGGGCCGAATTCCCAATTGCCAGAAACAATGAGGTAGTCATCTCCAGCCCCTTTGTTGGAGTCTGGAAGGTCGGCAACTATCTTATAAGCTGTGGACCTCGGCTTAAGGTAGTAAACAAAACCCTTTTCCCCCAGGTCAAGGCCACACATGGTGTAGCAGTACTGGATATCAGAAAGGGTGATTCTAACACCCTCCCGCCGAGATAAAGCTATTATGCCCATAAGGGTTCTAAAGGCATTAATGGAAAGTTGCATGGGGTTGAGGGTGTAGAAATGAAGAACTTCGCGGAAAAGGGGATCTAAGGGGAACCTAAGTCCACACTGGATGAAGGCTACAACAGGGAAGGGCATCTTATCACCATCAGGCATAATGGAGTCCTTTTCCTCCTCGGCTAGTCTGAGGTGGACATCGTCAGGGATGGAAAATTCCTGCCTAAAGTTTTGAAGTTTGGTTGGGGTGTCCACTCTGTCTCTCCACACACCCATGGTCCTGATGAAATAAGTGTTTGGCTACAGAAACAGAGTATTGCTAAAAGGTTTTAAGAACCTCGGCTAAAACCTAGGTGCGGATTGTTTCAATTTTTTCCTAAGGAAAGTAGGTTCTACAGCAAATCCCAAACCTAAATCTACGAATAAATGAGTATGAATGGCAGAAAATCTGAAAAACAGAAAAGCAAACAACGAAGTCTCAAAATCAGGAGAAGGTGGAAGACCAAGAACAAGAGGTGCAATAGTACGAGTATTCATGTGCAAAATCAAGAAATGATTCGCATATTAATGAAAAGCAGAGCAATAGAAGCAAGAAATACCAGAAACGATCAAAGAACTGGGAAAAGAAGGGAACAGGGGCTTACCAGAAAAGTTGAAGCCGGGATGAGTTCTGCCGAGGTCAGACGATGGAAGCAACAGAGTCGAGAGCTTCACGGAAATGGCAAATGGAGGCAGTTGCAGGGCTTCGAGCAAGAGAAATGGCAGATTCGGAGGAGGAAGGAGCTTTGGAGAAGAAAGGGCTGAAGAGAGAGAGAGAAAACAAAAGGTTCGAATGCAAAAGTGAAAGAAGGAGAGAGAAACGAATTGTTTTGTTAAAAGTTGAAAGGGCGGCAAAACTGCAATAATGACGCCTAGGGCAACGCAGGCGTCAGACGGCGCTGCAGTGAAAAGACGGCTCGTGGGCGCGTCAGCAACACGGTCCACTGAAAATGAAACGCGTCATCGGAACGATTGAGAAGTGATGCATGACAGCTCATGCGCGAATGGGAATCGATTGGAGTTTAACGAAGCCATGTCGGCCTGAAGTAAATGATCTCGGTTGGAAGTTCTTAAGCCGAGGTACGAGAAAGAAGTTCAATGTAAGTTCCATCACCTCAGTTGCCGAGGTAATAGAACTTAGGGGGCAGTTGTGGGGATATATTTCTGGGACTCAACACGTGGCAAGGGGATGCCGACATGTCACCCGGGGTGCTATGTGTAACAGTAAGATTCTTGCCAAGGAACTCTACTATTTTCCGAGGTAAACTCAGGAGACATCTCAATCTGGGCTAAAGGCCTCGAACCTCGGCTTAGCATACAAAGGCCGAACTACCCGCAGAAGAATAAGCCGAGGTTTATATTATTAAATATTATCTTGGTTAGGTGGATGTCCAGCCTAGTGGAGAAAACCGTGAGGCCATCATTTCACCAACAAGCTGGCCTTGAGGCCATGCGAAATAGCCACGAGGCCATAGGCGGCCATGTGCAGAAAGAATGTGCTTTTACCTGAAAAGCTGCCAAAAGTGCTTTGGTGGGCTGGCAAGGCAGCTCAAAAGCTGTGAGCTTCCCCATCTCTATTCCGATGTATATATAGAGATGGAGGACGAGATATAGAGGGGGGATTAAGAGGGAATTCATTCTGAAGAGAGCATATACAACTACGAGCCAATTGTAACATTTACAATTATATACTCAGAGAGTGAGAGTTACTGAGAGCAAAACTGTAATTCTTGTTATTACTCATAGTGAAACACCTCGGCGCACCCGTGGACGTAGGCAATTATTGCCGAACCACGTAAATCCTTCTTGTCTTTGTGTTATTGCTTGTTCCATCTATTCTGCCTGTGCTACTACTGCTAACTCACTAAGATAGGCAGTGTGGCAGAGAAAAATAACCCACACACAATGTATTGTAATCACACTCCTATATAATGGAGTATCCACTGGTTCTTAGAATATAAAATGAATAATACATCAATATATACATTAAATTCTACATGGTATCAGAGCGGGTTTAATACCTAATATTTTCGCTTCACCGGCGGGCGGCAATCTCGCCTTTGGCCGCCCGCCGGACCTCAACCTATTCCGCTATCTCTCTCTTTTCAGACCAACAATGGCGAAGCCATATTTTTCTTCTTTCTCTCTCCTCAAAGCTTCCTTGATCTCATCCCCACCTTCATCCGCGATATCAGATGTCCACAATGTCAGGTTGTCTCGGAGAAGTTGCATGATCAATGTGCTATCCTTGTATGATTCCTCACCCAATGTATCGAGCTCAGAAATAGCTTCATCAAAAGCCTGCTTTGCAAGATTGCAAGCACGATCTGGGGAGTTGAGGATTTCATAGTAGAAAACAGAGAAGTTAAGAGCCAGTCCCAGCCTTATTGGGTGAGTAGGAGCCAAGTCAGCCAAAGCAATATCCTGAGCAGACTTGTAAGCCAACAAAGTGCTCTCAGCAGCCTCCTTCCTCTCAGACCCCGTCTTAAACTCAGCCAGGTATCTGTGGTAATCACCCTTCATCTTAAGGTAGAACACCTTGCACTCTGCAGATGAGGCAGAAGGAATGAGATGGGACTCAAGAAGGTTCAGAATCCCATCACAGATCTTGCTGAGTTCTGCCTCAATCTTTCCCCTGTACTCCTTGATAATGGAGAAATGATCTTCGTTTCCACGGCTCTCTTCCTTCTGCTCAATAGAAGAGATAATTCTCCAAGAAGCCCTCCTAGCCCCAATCACATTCTTGTAAGCCACAGAAAGGAGGTTCCTTTCCTCCACAGTCAGCTTCCAGAGAAGCTCGTCTCCAACATCCGCAAACACTACGTTTCATTACCACTCCTATATGCACAGGCTGGAGTTGATATGAAAGATGTGTTTATGCATCTCAAATTGATAGAGCAAGCTTCCGTGGATGATCAGCCAGCGATTTTGATTCAAGAGGTTTCTGATGATGAAAACAACCCATCAAGGCTCATTCAGGTGCAGATTTCATAGGCCTATCTGATCTCAGTTTCCTCACGTTTTAGCTCCTCAAAACCCCCAGATCTGCTTCATCCGATCTCAGATCTACATCTCCGCCGTCGGCTTCCTCACCTACCACTGCATGATGCTCCTCATCCCCACCCGCCGCTGCATCTCCTCCCTCCACGGCGGCTTCTCCCAGATCTCCTCTCTCTCTCTCTCTAGAATCAGAGAGTATTTGATCGGCACTGTGGACCCCGATCTTGGTGGCTGACTCGTCGATCACAGAATTGGCCCAGAGCAGCTCCGTCCTTCTCGCGTTTCAGTTCCATCTATTTTCATATCTCATCATCGCCATGACTAGTTCTGGCCAATTTATCTCTGTTCAGCCTGCAGAGCTCAAGTTCCAATTTGAGCTGGAAAAACAAAGCTACAGTGCTCTTAAAGCTACAGTGCTCTTAATTTTAGCTCTCCTCAAGCAGTGCCTCTCTCTTCTCAACACCAACAGTGGAGGCAGCAATTGTCCTAATGGGCCTCACACTGATCCCACTCCTCTCGAGAGTAATCAAAAGAAAACATTTAAATAATATGCATCATGTGTCCACCCACGTGGGCTCAACTTTCATTTAAAAAAAAAAAAAAAAAAAAAAAAAAAACAAACAAACAAACAAAACAAAATTATTCACTCTCTCACTTTACATCCTATCTCTCTCACTTTACACCCTCTCTTTTCCTTTCTTTTTATTATACTATACTCCATTCTCAATTTTTTATTTTATCCTATCTCTTACTTTGCAGAGGTTTCACCCCATCCAAGACTCCACCCAATTTTTTAATTTTATTATTCTTATTATTATTATTATTATTTTTTTTTTTCTCCTTTTTTGGCAGTTTGCAAGCACACAATCTCTCTCTCTTTCCTTTATCACATGGGCTTGTCCCTCTCTCTCCTCCGTTTGATTTCAAAATACATTATTTTTTATTTATTTTCTCCAAATCATTTTTTTTTTTCATCTTTTTCATATAACCCATTCACAAACATTTTTTTTTTATCTATTTTTTTATTTTATTTTATTTCTTTTTGTTCTTCAACAAAACACCAAAAATATTTCACCAACTTGTCATTTCTTCATGTCAGGATTCAACCCCGATCACCATTTTACACCAAAAAAAAAAAAAAAAAAAAAAAGGAAGGATCTGGTTTTCTTCTTTCTTCTCCGGTGACGGTCACGCACCAACTTCATTTACTCGGCCCTTCCGTCGCCGAGCTCTTCCGTTTTTTGTCGTTCTTTTTATCATCAACCTTCGACGGCCCTTCTCCAGTACTTCCGCCAAGCACTACCACCGTGTTTCCGCCGACAGAGTCTGCTCCCCGCCGGCCATCAAAAGTGAGGTACGTAGGTGCCCCAAATCTAGCCATGGAGGTGGTTTGCCTCTTCAGCTCCTTGTTTTCGGCCTTCAAGGCACAAATCTCTGCCCGTGCATCTCTGTACATGCACTGGAGTAGGGAGAGTTGGGCGTTGACCTGGTATACCTCACACGCCTTGTTTTGGAGACGGTGAGACAGGTTCGTGACCGCTGCAACTGTCTCCATGCAAGACCTCAACGTGTAGTGATTGGCCTCGATATATTTTGGGTAGCCATCACTTGCTCAACTGATAGTGTGGGAAGACTATTTTGAGTAAGCGCAGGAGTACTTGGCCCAGAGGAGCTCGATGGACCATTCAGATCCGGAAACAGAGAGAGAGGGCGGGAAGAAGAAGCCATTTTCTGGGCAACAGAGTGACAGAGTATCTCTCTCAAGAAAACGAAGAATTTTTCAAAGGTTTTCAGCAAGTTCTTTGTCACCGTTTCAGCCTCAGCCTCAGCCTCCGTCTTGTTTAAATAGCCAAGGCCGATCCGCGCATCACGCGCCTCTCAACGCCAGACGACAAATCGGCGCGCCTTTTGATGGCGCGCCTTTTGATGGCTGTCGGGCACGCCTTTTGATGGCACGCCTTTTGATAGATTGGGCACACCTTTTGAGGGTGTGACTTTATATGGGTCCGACAAGACTCTGTAAACTGTCCCGACATTGATACCGGTTAGCTCCTTCATGGGTCCGACAAGACTCTGTAAACTGTCCCGACATTGATACCGGTTAGCTCCTTCATGGGTCCGACAAGACTCAGTCAACTGCTCCTATATGGGTCCGACAAGACTCGGTAAACTGTTCCGATATTGATTTCGGTTCTCTGCTACAACGGTTCGACACAGCCATATAGTGTCTTCTGCAACGGTCCGACATGACCCCGTAAACTGTATTCTACATCGGTCCGACATGACCTCGTAAACTGTATTCTACATCGGTCCAACATGACCCATAAACTGTATTCTACATCGGTCTACGCATCACCATACAGTCTTCTACAACGGTCTGACACGACCATACAGTGTCTCCTATCCACTTTTATTTTATTTGTCAGTTTATTTAAACATCTACAACGTAGCTTGAGGGGGAGTGTTGATAATCAAGCTACCTACCTCATGTACCTCATGTTTTCATCCTCATGGCCTCATGGCCTTCATCCTCATGGCCTCATGTTTTGCTTTTCTTTTATTATATTTCAATGTATTGTAATCACACTCCTATATAATGGAGTCTCCACTGGTTCTTAGAATATAAAATGAATAATACATCAATATATACATTAAATTCTACAGATACTACTGTGATGGTAGTAGTGTCCCAAAACCCAAACTTGATTAATATTCAAGGTGAGATAGCCAAAATATTGGGTTTAGAAAATTTTGGTGGAAACAATTTACCTACCGGAGCGGGGGTGATACGATTAAAAATATTGAGCATTGGAAGAGTCCTTGTAATATTGGATGATGTGTGGAAGAGACTAGAATTGAATGACATTGGAATTCCATTTGGAGATAATCGCGAGGGTTGCAAAATTGTGATGACTTCAAGAAGTGAAGATGTATGCAACGGCATGGACACACAGAAGAATTTTAAAGTTGGTGTCTTAGATGAAGGAGAAGCATGGAATCTCTTCAAGGAGATGGCTGGAATTCCCTACGACGATACAAGTCATAAGACTGATTTCAAGTCGACACAAATGGCAGTTGCGAAGGAATGTGGAGGTCTGCCCATTGCTATTGTTACAGTTGGGAGGGCACTCAAAGGTAAAGGCAAACTTTCATGGGATTCTGCTCTTGAACAATTACCGAAGGCTATAGTTAATAACATCAAGGGAGTGTATGAAAATGTGTTTAAATCTTTAGAGTTGAGTTACAATTTCTTAGAAAGTAAGGAAGCCAAGAAATGCTTTTTGCTATGTTCTTTATATCCAGAAGATTTTCCTATTGAAATTGAAGATCTCGTTAGATATGCAATTGGGATAGAGTTGTTTGAGCGCATTGATAGTGTGCACCAAGCAAGAAACAGAGTATATTCCCTAGTTGATGACTTGAAAAAATGCTATCTATTGATGGAAAGTGGAAAAGTAGAGTGTGTCAAAATGCATGATGTCGTACGTGTTGTAGCTATATCAATTGCATCTAGGGAGGAGCATTCGATTGTCGTGAGATGTGATGAAGTATTGAAAGAATGGCCCAAGAAAGACCGACTCGAAAAAAATGCTATAATTTCATTTAAAGTTGATGGTATGCATGGGCTTCCTGGTAATTTAGAATTTCCAAATCTCCATCTTCTGCAGCTAGATTGCAATGCTGGATTACCACCAATCTCATTATATGATCTCAACAAAGGAATGGAGGAAGTCAAAGTACAAGAGACCCAAGATACTTTTTACCAAGGAATGAAAGAACTTAAAGTGCTAGCTTTATCCAATATGTACGGCTCATTGACGACATCACTTCGATGCTTGACCAACCTCCGAACCTTGTCACTTTTTCGTTGCCGACTTATTGATGATGGTATCTCTGTTATCGGAGCATTAGAGAACCTGGAAATTTTGAGGTTTGGCGACTCTTATATCAAGGAATTGCCAAAAGAAATAATAGGTCACCTTGCTCACTTGAAGGTACTTGATTTGTTGGGATGTGTAGTGGAAAAGATTTACCCAGGGGTTTTGTCAAGCTTATCAAAGCTAGAAGAGTTGTATGTTGGGTCTATCTTTCAAAGGTGTAAAGTTGAAGAAAGCAAAGAAGGTGCTAAAGCAATTATCGATGAGCTGGCGTCCTTGTCCAATTTGGTGGCTTTGGATATTGCTCTAATAAACATTTCCTTCTGGCCGAGAGGATTGGACATTGAGAAGTTAAAAAAGTTCAATATAGCTGTTGGCACTTTCTTTGCCTACATCCCTGCTGCTTGTTATTCGTTATCAAATCAGTTGGAGCTCAGAAAAGTAAGTGACATTATTGAAATGAGGCTTAATTTGCTGTTGAAGAGCACTGAAATTCTGACTTTAAACTCAAGTGTAAAAGGTTTGAAAATTCTCTGTGATTTGGTCGATAAAGATGGTTTTGAATGCTTAACGAAGTTGATACTAGATGAGTTGTATGATTTGGAATACCTCATCAATACAGCAGATGGGGTTCCACAGAGTGCTTTCCCTGTGTTAGAGTTTTTGACTCTTCATAGTCTACATAATTTCAAAGGGATTACTAGTCATGAATGCCGACTACCGAACAAGGTTTTCAGTGCATTGAAAGTGTTGAGAATGACATCCTTGCCTGAACTGACAAATTTGTGGAAGGGTATCACCCAACTTGTATGGCTCGGCAACCTGACGTCTGTACATGTGGTCGGTTGTGATAAACTGGAAAGTATGTTCTCACTTTCCATAGCTAGAGATCTAGTGCAACTGCAGGACTTTCAGATATGTGATTGTTATGTGATGGAAGAAATTGTTTCGAGTGAAGGAGGAGAGCATGAAATAGCAGCAATAGGAACAGATAAAATCGAGTTTCCTAAACTAAAGAAATTGTGCCTTGAAGACCTGCCAAGTTTTACTGCTATCTGCAAAGCTATGAATGCAATTGAGCTGCCACAACTGAGTTCCTTGACACAGTTAGGGGTGTGCGCGGTGCGGGTCGGTGCGGTTTGAGAGAAAAATAGAAACCGTATGGCGGGTGGCGGATTGATAAAAGTGTCACTAGAATTTGCCATTTTCCTTATCAAAAATCGACGGTTCGGTTGGCAAATAATGGCGGATTTGCCTTGGCGGTTCGGGCAGATTGGCGGTTTTATAAAAAATATAATTCAAATTACAAAACTTAAATCAAAGAGTAAAAAAAAGACGAGAGATACCGTGATGTTAAGCATCTTAGGAAGCTTTCTTCTGATGCAGCAAGTGTAGCAACAACATGATAATATCAACGATTATGCCATCAGTTCATTACAAGCATTTGTGGAAGCTACAATGATCAAATACAATATATAAAATTAATATCAGTCAGGGTTTACAATATATTGAAAATGTTTACTGTTGAAAAGTATTTAGATTAAAAAGTGAGCTGATGCAAGTTTGCAACATGGCTAGAAAAAAAAAAAAAGATTGAAAAGTGAATTAGAATCCAACTTTATTTTGGATTACTGACATCTTGAATTCCCCTCGAGCAGTAATGTAATACTATATTCTAAGGTATAGAACAACAAGCAAACTTAAGTAAAAAAGAATTTTTAGAATCTTATAAAACATGATTTAATAGTGGTGCGGGTCGGTGCGGTTTGGAAGAAAAATAAAAACCGGCGGATTGATAAAAGTGTCACTAGAATTTGCCATTTTTCTTACCAAAAACCGGCGGTTCGATTGGCAAATAATAACGAATTTGCCTTGGAGGTGAGGCTCGGTGCGGTTTTGGCGGTTTCGGCGGTATTATGCACACCCCTAGACACAGTCATATGCCGAAATTGAAGCGTCTCTGTCCTGCGTCAGATTCAGAGAGTAATTGTGATCCCATCATTCAACCCCTCTTTAACGACAAGGTATGTTTTTCTTATTTAAGAGCTTCATTAATTGCTAATTTGTGAACCACTTTTCATTTTATTTACTATTACATCTCTATTTGAGTTTTAAATTTTTTCATAATTGGGTGATAAGATCGTCTGCGTCACTTTTATGCTGTATTCAATATAAATTGTGTTTACATACATATTTGTATTTATATATCTTTATTCATACCAAATAAAAATAAATAAAATTTATCAACAGAATTACTATGCATAAAATTCATACAAAATGATGTAATAATTGTATTTTTACAATCTTGACCCACAATGGTGGGCTTTGCATTGAAGTGAGAGGATCATATAAGGCCATGTTGTTCTGTATGGAAAATTCTATTTTAAAAAACAAAAATTTAGCTTGATTTTTTGGTATGAATGATTTTTTAGGAGGGTCATACAAAATGAATGGTGAATGATTTTTTAGGAGAGTCATACAAAATGAATGGTTCGGATCCCTACAACAAATCAACAGTGCACTTTGCATCACTATTACAATAAATGAATGGTTTGGATCACTATAACAATTTTTAGAGAAAAAAATTTAGAAACAAAATATTTTAGTTGCCAAAAAATTCATTGTTGTATTTTTAGCGATAAAACTAGACATTTAATAATAAATTGCTACCTTTTTAGAACAAATTTTTTGTCAAAAAATTAACCTTTTTAATACCAAATTATTTTATTACTAAAAATACATTAACCAGTGATATTTTAAAATTTTATCATTAGCCGTCATTTTTTTACTTTCTCGGACCATCTTTTCCTACCGATTGAATTTGCAGCCAATATTTTTATGTAATAATATATTTTCACTTTTGAGGATAAAAATATTTGGTTGAAATTTGAATCTTAATATTTTTTGTAATAATGTTTTCACTTTTGACGGCAAAAATGTTTGTTCTTAAAATATTTATGAGTATTATTATTCAGGTCAAAAAATTACATTCACTTTGTATATTTAGTAACGTGACATTCTATTAAAATATCTAAATCAATTTTTTCTTAATTATTCTCTAATTATCAACTAATTATCTTATTAATAAATTGTTAAATTTAAAATGTTAACTTGCATATTATTTTTTTAACAATTGTGATAGAAACCCCTACACACACATGACCCTTACAATTCCTAATCTCATCCCAACCACTCTTAATGTGGGGCTCACACATATATGAGTGGACCACACATATCAAGGATCAAGATCAAATTGAGGGTTATAAAACCCAAGAAAGGAGTTCCAAACATTTCTATTTTTTTAATATTTATATATTGTAATAAATCGCTAGGTGGAGCCCACCGCATAGAGCAAAAAGTTGTGAAAATTACCATTTCTTTTTTTGTCAACCCACCAAGCTCAACAACTCCATAATAGAAGTTAGAGAGAGGATTGAGATTGGTAGTGAGGTGGGACTCACTAATATTGTGTTTGTTTTGAGAGATGGGGAGGAGATTGATAGTGAGTTCCGGATTAGAATGAGCCTCCCCAAAGGGATTCGGATGGGCCTCCAGGGCTTGGTATTAGAAAAATAGTCCAGCGGATTAGAAATTTTTTATTTTTATTTATTTTTTATTTTATTTTTTACATGTCGGACATTTTTTTGAACATTAATGTTTAATTTTTTGTTAAGTAAAAATCATTATTTTATTTGTTTTATTTTTTTCTGGAAATTTTTTATTTTATTTTTATTTTAAAATTTTTTTTACATGTTGGGTATTTTTTTAAAAAAATTAATGTTTAATTTTTTTGTATTTTTTATAATTATTTTATATTTATTTTATATAAAAATAATTTGACAATCCCTACACTAACAACTATCATCAAAACAAACACAATTTTATTTAATCCCCTTACTATCAATCCCCTCACTATTAATCCATTTACTATCAATCCCCTCCATTCTATCTCTGAAAACAAACGGGCCTATAAGAATTGAGTTCGAAATTTTACATGAAAAGTGTTACATAATTACTAAGTCAATTTTTTTTGGTGATCAATTTAAAAGGAATAATGTTATATGCACTAATTAGTATATTAATTGATAATGTGACATAATTTAAAATTTTTTTGGTATTTGTAATGTAATTAATGAGTGGAGTCAATCATAATATCATAACTAGTGTTGACATACTAGTTAGTACACTAATTAATGTATGTAGCACTACCGATTTAAAAATGATATATTTGAGTAGTTTCAATTTAATAATAATGTCTTGAAAAAGATAAAAAGTCAAAAAGTTATTTAAAAAATTAAAAAGTTATCACTATTCAAAAAATATATATATATAAAAAAAATAAATGTGCACATAAAAAAATACAAGTCAACTTTTTGCTGAAGTGATGTACTGTTCGCGTGATTGGTCTGCTGTACTAGTCTAGAAATGATTGCCTCCTTCGCGGGCAACCATTTAGGCTGTATTGTTTGGCCCGTGAAAGCCACCACAGATCACATTTTGATAATCTAAACCGTCAATATGTAGAACTCATTGTGTACTATATGCTTGTAAAAAATCACGTTGATCGGATATCGCTAACTATATGATCAAATCAGTTTTGTATAAAAAAATGATGGTGTTATAGTTAACTGGTGAACAAAAACTATTTTGATCAATGTAATTTCGATATCCGATCAATGTGATTTTTTATAGGCATATAGTACTCGACGAGTTCTACATATTGATCGATTCAGATTATCAAAATGGTACTCGTGGTACGCCTCACGGGCCGAACAACACAATCCAAATAGTTACCCACGAAGGAGACAATCATGTCCTTATCTCCTACACTTTGCCCTGAAAAATATGTCGTACAGCCTATTACACTTACTTTTCTTATACACTTATTTATACAATTTTTTATTACACATTTTTTCATAAAAAGACAAAGTTAATCCAAACATCTATCTTTTTTTCCTCAACTAAAGTTTAGTCTAAAAGACAAGAAGTATATTTATTTAGAACACCCCAAACAATCAAACTCAAAATATCTTTTTAACTTGGGTAAACTAACTTAATCGTTCATTCATTTTGTCCGGATCATAAATGAATAAATAGAGATTTAATTAAACATTATAAATTTAATGTAAACTGGGTTTTAATTTATTTTGTTCTAATAATAACTTGAGATATTAAACTTTATAAAATAATATGAGGAAAAACTATGGAGCACACTCTTTAAAAGGTGTGCACCATAAGCATCTTATAACTAAAAAGAAAAATGATATAATTTCATATTTTATGAGTCATAACTAAAAATAAAAATAAAAATAGTCATAACTAAATCTAACATGAGACATAACTAAAATAATATCATAACTTAAGAAAAAATTAATTAAAATCGAAAATGACATAACTAAAGGTGTATATGATTTACCCTTTTGAAAGCGTGTATATTAGAATTTCCCAATAAATAAAGTGTAAACTGGGTTATGTAGGCTACAATTAAGTTAGCATCTACGCAATTTTTTAGTTAATCACTATATATATAGTAAATATAATTATATAAGAAAAGATTTAGGGAAAATTATATATGTAGTTTTTGTATTTTAGTCGTTTTGACATTTTAGTTCTTATAATTTTAATTAGCTCGATTTAGGGCCAGTCAATCGTTGCCTCGGCTTCCAAATTTTGATAAAATTTAGGGCTCACAATTAGGAATAAGTATCATGTGATTTTATTTTAAATTTATGTCATAATTACTTCAATATTAATTTAATCTATTTATTTTTTTATTTTATTGTATCATGTCATTTTTGGTTTGTGTCTATTTAATGTTTCATGGTAAAACTTTCACTCTTAGTTAAAAGTACCAAGTGTATGGAGAAATTAATTTTTTTTTACAAGTTAAATTTTATGAAATTAATTTCTACTAAATAAAATCATTCATAAAATATTTGATTTCAACTCAATTATATTTCCTTATTTTTTTTAAAAAAAATAAAACATATAATTATTATATATCTTTGAATAGAACGACTGTAAAATATGTAACAAACAATTCATATCTTAAATGAAAAAAATTATAACATATAATTATATATATTAATAGAATGAATCTAAAATATGTAACAAAAAAATACATATCTTAAATGGGAAAAAAAAAATCATATTAGTCTAACTTGTTAATTTCGTGTAAGGTTTAAGTTATATAAAAAATTCTCACCTAGCCCTAACTATTTCAGGAAATTGAAAAATAAGAATTTAATTCAACTAATCTAAGTTCACAATCTAAACTGAAAGGTCATAGTAAATTATGAATGCTTATTAGTTCTATATTTAAAAAGGGTTTGGCTTCCCTCCCGTCTGTGATCGGACTGGAGGGTGTTGTTGGGCTTGTAAGGACCCACTACAAGTCTCGTTTCGATAATTCGAACCGTTTAATATGTAGAGCTCGTCGAGTACTATATGTTTATAAAAATCCACTTTAATCGGATATTGATAACTATCTCATCGGATCAGATTTTTGTCAACCGTATATTTTTTCACCGTCCATTTTTGTATATACAAAACTGATTTGATCGCGTAGCTATCGATATCCGATCAACTTGATTTTTTGCAGGTATATAGTACTCGACAAGTTCTACACATTGAATGATTTAGATTATCAAAACGGGACCCATGGTAGGTCTCCACGGGCCGAATAGCACCCTCCAATTCTATCAGAAACTAGAGAGAAGCCAGACCCATTTAAAAATACAATAAAAGTACTATTTAATTAATACTTTTTCGTAATTGTTTAAATTTTATTTTGTATTATAAGTTTAATAGTTTTTGTCTTTTGTTGTAATCTAGATTTGTTAAATCATAAAACAGTAAGACTACATTTTTAATTTTTTTTGTTATTGTAATGATTCTTCATATCTTGAAATATATAAATAAATTTTAGTGGTGTTAGTTATAACTCATTAGTGTGATATTTGTTATGACTTGGTTATATACATTCTCATATTGATTATGACACTATTTTGGCTATGACTCAAAATGTGTTTAGTTATGAATTTATTTATTTATTTATTTATTTTTTAGTTATGACTGGGAAATAATAAGTTATGACATTTGTGGTAATCAGCCCCACAAATGTCATACCTTGCAAATAGTTTACACTTTTGAGGGTGTATACAATAGTATGACGTGCACCTTCTAAAACGACATATGATATGCAACTATTGTGTGATCCATATTGTGTCGCATCATAAAAAGTGACTTGTTAAACCGGTCATCCAACAGGTTACATGTGAAAGAATCATAAATTTTTCCAAATATCGTAACAATTACAATTATTATAGCAATGTCATAATATATACAACGGTATCATAACAAAGACACTATCAATTATAACAATACGACAATGACTCATAACAAATGTAATTATTTCTAACAAATTATCATAACATTTTTTTATTATTATGATTCACCACAACAAATCATAACTTTTACTAATAAATCATAACCATAGCTCGTTGATTATAAATTTTTCTCCAAAATCATAACAATATTCACAAAATATCACAACTTTTAAAATTTCAAACACAATTGATTATGTAATCAATTGTATAACATATAACACAAATATCATGACACTGTCCTAACTTTTGTCGTTATAGTACAATTACATAACACATATCATGGCACTGTCCTAACTTTTGTCATTATAGTACAAGTAATTGTATATTCAATTGGCATGAAAAAGTGAATGGAAAATCATAATTGACTGCAAAATAAGTTGAGCTGAAAGACCACAATTGATCGTACAATCGATTAGTAGCCATTGTAAATGGAAGGTGGATTGAACAATCACAATTGAATGTACAATCGATTGGTATAGATTTATATTATTGTTATTTAATTGATTGTACCATCCATTAGAATAAGAGAGATTCGATGACCACAATTGATTGTGAGTTTTTGAGAGAGAGTCTTCAATAAAGAAAATTATAACCGGTTGAGAAGGTCCTCAATTTTTCTAATTAAATTATTTAATAGTTCAAATTAAACTTCTTGATATCTATCGGTTAAAAAGTAAGGTGCACATGATGTGCACATTTTGATGATGTACACACCCTAACAGTTCCCATAAATTTATAACAAAAAATATCAATCTAAACAATTCTGAAGATTAATCTAACGACACTAATGATTTGCCAAACAAAAGTTAACACCTACAATTAATAAAATAGAGACTTGAACTAACTGTTCAATGGGACTTCAGGAATTATACGAAAATATATGAGAATTATTATTGTACAAATTCAATATGGGATTTTCTATTGAAAAACCCTACTTATAAAATCTGAATTTGATAAAGCTTTTTACAATGTTCTTTAAATTATTATTATGAATTAAGGCTAATCCATATAGATTTGAAAAACATTGATAAAAAAAACTACAAGTTAATACACTTTTAATTTTTAAGGTAAATCAACTTTGTGCCCCTGAAGTATTACCAATTCATTTTTTGACCCTAAACTTTATTTCCCAATTTACTCCTTACACCAGTGAATTTTTTTAGTGTGGTGTCTTTGGAAGAATCTACTTTTAATGCAAATTAAAATTAAAAAAATGTATGTTACATAGTTTTGAAATCATTAAAGAAAAATGGTAAATTTAATATAATATAGGTCAAATTACGACGGTAATCTCTGTATTTTACTCCTTGTGTCATTTTAGCTTTTGTACTTTCAATTGGTTCGATTTTGATCTTGAATTTATGATTTTGTTTCAATTAATTATTATTCGTAGCATTTTTTTTATTTATTTATAGAAAACACACACATAAGTGTCATGTGCCATATTTTTTAGGGCACAATTATAAACTTAACTCAATTAGTTAACCTCAACCAATTTAGTAATAATTTTTCTCAAAAAACACTAACGATATTATTAATTGGACCAAATTGAAATAAAATTTAAAATTAAGGATTAAAATTGAGCCAATTGAAAGTGTAGGGATCAAAATGACACAAGGGATAAAATAGAGACCACCGGTGTAATTTGCCTTATAATAGATTTTCAAGAAGAATTCTATCATACATACCCTATACCATATGTACCCTTAGTTACGCCATTTTCTTCTTTAGTTATGACAAATTTTCTTTTTAGTTATGACATTTATTTTGAGATTTTGGTTATAAGTTTTTTTTTATTTTAATTATGACTCAAAAAATATGAAATTATGTCATTTTTTCTATAGTTATAGTGCATATGGTACACACCTCTCAAAAGGTGTGTATTGTAGTCTTTTCCTATTTTCAAAGTTAACATAAATTAGAAGAGGCCTGTGAAATAAGTTTATAGTCAAATTTATAGATATACAAATATAGATATAAGAAATAAATAATAAGAAAAAAAAATTTGTCACGCCCCAAACTCGCCCCTAGAAGTTTGGGTATGACCTATTCAGAAACGGACACTTAACCTAATTTACATAACATATGGGGCCTGAACGGAAGCATTTAATATCAAACAATAACATAAACTAACATCCATTGAGCTACCAATACTATGCCAGGATCACAAACATTACATAAGGCGAATAAACATATAGTGATATACACTTGAGGGCTAGTTATATACAATCCATACACGGACTCAACTCCATGACTGGGTGAATAACAAAACGTTATAGAAGAAAGTGTTATATACATTTCAACCTTAGGCCAATAATTAGAGTGCAATGCCAAAGTTCAACAAAACTTCACAAAGCGCACAGACTCTAGCTAAATGCCTAGGCACCTAGAGGTTGACAAAAGAGGGACGGGCATCAAGGGTTAAGTCTGACCTCCAGATTGGTTACCTACAGATTCAGACAAAATACAAAGTGAGCCAGGCTCAGTGAATAATAGTACTTAAGTAATCCGATAATCAATTTGAATCATAATACATATCAGCGCGTATATAAATGCAAAAGACATGTAGTTAATTGGATGCTGTAACTATTTCCAGAACGGCCTTGGGCCCAGTCTTTAAACAGAGTGGCTTTAAGCCCAGATTAAACAGAACGACATTAAGCCCAGATTAAACAGAACGGCATTAAGCCGGGCATATTTTACAGATTGGCCAAAGGCCTAATAGAGTCCACAGATTGGCCAGAGGCCAAGATATCATTAGAGCATAATAGTTCAGTGTCATCCAGAATTTCAGAGTCATACGGAGGTACACACACATTTTCCAATCATTCATATACGTTAACACAGGTGATTTGTGATTAACAGAGTGCCAATAGGAATCACTAGCAATAAGTAAAGTATACTACTACTCATAGCGTTGTGGCGAAGCAGTAGTCCCTCCCGGAGTGTGTCCTGCACACATACATAGCTCACAAGTTAGTTCTTTTTCTTTGTTGAACCATCTCCGGACTCGTTTTATTTTGAACGAATTTATAAATATCACAAAGGCTCCAAATACATATTTCAAAAATATTAGAGGGTCCAGCACGTAAAACGGAGCAACCCATCCTTCTCAGCATGGGCCATACATGCGGCTGTGAGCCCCGCACATACGGCAAGGGTTCTTGCACGTGCGGCAGTGATGCCCTGCACGTGCTTTTTAAGCAGTAGCCCAAGCTCAAAATTTCACCATTTCCTGTACGTGCGGCCATGACTCCCGCACGTGCGGCGATTCTGTCTAGCAATAGTCCGAAAATTCATACAAAATCCTACTTTTTGGTGAACATTCACAAGGCTCAAAATAGCTCCCTTAATTGCTAGAACTTGGTCTAAAAATCATGTTAATATGAATTACAACACATATCAATCTAGGTAGGAACTAGATCTTTAATCTTTAACCCATAAACATAACTTAGTTCTCTTTTGCATGCAACATCACATATGTAACTAGGTAAGTTCTTCATGAGAAAGCAAGAAATAGAAGATAGTTTCTTCATATATGCATAACCAACTTAGTTCTAAATTACCCAAATGCCAAAACATGATCCAAATTAAGCAATGATCACACCCTAGGTTCAATTCCAAGTCCTAGGTTACACAATTGTGAAGAAATCACACTCAAATTCAAGAAGGGAGTTATAGAAGATAAATAAACTTACTTTTGAGCTTAAATCTCTAAAATTCCCTCTAAATTATTCAATCTTTGATCTTTGATGAAGCTTCCTTCTAGATTTTCTCTCTACTCTCACTATCGTCTCTTAGGAAATATGTTGAGTTAGGAATTACTAAGTCAAATGGTTAAGGAACGCATGTATATATCTAAATATGGATAAAGACGAAATTTAATCAGTTTAATGATTCCCAAATCGAAATTTCACAGAAAATCCTATCATAACTTAAAAATTACACTGATCTCAAATACGAAGTCAATTCCAAATTATTAAGCCTCCAAGGCTCTCAATTCCTGATTCAAACACCACAATGGTGACAGATATCTTTCTTATTAAACAGATATGAATCTATAAGCGTAAGATTCATGTGCTTAACTTAATTTCTCAGGAAATTTTACATTAAGCATTTAAATGCACAAAATAAGGTACTAAAAATATGCCAGAAACACATACGAGGGTCGGGTTATTACACTCTCCCCCTCTTAAATAAGTTTGGTCCCTCAAACTTGTTTTACCTTAAGACAAAAACAGATGTGGATATTAGTGTTGCATTTCCTCTTCTTTTTCCCAAGTTGCTTCGGTCCCGTAATGTTCTTGCCACTCAACTTTTACCATTGGGATTTCCTGATTCCGTAATTGTTTCACTTGTCGGTCCAGAATTCGAATTGGTTTCTCTTCATAGGCTAACTTGTCATCCAACACAATTTGGTGGTAATCAATGACATGAGACGGATCCGAGAGATATTCTCGAAGCATAGAGACATGGAACACATTATGTACTTGACTCATACTTAGCGGAAGGGCAATTCGGTAAGCTACAAGACCCACTCTTTCCAAAATTTGAAAGGGACCAATATACTGGGGTGTCAACTTACCCATTTTCCCGAATCTCGGATGTCCTTTCATTGGGGTGACTTTCACGAACACATGACCATCCACTTCAAATTCCAAATTCCTTCGTCGGTTATCCGCATAACTCTTCTGCCTACTTTGAGCAGTTTTCAATCTTTCCCGAATAATTTTAACCTTTTCAGTCGTCAACTGAACAATTTCGGGCCCTAGCAGTGATCTATCCCCAATTTCAGCCCAACACACGGGGAAACGACATGGTCTTCCATATAGAGCCTCATAAGGTGCCATTTCAATACTCGAATGGTAACTATTATTATATGCGAACTCTACCAACGGTAGATGGGTTTCCTAACTTCCCTAAAAATCCACTACACACATTCAGAGCATATCCTCTAATGTCTGTATCATTCTCTCGGATTGTCCGTCTGTTTGAGGATGAAAGGCTATGCTAAACTTCAATTCTTTTGGAAATTGTCAAAAAAGTCAAGTTATTGACATATTTAGGTCATATCATTTTTTAATTTTTTCATGTCTTTTCGTAATAAGTAAAAAAGTTAATTTTTTTTGCACTTGCCAAAACAACCCTTAATAAATTTAAGATTTTACTGTGATTTGAATTATTTGACCCAACTAAAATTATAAAATCGTAAGATCTTATGATCTAAATTAAGATTTTGATAACCATGAAAAAAGTCCTTGTACCTCATTTAACTACTGATTGATTTGAGGCCCCGTCACCCTGAATTTAA
The DNA here is from genome assembly GCA_036172215.1 of Camellia granthamiana. Taxonomy (NCBI): domain Eukaryota; kingdom Viridiplantae; phylum Streptophyta; class Magnoliopsida; order Ericales; family Theaceae; genus Camellia; species Camellia granthamiana. Next base: position 19,537,776 of record CM069912.1, read on the forward strand.
TGTGTATTTTTATATTTGGAAAGTTTATGAATAAATGGTGTATTAAGATTCTGATGGATTAAGAATCTAGATTAAGGCCCTATTTGGAAAGTTGAATTTGGGTTAAAATAGTTAATAAAAATAAAATAGATTAAAATAGTCAATAAGACAAAATGTTACATCTGAACCATAATCATTCTATTTTTTTTTTCTCTCACAACCATCAAATCAATTACAAAAAAAAAAAAAAAAAGTCAATTATTTTCCTAAACACAACTTTTTTAGCCAGACTAAAATAGTTAAAAAGCCAACTAAAATAACATATTCCCAAACGGGGCCTAAGACTCTCAATATAAATAAATTTAATGTGAATTTTTATATTTGGAAAATTCAAGAATCTAATAAAATGGGTTAGGTTTTTTAGGTCAATGATCTAAAAATGTATTGCAATTGTGGGGATGTATTTTCTGAGTACCAACACGTGGCCGAGGTGACACCGAAGTGTCAGCCGAGGTGCCACGTGTCGTGGTAGTTACGCCGAGGTGATCTCGGAGTTGCCGAGGTTATCTCCGAAGATACCGGAATATGAGATAAGTGGATAAGGGACAGGAGTCCTAGAAAGAAGAAAGACTGCAAGATGGATAAAGGAGGTACTCTTTGGGAGTCTATCCTTATCTCTTGAAGAGTCCAAGACAAGTCCAGAATTAGAGTCCATAGAAGTGAGACTTCTAGAGGGACTAGGATGGTGTGAAGTTATAAAAGAAGAGCACCCCCGGCGGGTCTAAGGTACGCAATTTTAAGTCTTAAGTAGTAATTTAAGCACTTGATTTATCTTTGAGAGATACTGACTTGATCGTCGGAGTACCCCCGGGTGGAAGAACCACCGCCGGAGTCTTTTCTTTCTGTGCAGATTGCAGGGTGCCATCTATTCTGCCTGTGTTCTACAGCTGAATTACTAAGGAGGGCAGTGTGATCAAAAATTCACTCACACAATTTGGCGCCGTCTGTGGGAACGAAAGAAGAGTAGATGGCCAGTAACACGCAGAAGGAAAGGATTGGGGACGACACTCCTGCTGGGAGCGGGAGACCCGTCGACCCTAACGCTGAAGGAGGAGATCACAACAAAGAAGCTCGTGATCAGAATCACGTAGAGAAAAGCGTCGGCCGAGATGGCGACGCATCAAAGAAGGCGGACAAGGGCAAGTACTATAACGAGGACGACCTTCAGACCTGGAAAGACAGATGTCTGAGGAGGGACGAAGAAGTAAAGGAGATGGCAAACAAGTTGGCGGACCTTCAATCGGTCGTCAACTTCATGATGCAAAATAACGTCATGCAGCCGCCCTACCCGCTACAGGACACACCAATGCCAGCAGCAGACGCCCAGAAGAAGGGGCAGAAAGAAATCCCCGAAGCACCACAGCACACGAGGAGTGGAAGGCACTCTCACCGACCCTCCAGGGAAGTCGGCCGAGAAGAGCCGAGAAGAGAAGAGTCCCGAAGGACATATCGCGAGAAGGAAGCAGACCCCAAAGAACATCGGCATGTTCAGGGGCGAATACTGTGTTTCGATGCATCCTGCGGGGAAGGATCAAAAAGGGGTCACCATGAGGCCGAAAGTAGTGCGCCGAAAAGACTGAAGTCCGGAGACAGCCGGGCTGCAGGGAGAAGTAAAGAAGACTTGAGAGATTACCTCAAGAGGAAGCGAGAGAATGCCGGAGCCGAGGTAACCTCCCCGGATAAGCCGAGAACACCATTCTCGACGGAATTGGACAGATTCGTCGCGCCGAAAAGATTCAGTATGCCGAGGTTCCAGATATATGATGGTAAGTCTGACCCTAATTTCCATGTTGGATTATTTTTGAATTCGATGGCGTTGTACAGTGGGAACGAGCCTTTGCTCTGCAAAGTGTTCCCTTCATCCTTCGGGGAGATTGCGTCAGACTGGTTCCACAAATTACCGAAGGGGAGTGTGAAGACTTGGGAAGGTCTGGCCGAGATGTTTGTGGCCAGATTCATAACAAACAAACTGCAGCCATTGAGGGTGGATGCATTGATGGCTCTAAAGATCGGCAAAGACGAAAGCCTTAGGGCTTATGCAAAGAGGTACTATGAGGTGTTCAATAGAATACCTGAATGCAACCAGGAGGTGGCCGTCGTGTCCTTCAAGAACGGTCTGAAGGATGACTGTCCACTGCGGAAGTCTTTGGCGAAAACCCTGCCGAAGAGCATGGAAGAGCTCATGGCGAGGATCGAGAAGTATGCCAGAGCCAAGGAAGATACGTCGGGGAACAAGGAGACAAAGCCAGAAAAAGTAAACGGCTCGCCGAAGCGAGGCCGAGGTAACAATGGACCCACCAAACAGGAGACGGAGTTGAGGGCCAAGCAGGCAGTGACGACGGTGTTCCGAATCCCGGTCCACAAAGTCCTTGATCAAATCCGAAATCAGCCCTACTTCAGGGCGCCGGCAAGGGCACCAGGGGAATTCATGGGAAGAAACCTTGGTAGGCGTTGTGCTTACCACAATGAGGAGGGGCACCCAACTCAGGGCTGCAGAGCCCTTAAAGCACACTTAGAAGACTTGGTGAGGCAAGGCCATCTGAGAGACCTTGTGGATGAGGCCAAAACAAGGGAAGGACAGGCACGATTGCCTCAAGCACCAGTAGCCCCGCCTCCCCCGGTGCAGCAACCCCAGGCAGGTGGACCTCGGGTGGTTAATGTGATCCACTCCAAGGTGAATGAAAACGACGTACGGGGGGAGACACAGAGGGTAAAACACCTGCAGCACGTCAACCAGGTCGGACTGAAAAGACCTCGGCCTGAAGATTGCCAAGGACCGAGGATAACCTTCACAGAAGCCGACCTTGATATGGTTCAGCACCCGCACAATGATGCCTTGGTAGTATCCCTCCAGCTTGGGGAGTGCCAGGTGAAACGCATCCTGATTGATCAAGGCAGCTCCTGCGACATCATGTACGTAAGATGTTACAAGGAGTTAGGCCTTCACCCAGATGACATGGAGCAGTCAAACGGCCCGATGGTCGGCTTCAATAGAACGCCGACATGGCCTTTAGGCGCAACAAGCTTGGAGGTGCAAGCTGGCACGAAAAAGATCAAGACAAAATTCGTTGTGATTGACACGCCCTCGCCCTACAACATCATCATCCTGGGGAGGCCGTGGTTGCATGCAATGGGGGCAGTTCTCTCAACATTGCATCAACTGCTACGGTTCCCAACAGAACATGGGATTGAGGAAGTCCGAGGAGATCAGTTGCAGGCGAAAAATTGCTCCATGGCAGCAATGAAGTTAACCTGCAGCATTCGGGAACCAGAGGAAGCAGAAGTTGAAAAAGAGGACATGAAGGTCCTGGATGATGTCGGCAAGGAGCCGACCGAGAAAAGTGAAGAGGCACTGAAGAAAATCCTCGTCCAAGAGGATGATGAAGAACGCTTCTTTCTTCTCGGCACAGGGTTGGCTGAAGAAGAGGAAAGGGAGCTGGAAACCTTTCTGAGGAAAAACATTGAGGTGTTCGCCTGGACACCATATGAAATGCCTGGCATTGACCCCGAGGTCACATGTCACAGACTTAACGTTGACAGGTCGGCCAAACCTGTGATACAACGAGCCAGAAGACCGACGTTGATGCACGTCGAGGCAGTAGAGGAAGAAGTAGAGAGACTCCTAGAGGCCAGGGCCATCAGAGAAGCAAATTATCCGACATGGTTATCAAACACCGTGGTAGTAAAGAAGAAGAATGGCAAGTGAAGGGTCTGCGTAGATTTTACAAACTTGAACAAAGCTTGTCCCAAAGACAGCTTCCCACTGCCAAAGATCGACCAGTTGGTGGACGCCACGTCGGGACATGGAAGAATGAGCTTCTTGGATGCATATAGGGGGTATCACCAAATAGCCATGTACCCCCCAGATGAGGAGAAGACAGCGTTCATCACTCCCAAAGGTCTGTATTGTTACAGGGTCATGCCTTTTGGGTTGAAGAACGCAGGAGCAACTTACCAAAGGCTGGTAACCAAGATGTTCAAACACTTGATTGGCCGAACAGTAGAAGTCTACATTGATGACATGGTCGTGAAGACCAAAGAACCAAAGGATCTTCTTGCTGACCTAGAGGAGGTCTTTGACATACTCAGAACATATCGGCTCCGACTAAACGCATCGAAATGCGCGTTTGGAGTCGGATCCGGCAAGTTCTTGGGATACCTGGTGACTAGAAGGGGCATTGAAGCCAGCCCAGATCAGATCAAGGCCATTCTGGAATTACAGAGTCCGACATCGGCGAAACAGGTTCAAATGCTTACTGGAAGGGCCGCAGCCCTAAACAGATTCATAAGCCGAAGTTCAGACAAGTGTAAACCCTTTTTCAATCTTGTAAAAAAGGCCACGGATTTTCTATGGACAGAGGAATGTGAGGCCGCTTTGGCCGACCTAAAGAAATACCTTACCTCGGCTCCGGTCCTCTCGACGCCCAAACCAGGGGAGGATCTGTTTTTATATTTAGCAGTTTCAGAGCACGCAGTAAGTGCTGTGATAATCCGAGAAGAGAAGGGAGAGCAGAAGGCTGTTTACTATGTAAGCAAGACCTTGGCCGATGCAGAAACAAGGTATCTACCACTGGAGAAATTGATGTTGGCCTTGGTAATGGCCTCGAAGAAGCTAAACCATTATTTTCAGGCTCACAAGATAGTGGTTCTAACAGAGCACCCACTAAAATCCTTGTTGCAACAAGGAGACTTGACTGGAAGAATAGCAAGATGGGCCGTAGTGTTGGGCCAATATGACCTGGAGTTCAGGCCGAGAACAGCAATTAAGGGCCAAGTCTTGGCCGACTTCGTGGCCGAATTCTCGCCAGAATACATCGAACGACGAGCTCCGTTGAGCTGAGATGAACGATGTCCAAACAAGGAAGGAGAAGCCCAGCCAAAGGCTAAGGAACCAAGGAAGGAAAAGCTTAGACCCTGCAGCATTTATATCGGCGACTCCTTTCAACTTTTTGTTGATGGGAGCTCAAACCGGCAGGGGGCAGGGGCAGGAGTAGTGTTAATATCCCCCGATGGAGAGATATTAGAGCAGTCCATTCGACTGGGGTTTAAAGCCTCGAACAATGAGGCGGAATATGAAGCACTGATTGCTGGATTGAAGTTGGCAGCAGCAGCAGAGGCAGATGAGGTAATAGTTTTTTGTGATTCACAACTTATAGTGAATCAAACTACAGGAGAGTTCGCTGCCCGAGATGAAAGGATGTCGGCATACGCAAAAGAAGTCATCAGGCTGGCAGACATGTTTCAGAATTGCCGACTTCTTCAGGTTAGCCGAGATGACAACAACCACGCCGACGCGTTGGCCAACTTAGCAAGTTCCATGCAAACGGGAAAGACGAGGACAATAATGATCGATTACCTAGAAGGCCCGAGCATAGAGCCACCGAACACGATGCAAGAGGCATTATGTGTGGACATGGGACCAAGCTGGATGGATGCAATCATTGCATTCCTAAAAGAGGGAAAGCTGCCAGAAGATCGAAAGGAAGCACACAAGGTCAGATTGAAGTCGGCAAGATTCAGTCTGACAGCAGAAGGACATCTCTACAGAAGATCCTTCACAGGACCTCTATTAAGGTGTGTACACCCTCTTCAGGTCGAGGATTTTCTATATGAAATTCATGAAGGAGTTTGTGGAAGCCACGCAGGGGGCAGATCGTTAGCTCATAGGGCCATTACCCAGGGGTATTGGTGGCCCTATATGCAAAAAGATGCAGAAGCCTATGTGAAGAAGTGTGAACAATGCCAGAGGTTTGCACCTTTGATACATCAGCCAGCCGCCGACCTGAACCCGGTGTCTAGCCCTTGGCCATTTGCCCAATGGGGAATGGATCTCATTGGACAATTGCCCCAAGCAACTGGGCAGCGGAAATACCTACTAGTGGCAACGGACTACTTCACAAAGTGGATAGAAGCAGAGCCTCTTGCCAAAATCCGAGATGTGGATGTAAAGAACTTCATCTGGAAAAATATCATCACCAGATTTGGGATCCCAAGAGCAATTGTTGCTGACAACGGAACGCAGTTTGACAGCAAACTTATCAAAAATTTTTGTGCAAAGTTCAAGATAAAGAATTACTTTTCAACACCAAGCTTCCCCCAAAGTAATGGGCAAGCCGAAGCATCCAACAAAGTAATTCTGGATGGGATAAAGAAGAGGCTACAGGCAGCAAAAGGAAAGTGGGTAGACGAATTGCCTAACGTACTCTGGGCATATCGTACTACGCTGAGAAGATCAACAGGGGAATCCCCCTTTGCCATGGCTTATGGCACAGAAGCAGTCATCCCATTGGAGATCGGCATCCCAGGGATCAGAACACAGGGAGTTGAGAACGGGACTAATGATGTGCTCTTAGCCCGAGATCTGGATCTATTAGAAGAAAGAAGAGAGAAAGCTGCAATCCAGCTTGCAGCATACCAGCAACAGCTTGCCAGAGCTTACAATAAGAAGGTCAATCCAAGGGATTTTCAAGTCAACGACTTAGTCTTGCGAAAAGTCGTCGGCAATAAGAAGGATCCCAGAGAGGGCAAGCTTGGCCCAAACTGGGAAGGTCCCTACAGAATTACCTCGGTGTTAGGAAATGGGGCATATCGGCTTGAAGATAATGAAGGCAAAGCATTGCCTAGACCATGGAATACTTGTAATTTAAAGTTTTTTTTATCATTAGATGTTCTTTGATTTTTCGCCGATATAATCAATAAAATCTCAGCAGAATTTTCCAGAACTTATGAAACTATGTGCAGTATTGTTTTTTGAATAATGAGAACCCAAGTGGAACTTAGGTTCACATTGGGGGCAAAGAAAAGACAGTAAAGCTTAGTCGAAGCTAAGCCGAGATAAATTTCTTATCTTTACTTGTTGAAATTTGTAGCAATTTACAAGTTAAAGTTAAGCCGAGATAAATTCCTTATCTTTACTTGTTGAAATTTGTAGCAATTTACAAGTTAAAGTTAAGCTGAGATGAATTCCTTATCTTTACTTGTTGAAATTTGTAGCAATTTACAAGTTAAAGTTAAGCCGAGGTGAGTCTTCAGGTAAACATACCCGAGGTATTTCTCCCTGAGGAGATTGTATAAAGGAGGAGAGACTTGCAAAATATTCTAAGTATAGAAACAAACAGAAGCAATGAAGAAAAATTAAAGACTACAGCATACAAAGAGATACAGTTGTATATAAAGAAGGCACAGTGGCCTAGCAGAAGTAAATTGTTCTAAAACGACAAAGAAAGGCACATCGGCCAAGAAGATGAAACTTGCATTGTCCAAACTACAAAAGAAAGATGAAAAGAACAAAAAACATTTCAAACGTCTTCAACATTGGCAGAGGATTGAACTAAGACCTCGGAGGATTCTGGGAGAACCACCTCGGTATCTTTTTCTGCAGATTGACGGACTGGTACCTCGGAGGACTCTGAAGGAGTCACCTCGACATCTTTTTGCTCCGATGTCTCTGCATCTTTTCCTGCCGCGACTTCGGCTTCCTTATCCGCCGCTATCTCGGCATCAATTTCGGCCAAAGTCTTCTCCACAGTATTGTCAGCCAGCAGCAGATCAGAAGATAGCACGCCCATGTTGGCTTCCTTGGGCACCTTCTCAACCTCCTCTTCCTCCTCTAGGGTTAAGTCTGTGACTTGGTCACCCTGAGAAGGTGACTTGGTTTCAGTAGCTTCCTTAGATTTCCTCACCAAGGCTTCATCTTCGCCGTCATCTTCAGCCTCGGCTTCAGAATCAGCTTCTTCTTCAACTTGGCTTGGAGGTAGAGGAAGAGAAAAGGGAAGACGAATGGCTTTGGTTTTGCGCCAGGGCGAGTCGGCAGGAAGATCAAGCTGTTTGGCCAAAGCGTTCCAACCTAGGGAAAATCCCCTGTTGCATGCCTGCTTGACCTGAAGCTTGTAATCTTCTGCGACGTCGGCCATACCCTGACTGTAGGCTTTTTCATCGGCAGCCTCAATTTCGGCTTTCTTGGTGGCCAGAGCCTCTCTCAGTTCTTTCTCGGCCTGCGCCCTTTTAACCTCGGCCTCTTTTTTCTCGGCGTCGGCGACTTTCCTGATGTCCTCAGCAGCCTCAGCTTTTTGTAGAGCTATCTGCTGGGCCTTTGTGGCCGCCTCGGCCTGGTCCTCTAGCTTTTTCATTTTTAGTTGATCCCTTTTATGGATCTTCTGAAGGGCAGAGAACTCCTTCTTTAAGTCAGATAGTTCCTCCCTTGTTTCAAACGCCTTCATGGAAAAGGAGTGGGCGTGTTGAATGGCCTGAAAGTTCACAAGGCAAATTTTATTACAGAATAACACAAAGTGACAGTAAGACAAAGAAATATCAAAATTCTAAAGACTTACTTGGACGGAGCGCTGCAGCATAAGGGCATAGTTCTCATATTCACTGATCTTGGCATTTTGCTCAAGATCACCTTCAAGAAGAACTGCCGTACTGAGTGCCACGCCAACGTTAATGTCGGAGGCGCTTTCATCGGCATAAATTGGCCTGTTTTCAAGTGTAATTTTGGGTTCCCAGGGAACTTTGGGAACCCTGGATCCCGAGGTCGAAGATTTCTGTTTCTTCGATGGAGTGGACCCTGATGGCTGGGCTTCCGCAGGTCTTTTGATGGGTGCAGAGGTGGTCTTCATACTTGAAGTTAGTTTAGAGATGGGCACGGCATCCTCGGCCTCGGCATCAGCTTCAGGCACCTTGGCCTTTGGTTGTTCCTTCCTGACTCTTTTTGGTTGCGGTGGTGGCAATGGTTGAGCTGGTTCAGCATCTACATCGGTGGGAAGGTCGGCTAGCAGGTCTCGCACTACTTTCTTCGGGCGCACCATCTCGGCTGTCTTTACAAGACGTCGCCGACGTTTTCTTTCTGGAATAGGGACCAAGTATGGTGCCGAAGTAGATGGCAAATCTGCTACGTCAGACGTTGATCCTTGGTCTGTTCGGGATGAGGAAGCAACTTGAGTTGTGATGATAGAAGGAGATGGGCTCTTCTTCTTCGGTCTTGGAACGTCGGGCAAAGTTGACTTATAGGTGGGAATGAAATTTAACAGCAATGGTGCTTTGTGTTTGTGGATGGGAAGATCTAGGAGCTTCTTCAGGCCTTTCCCAGGGTAATAGGACTGGTGAAAGTCCTTGGGAGGCTTACGAACGTCTGCAAAACAGAACATAACATCAGAAACAGGAAAATTTTTTTAAAATAATAAAAAAAGAAAAAAACTTGAAGAAAGCAACAGCTAAAGAGTTGACGTTGGGCTCTTACCCTTGCCCTCTTTTACTGTGCGGGGGAGAGAGAAAAGATGGACTTCTTCATCTGGGCCAAACTCCCAGTTACCAGATGCAATAAGGTAGTCATGTCCAGCACCTTTGTTGGAGTCAGGAAGGTCGGCTACAATTTTAAACTCGGTGGACCTCGGCTTGAGGTAGTACACATAACCTTTCTCCTTTAGGTTGAGGGCACACATGGTGTAACAGTATTGGATGTCGGCAAGAGTGATCCTGACACTCTCCTGCCGAGCTAAGGCTATGATGCCATTAAGCGTCCTATAGGCGTTGATTGCGAGTTGCATAGGGTTCAAAGAATAGTAGTGAAGGACCTCGCGGAAAAGGGGATCTAGAGGGAATCGAAGTCCACACTGGACAAAGGCTACTGTGGGGAAAGGCATGCTATCATCCACGGGCATAATAGAGTCGTTCTCCCCAGCTAGCCTGAGGTGAACGTCGGCAGGGATGGAGAACTCCTGCCTAAAATATTCTAGTTTGGTTGGGTTGTTAACCCTATCGCTCCACACACCCATGGTTTTGGTATACGAGTACTTGGCTACAAAGACAGAATACTCCTAAAGGGCTCTTGGAACCTCGGCTTGAGCCTAAAGTATGTATTGGTGAAGTTGGTTTCAGTTTTTCCTAAGGGTTGGTGAATCTATGAGCAAATCCCAAACCTAAATCTACGAAGAATGAGTATGAAGGGCAGAAATCTGGAAAACAGAAAAGCAAAAACGAAGTCTCAGATTCAAGAACAGAAAGGGTAGAAGACCAAGAAAAAGAGGTGCAGCAGTGCAAGTGTTCATAACATATGCAAGAACCAGGGAGTAATACACACTCAGATGAATGGTTCACAAACTAAATATTAGAGCAGAATAACAATGGCAAGAAATTTCAGGGATAAATCAAGAACTGGAGGAGAAAAGCCAGTTGCTTACCAGAAAAGGAGAAGGCCGGAATGAGCTACGCCGAGGTCAGATAGCAGACGCTACAGTGGTGAAAGCTTCGCAGATGCAAGACAGTAGCAGAGTCGAGAGCTTCGAGCAATGGCGGATTCGAAGGGAAAAAAGCTTTAGAGAGAGAAAATGTGGAATATTCAAGTGCAGAAGTGAAAAGAAAGAGAGAGGCAAACGTTTTTGTCCAAAACGTGAAGCGGCGGCAAAACAAAGGTAATTATTGTGCCTAGGGTAACGCACGCGTCAGGCGGCGCGGGCAGGGAAAAGACGGCCAACAAGCGCGTCGCCAACACGGACCAATAAGAGACAAACGCGTCAGTAGAACGGTTGAAAAATGATGCATGACATCTCATGCGCGAAGGAGAATTGATCTGAATTCTTGTTCTCCGAGGGAAGACATGTCGGCATGAAAGTAAATGATCTCGGCTGGAAAGTTCTTGAGCCGACGTGCGAGAAATTGTTCGAATGTAGGTTCCATCATCTCAGAATGCCGAGGTAATAGAACCTAGGGGGCAGTTGTGGGGATGTATTTTCTGAGTACCAATACGTGGCCGAGGTGACACCGAAGTGTCAGCCGAGGTGCCACGTGTCGTGGTAGTTACGCCGAGGTGATCTCGGAGTTGCCGAGGTTATCTCCGAAGATACCGGAATATGAGATAAGTGGATAAGGGACAGGAGTCCTAGAAAGAAGAAAGACTGCAAGATGGATAAAGGAGGTACTCTTTGGGAGTCTATCCTTATCTCTTGAAGAGTCCAAGACAAGTCCAAAATTAGAGTCCATAGAAGTGAGACTTCTAGAGGGACTAGGATGGTGTGAAGTTATAAAAGAAGGGCACCCCCGGTGGGTCTAAGGTACGCAATTTTAAGTCTTAAGCAGTAATTTAAGCACTTGATTTATCTTTGAGAGATACTGACTTGATCGTCGGAGTACCCCCCGGTGGAAGAACCACCGCCGGAGTCTTTTCTTTCTGTGCAGATTGCAGGGTGCCATCTATTCTGCCTGTGTTCTACAGCTGAATTACTAAGGAGGGCAGTGTGATCAGAAATTCACTCACACAGCAATAGATTTGTAAGAACTGTTTACATTTAATTATTCAAATATGAAGCATATTAATTTGAAAACTAAATGGATGATGTTTAATGGAATCAAGTTTGTATTGCTTAGTTATGTTTGTAACACCATGTGAATGAACTCACAGGATAAATGGGCTACCATTGAAGTATTGACCATCTGTGGCATGGAGAATTTGATGCAAATTTGGCCTGGGGAACTTGAAGCCAAACTAAGAGTGATGACAGTTAAACGTTGTCATGGGCTCTCAAATATTCTTTTTCCATCCAATTCAATTAAGGGCATGCAAAATCTTGAAGTACTTGAAATGGAGGATTGTCGATTCATTGGAGTAGCCTTTGACCTTGAAGGACTTGTTTGGGAAGGCATATTAGATATGGCACTCCCTTCATTAAAAAAAGTGAAACTAAGATGTCTGCCAAAGTTGACACATGTTTGGAAGGACAATTTACCAGGAATTCAAGGCTTTCAGAATCTAAGATCCTTAGTAGTAAATGAGTGCGACAGTTTGAGAAATCTATTCTCATACTCTCTAGCCAAATTTCTTGTAAAACTACAAGAAATAGAGGTAACTGAATGTGGTAGGATAGAATCAATCATTGGAAATGAACTAAATGTAGATGATGCAGTGATAACAAATATGATCATGTTTCCTGAACTGAGTAGTCTCAAACTCAGTAATTTGCCAAACCTTAGTAGTTTCTGCTTTGAGGCTTGTACGTTTGAGGGATCGTTTTTGAAAACAATAGAAGTAATCAACTGTCCCAAAATGAAGATACTCCCATCAGTATTTCAGCGCAAGCTAGACCAACAAAAGGCAGACTTTTCAACCTCATCCCAACACCATCTCTTGGATGGAAAGGTACGTTAATGGACTTTAAAATATAGCATTCACCGTTAATTAATTATCAATTCTTACAAAGAAAAATTGGTGGCAAATGTGTGTTTTTAAAATAGGCTAACCATTTTTTTGGGGTGTCAAACATGACAAATTGAACAAGTTACAATTATGAGATAATTTTTTTTGTTTGGAAGATTTACACGAAAGACCTTACAAAAATAAACAGCCTGGATATTTCGATAATCTAAATTATGTATTTTGTAAATTTTGTGCATAAATTATCAAAAAAAATCATATGGATATGATAATCATAATAATGTAATTTTGTCATATTTGTGTTCATAAAAATGAAAGACCTTCACTACATGAAAACACACCTTTGGCGACAAAAAAATAAAATTTCGTCGCAGAAAGTGCATGAAATGGCGACTAAAATGGAAATGGTCGCCGAACATAAGAGTTTTAGCGACTAAAAGAGTTTTGTCGCCGAACATCAGGGTTTTAGCGACTAAAAGACAGTTTAGTCGCGGAATATAGGGTTTTTAGCGACTAAAGTTTGTTTAGTAGCCAAAAGTGACAATTTTTGGCGACTAAAATAATTTAGTCGCCAAAAGTGATGGTTTTGGCGACTAAAAACCTGTTCAGTCGCCGATTATAGGTGTTTTGCCGACTAACAGGATTTTTGTCGCTGAAAGTGCAGAGTTTTGGCTACAAAAAAAGTTTAGTAGCTAAAAACTGTCAATTGCCGACTAAAACTCTGTTTAGTAGCCAAAAGGGGACGTTTTTTTGGCGACTAAAACCAGATTTAGTCGCCAAAACTACTTCATTGTAGACGGAACTTTATTTTTTAGCGACAAACAAATAATTAGTAGCCGAAAATTAGTAAATTGGCGACTAAAAATTTATTTTAGTCGCCAAAAGTGGCCTATAATTTTTTTTAGTAAATCATTTATTTTTTACATAAATTATATTCAATATATATAATTATATTTAAATATATAGTTTTGTATTAATACTGTGAAAGTAATATATAAATAATATAAGTTGCAATTATATTCATGTGATGGTTGAGTGGCATAGTGGGCTGGCGTGTTGTGTTAAGGTTTGGAAGGTGGAGGTCGCAGGTTCAAAACCCCTTGGAAGCTACTGATGCAGCACAGTGGGTTTTTTTTTTTTTTTTTTGACAAATGGTTTTGGCGACAAAATACTTTGGTCGCCAAAAGAGTGGCAATTGTATAAATAATAAAAACAAATTTAACTATTGGCGACTAACATTTTAGTCGCCAAAGGTATAATTTCCAAAAATGGAATTGAGTATTGGCGACCAAACCTTTAGTCGCTAAACACCTGCCTTTTGCCGACTAAAAGACAGATTAGTCGCCAAAACCTTCTGCGACCGTTTATTGGCGACAAAACCGGCGACCAAAAAAATTAGTCGGGGAAGGTTAAACAGCGACTTTTGGCAACTAAAAATGGACCTTTGGCGACTAAAAATTTAGTCGCCAAAGGTGTGTTTTCTTGTAGTGCTTCCAATTTTTTGAATCCATTTTTTGAAGTCGACGATCATAAAATCATATTGTGTTAATTATCAAATCAATATGATTAGTTTTTTTTTTTTTTTGATGATCTATACATAAAGACTTTTATAAGAGAAAAAAAAATGATGTAAATTACCAAAGTGGACTTGTGATAAAGGTGCCCAGCCCCACCACTCTTTCAAAATTTTTAACAAAGATTTATTAGGATAACAAATTAGTAAACATCAATTCTTGGAGTTCTCTACTTTACTAATGAACAATAAATGGACAAATAGATGGACACGTGGACAAATTGACAAATATGTGAATAAATAGATAGATAGGTAAGAGTTATATGATATTTCAAATTGTTGTTATTTTTGTGGATTAAAAAAAATATATAATTTGAGACAATTGCTCCCAAAATTTTAATTTAAAATTTAAATGATTGACCCAAGTTTTATTTATTAAAATAATATATTGATAATATACGAGATGATAAATTGTGTTAATTCCACACCATGATTTGATCATAATTCTGATTGACCCGAGTATTCTTTATTAAACTAATATATTGATAATATATGAGATGATAAATTGTGTTAATTCCACACTATGATTTGATCATGATTCCCACTTGATTTGAACGATTTAAGATGTCCAATTAGTCAATGAATACCCATTCAGTCTAATTTTGTTCATATTTAATTGGTGCATAATAATAGGATTTATTATTTTGCGTGAGATCATTACACGCAAATTCATTTTCATGCTATGCAGTCCTTAATTTGTTTTAATTTTGTTTAACGTATAAAATGTGTCCTATGGTATTTCTATCAAACGTGGTTTGTCGTAGTCAATAGAATTATAGCTCGTTCAGAAGATCATACTTGTAAAAAATTAAATTGATTTGCATGCTATAGACACATTAGTAGATTACATTTATCTTCAAAATAATAAACATTCTATCATAAAAAATATAATTATGGTCCATTCCTATATACAAATGTGATCTAACCATGTAATTATAGTTGTCCAAACAAATTGAATTTTTTGTAAGGATGGTATTCTAACATGTTCTTAGATATGAACGGCTCATATAATTGAGGTGGCCCCGTGGTGGGCCCACAAAAACCCAACAACATCTTTAGTTAATTTTGCCAACTAATGGAAAACGTTACCCGAATTTAATAAATTATTAAGGATTTTTAAGTGTCTTTAGTCTTACTGATTTTTCTCTACTCAAATTCTCCGTTCAATGTTCATAATATATATATAAATATTTTTAAAATTTTCTGTAGTCCATAATTTTATATTGTTACTCGTGATAATGTGACAATATCACTTTTTGGATGTTATTTCTTAATGAGTGGAGTTTTCTTTAGAAAAAAAAAAATGATAAGCTATATAAGCCTTAACTATGATATTAAAAATAATTTACAAATAAAATTTAGTTATATATATATAACTTATAAAAAATTTGGTGGCCGGAACATTTTACAGTTATGAACTACCACAAGATGGATGCTTTTTGTTTGAAATAAAAAGACTATAAAATGTCATATTATTTGTATAAAATTTTTTTAAATTATTTTATTTTGTTTTATTTTATTTTTCTGTAACATTATCGTAAAAAAATGTAGAGCATTCAAAAAGAGAAACCTAAAGCCTTTGCTTAGGTGGCTTTATATTAAAGAGGTGAGGGTTGTAGTTGTGATAAAGTGGTGGTAGTGTTAGGATAGCATTGATAGGTGATAGGTGGGTGGTGGTGGCAATGAGTGCTGATGGTAGTAGAGTGCTGGGGGGTGGTGGTGGTGTTAAGATTTTAGTATGAGAAATGCTTTTAATTTTATAAAATAGAAAATCTTTTTTACACAAATTATTTCATTTTTCGATGTCTTTCACACAAATTAAGTCACTTTTTGTAATGCTTGTCGTTCTTGTATTTTTTGAGTAATTTTGATTCTTATAATTTTAATTGGTTCAATTTTGATTATGAATTGATGATTTTGTCTCAATTTAAACCAATTGATTACAATTATTATCATTTTTAATAAAAAAAAATGCGTGCATAAGTGACATGTGTCATACTTTTAGGTTCACAATTATGAACTTGCTCAACTCAATAAGTTAATCTCGATCAATTCAGTAATCATTTTATGTAAAAATAAAAAATAATAAAAAGCACTAAGGGTTCGTTTGGGAAGTGGGTTGGCTTTTTGACTTTTTTGACTATTTTAGCCTGGACTAAAAAGCTTGGTTTGGGAAGAGCTTTTTGGCTTTTTTAACTTCTTTTGTGAGAGAAGAGTATAATGATTATGGGTTGGATGTGATGTTTTGTTTGTTGTGACTAAAATAGCCTATTTTGTCTTTTGTGACTAAAATAGCCAAAAAAACTCCCAAACCATCTTCCCAAACGGTGCCTAAAGGTGTTATTAATTTGACTATATTGACATAAAATCTAAAATTAAATATCAAAATTGAACCAATTAAAACTATAAGAATTAAAATGGCACAAAAGGCAAAATTTAGATGGTAATTGTTAACAGATGTTAGGGGAGAGAGTTGGATGTGTCAAATTAATTAGAAAAGGCTACCTCCCTATTTAATTTTTGGCTCAATGCACTGCTTACGACAGTTTTTTTTAATAATATTAATCGATTTTGCATTAATTTTACCCCACTGTCAATTGTTGTTCATGATTAAATGAAAGTTGTTGATATAACATCTAAATGTCAATTAAAATTTTATTTTATCCTCAAATTATCTCCAAAATATCTATTACACCCTTGAATAAAATGAAATTTTGGATAAAATAATTATGTCACTAACACTAACAGTTAAGTTTAATGGTCTTGCAGTTTATTTTCAGTGACTGGTTTGGGTACGACTTTGGAAAACTTACTATCACAGACATAAATGAATCAATAGAGATGTGGCACAACCAACTTGAAGTTGACCGCCTTGGCCAAGTGAGTTTCATGTTGGTCCAATGTTGCGGGAAATTATCAAATGTGATCTCGTCGAATTTAATGCAAAGACTACGATATCTACAACGGTTGAAGGTATGGTGGTGTGATTCACTGGAAACAATATTTGACCTCCAAGGGTCCGAACGCGCTGGTACTACTAGTGTGAAACGACTTCATTATTTCAAAGATTTGAAATTGATGTACTTGCCCAAGTTGACGCATATATGGAAGAATGTTTCCCAACAAACTCATTGTTTCGAGAATCTAAAATCCCTAGAAGTGGAGAGGTGTGACAACTTGAGATATCTATTCACAATTTCCATGGTCAAGGTCCTTGTGCGTCTAAATTATCTAAGAATTGGAAATTGCGAGAAAGTAGAAAAGATTGTCACCAGGGAAGCAGAAAAAGAAGTATGGAGCAAAATCAATATTTTGAATGTGGAACTTGAAAATCTACCAAGTCTCGTGTGTATTGGAATTCCAGAATCCCAAATTCATATCTCCGAATTGCGTGTAGATTTCTGCCCCAAGTATCGAGGTAACCAATTATACTTCCACACAAATATGCTTCTTTCATTCTTGTTGTTTTCAAAAAAATAAAACTTTCTCAAGAAAGCAACTTCACTACCCAATATATATATTTGCCACATCGACATCCCAAAATGGGAGCGGTTTAAGGAAAAAGATCCTCTCTAGCATTTTCTTCATTTGTTCATCATTTAATAGTTTATCCAAAAGCCTCGGCTAGTAATAATGATTAATTGTTGAATTGTTTGATGAAGAAAGTGCCGGAGAGAATTCAAATACGCAATTTAGCTGTTGTCATCCATGGTTTGTTTACATCCAGTCGTACTTGTTGGCTTCATTCAACATAAAACATGTGATGATTGAAGCTAACACCTCCGGAGACCACTCTCATTTTGTTTGTCCTACTTACTCAAGAAAGTGACTTCACTGCACTGTACTTGCCACATGGTTATCTAAAATAATAATAGGATAAAAGACAATTTTGTTTTTCATTTTAATCCCTTAAGTGTCAATTTTGACATTTCGGTTCTGTAATAACCCCGACCCGTAATTAACTATTAATCGGTAACTAGTGATGCTAATTAAGTGAATAAGATTGATGATGGGATTAATAGATAATTTGTAACATAATTGGTCGCCTATTTGTTGATCGTTAAATAATCGGTTCATGTTTAATGGTTAAAACTGTAAATTGAAAGCCTTATCGGCACCCGAAAACGAAATTGATTATACCATTGTGTTAATTGGAATTTTTAGAATCTTATGGCATACTTATGTAAAATGTGATTAGGTGTGATTAAATTAGATTAAATGAAGCTAATTAAATAGTTGGCGTAAATTACAATTTTGCCATGTTAGTGGGTTATCTCTCCAACACCTTTGAGCCTTATTTTTGTTGTTCATTTCGTTGGTCCTCTTTAGTGTAAAAATCTGATGAAAACATTTTAGAGAGAGAGGGAGAGCAATTCTAGTGAGAGAGAGGGAGAAATTGAAGAAGAAATTCAAGGTTTTGCATGCACTCTTCAAGATTTAAGCAAGATTTTAGCAAGAACAAGGCCTAAGGTAGATTATTCCCCCTTTGGTTTATGAATTTCAGTGTTATTATGCATGGTTCATGAAGATTATGGGTTTAATCATGTTATGGAGCTTAGAAGGAGGGATTGTAGCTCAAATCATGCATGCATGCATAAATTTTCAAGTTTTGGGTTTGATTTCAAAAGTTTCTTCCATGCATGTGTTAACATCTTCTACATTTTGGCCATTCAACTTGTTTTCTATCAAATCACCAAGTTTGATCATGTTTTGGAAGGTTTAGTGTGGTAGAAGTTCTTGCATGTCATGTTCATGAATTGATTTCGGGTTTCAAATTGTTTTCATAGAGAATTCTAGCATGCATGTCCATAATATTGATTTAATCCATGAGTTCAACTTGTTTTTCCATCAAATCAGCAAGCTTCCAGTTATTTCATGGTGTTTGATTATGCTTTAAGAGATTTGAAACAAGAAAAGTCCATGCATGTGGTGTTCTTGAGCATTCATCATGTTTTAAGTTGAGATTGTGAGTTTTTGACAAACCTTGGGCCATAATTTTATAAATTGATCTTTAAAACTTTCATGTCCTACAAGTTTTCTGGGTTATATCAAGTTTTGGGGCCCAAGAGAGGTGTTTTGGAGGTTTTAATTCGAGTTTTGAAGTGGGAGGAGCAATCTGGAAATTCCAGATTTTGCAGGCTCGCTCGAGCAAAGGGGTTCTCACTCGAGCGACCACTCAGAGATTGTGCACTTCGCTCGAGCGACCAAAAGTCCGCTCGAGCGTAAATTTCGAGCTCCCAGAAGTTTGCACCATTTACAGATCGCTCGAGCAAAGGATTGTGCGCTCGAGCGACCACTCACATTTCTGCCTGCTCGCTCGAGCGAGGAAAGCTTCGCTCGAGCGAGGACCTCAAATTCTGAAATTTTACCTAAGTGTTCCAAGGCATGTTTTGACATCCTCATTGCATCTTAGGCATTCCTAAGCCTTAATTAAGCTATAGTAATGAGGTTATGGCTCTGATACCACTCTGTCACGACTCAAACCCGCCCCTATAGGTTTAGCATCGTAACCGGCCAGTAATCCTTAGATTACCTACGGCCTCTGAACAGACAGGCATATAATAAGGGGCTAGCGGAAGTAATATACGAAAATATAAATGTCCAATGAGCTGTGTTGACTTACATGAAACAGAATAATTTTAAAACTTTAATTACATAACCATGAGTCAACCATACATTATATTATACCTACACACTTACACAAATGTACAACCAACATAATTAACATAAGTCTCATGCATAACAGCCTAAACAAAACTTGATCCCAAGACACTTCGGGAACCTCCACGTGAGGCACAATGGCTGGCTGACAACAGAACACAGTCCCCCACAAAACCTTCGGGCTTGCATTCCAGAATGCTCACCTATAATATATATATATACAAACAGTGAGCTAAAGCCCAGTGAATAACATTAAGGTAAAGGGGTTAGTGAACGAAATCCGAACATTTTATACGTACAAAACAGATCATAGCATAAACATAATCATCTCATATGTGAACATAATAATGGCATATTCCATAGAACAAATCACATATCACATAACGTCTTCCGACTAGAGTAACCGGTCCCGGACACCGATTAAACAAACACCACAATGAAGTGGCTAACGAGATCTCGTAACTGTCATGGACCCGCATTTTCATGCCGTCCCCCATGACTTGGGACTATCTATAGATGCCATAATAGATTTCAAACTTGGAATGTTCGTTCACAGAAACATATATCATTTCAGAAATCATAGCTTGATATATCACATTTGGAACATAATTTCATATCAACGTATCTTTACGATAACGTTACTCACAGTGGTTCCGTAGATGGTCAAGCACTTCTCGGACGTTGACCTACAATCACAAAATACATAGAACCAACGAATCTTATCATTACTTATTCATGTGGCCATTAAGGCTTAGCTTTCATTACGTTGGTTCAAGTTCATTCTTAACACATGGCTTAGAACACACACACACCCTTGCAATCTCTTAGTGTGATTCATTCTTATTACAATGCTCAAGTCACATACATACTTGCCATTCTTTATCTTAGTGTGCGTTTCTACACACACCCTTGCAATCTCTTAGTGTGATTCATTCTTATTACAATGCTCAAGTCAAAACGCACACTAAGATAAAGAATGGCAAGTATGTATGTGACTTGAGCATTGTAATAAGAATGAATCACACTAAGAGATTGCAAGGGTGTGTGTGTGTTCTAAGCCATGTGTTAAGAATGAACTTGAACCAACGTAATGAAAGCTAAGCCTTAATGGCCACATGAATAAGTAATGATAAGATTCGTTGGTTCTATGTATTTTGTGATTGTAGGTCAACGTCCGAGAAGTGCTTGACCATCTACGGAACCACTGTGAGTAACGTTATCGTAAAGATACGTTGATATGAAATTATGTTCCAAATGTGATATATCAAGCTATGATTTCTGAAATGATATATGTTTCTGTGAACGAACATTCCAAGTTTGAAATCTATTATGGCATCCATAGATAGTCCCAAGTCATGGGGGACGGCATGAAAATGCGGGTCCATGACAGTTACGAGATCTCGTTAGCCACTTCATTGTGGTGTTTGTTTAATCGATGTCCGGGACCGGTTACTCTAGTCGGAAGACGTTATGTGATATGTGATTTGTTCTATGGAATATGCCATTATTATGTTCACATATGAGATGATTATGTTTATGCTATGATCTGTTTTGTACGTATAAAATGTTCGGATTTCGTTCACTAACCCCTTTACCTTAATGTTATTCACTGGGCTTTAGCTCACTGTTTGTATATATATATTATAGGTGAGCATTCTGGAGTGCAAGCCCGAAGGTTTTGTGGGGGACTGTGTTCTGTTGTCAGCCAGCCATTGTGCCTCACGTGGAGGTTCCCGAAGTGTCTTGGGATCAAGTTTTGTTTAGGCTGTTATGCATGAGACTTATGTTAATTATGTTGGTTGTACATTTGTGTAAGTGTGTGGGTATAATATAATGTATGGTTGACTCATGGTTATGTAATTAAAGTTTTAAAATTATTCTGTTTCATGTAAGTCAACACAGCTCATTGGACATTTATATTTTCGTATATTGCTTCCGCTAGCCCCTTATTATATGCCTGTCTGTTCAGAGGCCGTAGGTAATCTAAGGATTACTGGCCGGTTACGATGCTAAACCTATAGGGGCGGGTTTGGGTCGTGACAGGTTCTCAAAATTGTCAATTTGAGTCAATTTAATTCTAGATGTGACGTCCTTCTACGTTGATGACAAGATTATAGATAAAACATAATTTTGGTCCTTAAAGTATACGTTTCTTGTCATTTTAATCCCTTAAATTTTAAATTTTGTCATTTTGGTCCTCAAAATTGTGAATATGAGTCGATTTCATCCTAGTTTAAATTGACGACTTTGAGGATCAAAATGACAAAATTTAAAACTTGAGGAACTAAAATAACAAAGAGACACATACTTTAGGAACCAAAACTATCTTTTACCGAAGTATAAAATATTTTTTCTGTTATCAATGTAAATAAACGTTAGAGAACTAAATTAACTCAAATTGATAACTAAGGACTAAAGTGATAAAATTAAAACTTGAGGGATTAAAATGATAGAATGCATACTTTAAGGACTAAAACTATCTTTTATCCATAAGAAGAAGAAGAAGAAGAAGAAGAAGAACGGAGACAAATAAATTGGTCCTATATGCATTTGTGAATATAAATCTTATTATTTTGTTTCTAGGAATGATAAAAAGAGATAAGAAATGAAATTACATATAGCATTGCTCTAATAATAATAATAAGATCTCCAAAAATACTTATCCTTAATAAACTGTGTGCATGTTTTTAATCTTAAGATTTAAGATATAATTATTGTCTCCAACAATTTGTATGTTTCAGATATTAATAGTATATCCTCCAGATTTTGAGCATTGTCTATACACTAATTTCTTAACAACGTCACAATGTGATTGTCTCTAATATAGTATTGGTTAGCAATAGATTAATTCATTAACTTATGCTTTTGGATATTTTGAAATGAAAAGTTTAAAAAATAAAAATTAACCGATATTTCATTCCTATTATTCTCACATTTTTCCCTTTTCTTTTCAAATCTTTACTCAAATTCGTGATCTAAAAACATATCGTGATTTTGGGTAGGGATTTTGAAAGAAAAAGAAAAAAAAAATGAGTGAAATATGAATGAAAATATAAGTTAATTTTTTTTTTCTCTATTTTCATTTACCTGTTCTATTTTCTCTCTATCCAAATTTATTAGTCAAACATAATGCAATCTTTTTTTTTTTTTTTGGCCAATAGGTAAAAGGCTAATTACAAATTACAAATCTATCTATCTATCAATACGATTATATAAGCAAACATACCGTGTGGTGATTGATGCTCAAAGCCTCAATCTATTTAATGTTAGGGATCATGAAAAAAATATCATGAAGATGATTATGAAAAATTCTCTATGTTTGAATCACGTATACAATAAAACACCACACACTAATCAAAAGACGAAAAATCTTCATGATGCATTTTATGATATTTTTTTCATGATACCTAATATTATTCATTTTTAAAAATGAGTCCTTAGATAATTTTTTCCTTTTTTTCTTTTTCTTGTAAGTCATAAGTGACAATTTAAATAACTTAATAATTGAGTGATCTTTAATAAATGATATTCGAAAGGAGAGGTGGTGTTGACAATAATGATGAATCAAGTTGATAGCTATATTTTTAGTTTTAGTAATCATTTGATAGTTGCCATATGCAGGTTTTGATGTGGAAGGGGAGTAATATTTACCATTTGCTGTGCATTATTGCTACACACACACAAATAATAATAATAATAATAATAAAGTAAAAGCAAAAAAATTATTACACCAAGTGGCTCTTCATCTTGTTGATAAATATACTGTGAGTATATCTGTTTATGCTCATATCCTTTAATTTTTAGTGTATATATTTATATTTCGTTTGAGGCCTTCCAAATAATATTTTCTTGGGTAAATTATATTAATAATCCTTGTATTTAGGTTCTTGTGTCATTTTAGTCATTATAATTTCAATTAATTTGATTTTTATCCAGAATTTATGATTTTTTCTTAATTTGGTCCAATTGATTATGAAAAATCTAGAAACCCCCTAAATGTTGATTTGTGATTATGTATCAATTTTAAGCAGAATAAAACAATTCCAATCAAACAATCAAGACAAAGCGACACAACGATTTTACGTGGAAAAATCACAATTGGACACCTCCAACTATGATAAAAAAACCACGGGCAACTGCCACAAGACAATCCACTAAGAAGATTTAAAGGAATTACACAGGTATACTCTCAATTACCTAGCGAATCCACGCCCAAATTGAACCAACCTCTATGTGCCTCTTCCAACCCCGTCTTCGTCTCGGAATTGTTTTTACGATGAGCCACTCCAGAATCCACCGAAACTTTAGGCTCGAATTCTTCAGAACCCACGGAAGAACAACTCTCTCTTTTGTATAACTAACAAAATCTTTAATGTACTCTCTTTTAAATCATGAGTTGAATACTCAATAAAAACATCAAAGAAAACTTAACAAAATATCTCCAGATATAAACCTTAATATCCAAAAAGAAGATCTAGAGAAGTTCAATGAATAGTCTAGTTTTGGAAGAAAACCAAGTATTTATAGAAAACCAAAAGTAATCCTAGATTTGGAAGAAAACCAACTCCTTGAGAAATCCGGATTTTGAGGCTCGCTCGAGCGAGGAGCTTAATTTTCGTGATTTCTACTAGTGCCTTGGCTCGAGCGACGAATCCTTAGCTCGAGCGACGAATGAACTCTTTCAGGTTTTTGTATAGACGCAATTCTTCGCTCGAGCGAGCAAGCCTTGGCTCGAGCGAGCATTCCTTAGCTGGAGCGAGCATGGGCGGACATGCAATTTTGAATGTAATTTTGCATTTTGCTTCGGCCGCGAGCTGACCGGGCAGCTCGACCCCTGTAATAATCAATGAAGTGGCAATCTTGAAAGTATTGACATCACAAACTTCTCTGCAAAACACGATTCGGGTTGGATTCGCCTCTAATAAACTCATAGCCTCACTGAAATAAAAGTGCGAAAATAAATACAACTGAAAGGAGTTTTGTTAAACGGAGTTGCCAACAATAAAAACCTAACAGATTATAATTGCTAGCATATCTTTTAATGAAAAATGTGCAAATGAAAGGCATGTGTCTTGCTTTTAGGGTGAAATTGTAAACTAGATTAACCTAGTAAGATAACATCAACCAACTCAATGATAATTCTCCTTTAAAAAAACCCCTAAACATGTAATCAATTGAACAAAATTGGCAAAAAAAAAAAAAATTAAAGATAAAAATTGAGTCAATTAAAAGTGTATCTAAAATGACGCAACGGACAGAATGTAGAGACTATTAGTATAATTCACCTTATTTTATTTTCAGAATCTAAACACTCTGCTAAACTATTTCATTGTGTGAAGTAAAGAGTTGTATTTTTTGTTCTTTGGTTGTTTACAGAATTCATTTGTGTGAATTAGAGAAATAGTTTTTTTAATTTATCAGCAAAGAAAAAAAATTGTATTAAAGAGAGAAACTTCCTCTACAGTCTATCCAATTCTCCTAAAATTGCTTAGGGGATCCTGAACAAGGATAAATTAGTAGACTGTTAGGTTGGCCAAAATTTAGACAGAATTCATCAATTTTTATTTTCATATAGTACAATTTTTCATGTTACTATATACATAATTCATTTCATTGTCCGGGTACATTCAAAATGAACTGATCTTATAGTAAACACAAGAGTTTAATATTATTCTCTAATGTAGGTTTATCTTGTTCAACTTTATTTTGATGATTTAATTATCACAAATAATTCTTTAACCAATATGTCTCTACTAGTTATTTCTTTCTTTCTTCCCCAACATCCTACCATCACCACCACAGCCACTACAACTACAGAACACCTTGACTATTATTAACCATTATTTCAAAGTTCTAACTAAATATTGGAGAATATTTTCTATGTCTAACATTTTTTAAAACAAAAAAATATTTTTCACATTGCACCCATTAGACACATGCACATTGAATGTAATAATAGCTTTTAGCTAGTCTTTAATGTCTTTGATTTTCAAAATTTGATTGCAGGTGATTTATTGGGTATGCTTTTCTTAATAAAGAAGTTGGAGAATAGATATTGGCCCTATTTATGAAGAAACCAAGGCTACAAGGTGTTCTTATATATGAAGAACTGTTTAGTTATTAGGATTACATTTTATCTATTGTTGGGTTTGTATAAATTACGTGTCATCTCATTGGTCGGGTTGATTGTGCTGGCATAGCTTTCTCTGTTGTCGTATAACTGGATTGACTTTATCATAAACCATGTAATAATTTGTGTGTGAATTTGATAAGTGTGTTTTGTGTCACAGTTTTTAACTGTGAGTTTAACGCTGTATTTGGTTGGAGGATTTAGAGAGAGATTTGGAAAAGGAAAGGAAAAAAGTGTGTGAAACTAAGTGAAATATAGGTATCTTTTATTCACATTTCACTTATCTTTTCCATTTTCCTTTCCAAATCTCTCATCAAATTCCCCAACTAAACACAGCATAAGTTCTTAGTCTCAGTTTTTATAATAAAAAAGCGTGATGTGAGTGTGACTATTTGTCTGTAAAAGATTGCTTTTTATGAGAAAGCATGATTGTTTATTGGGTGCAAATGAAAATCTGTGGGTGCAAGCGTGATTGATAATATTTTTCCCCAATTCCTAGCTGCGTATATAGTTCCCTCATTGTTTAAAGTTACAATCTCACTTTTTAATAGAAAAGCGCAACTATTTTTAACTTACTATCTCACCTTTTATAAAAGCGTGATATATACTATTACATATCTCTTGCTAAAAATCTCATTTTTTTTTTGAATTGAGATGATTTATAGAACTCAATTCTTTTCCTATAAATTTTATTTACTACTTCTTCAATCAAACAAATGCATCAGACAAGAGTAACTCCAATGAAACAAATACATTAAATAAGAATAGCTTAAATCAAACAAATTAAAAACAATACATTTTCAACTTTACCATTCAAGAGTCTCGCTAAATCCAGTATCAATACTACAGTTGCAACTACCACAACCATCATCAGCATGTGCACAATAGTGATTCAACTTAACCAACTTCCCATCAGTTTTGGATTGAATCAAGCGGTAAACACAGTTGTCTCCGACATAGTCTTCAGCACCAGCTTTGGCTTCCCACAGACACAGATTAATAGTGTTCTTAGTTTTGTATTCTAGAATGGGGCACATCATATGCTGCAAAAAATTTATTTCTGAAATAATCAAAAAACAATATTCTCATTCTCACAGCAGCACAGAGAAGAAAGAATAAAAAATGCTTCCATACAAATGTAACAAAACAATTCTCGTTACCATCCATTTGGTTGATGAGAAAATATAGGCAAACCATTGAAATCAATAGCATTAAGGGCGTGAAAGAAACAAAAATGATGACAGATAAACCAAAAGTCTAAAGTAGAATTGCTTCAGCTTATACAATCTGAAATCAATAGATTTGTAATGAATGTATTATTACAGTTGAATATGATTGGGAAAAGCATATTCCATGTTTGCATGAAGGTCCCACCATAGCGGCCTAATTTGTTATGCCATCGAATTTCAGATTGAAGTAAATCATACCTGAAACCTATGAAACTCTACAAATCGTTCATCATCCCATATCAGTATCAGGAGAAACAAGTCCTTCATATTCCAGCTGCACAAAACAAAGTGAATATGGTCAAGTGATTGACATATTCAATTGTAACCACGAAGTTTAGAAAGAAAGAAAAAAAAAAATTCTATTACCCTTCTAGATTTAATGCAATTAAATGATGGTTGAATCCCAACCATCATATTGGTATTGCCAGCTGCACTTTTCCAAAAACGGGGTAGGCATCAAGCCAGCTCAACCTGACAAAGTTTTCATCAAATTAGAACTGAACATTGTCTGGAAGAAGATAAATAAAGATCAACGATCAAGAATGCAATCCAGTTCAATGGTGGGCTGAGTTTTTCAGAAGCCTCTTGCAATTCAACAAGCTTAGCTTCAAGATTTCTTATCTTCTTCTCTCTCACCTCGTATTAAAGGGCAATCTCAAGAATGAAGTAGCTTGGCCTGTTGATCCTGCACGCCCTGTCCTTCCGATTTGGTGTACATAGTCTGTGAGAATATGCCTATTCAGTGTTTCCTTTTAGGATTAAGACTTCGTGTTCTACATCTATTAGAATTCTATATCAGTGATGTATTCATTTAGGATTAAGAATTAGTGTTCTATATAAGTGATGTATTGGTGTATTCTTTGTTCAATTAATTCAATCTAATATACAGTTTCATTAAGAAAACTTACATGCTATCAGAGCCGTATATGAAACCCTAGAAGCCATTGTGTTTAGGTCCTTGGTTCTAATTTTTGGTTCGATCGAGTTTGCCCTCTAGTTCTTCACATCTGTCCGACTCATCTATGTTTAAATTGCATCCCATCTGGTTCGAATCAACCTATCTCACGACCTATCAAGCTTTCTCCATCTAGTTCAGCAGTCGTGAGTCTTCTCCATCTAGTTCTCTGTTCGTGATCTGTAGGTGGTTGCTGGAATTGCGATTCTTCGCCTGGTTCATCTATTCGCAATCGACATCTCCCTTTCTCGAACTCGTTTGGTTCGATTTCTGGCCCACGAGGTCACTCTTTGGTTCAGGTTCCTTCGTGACATCCTTCTCTCTCTCGCTCACTGGTTTTGGTTATTCTGTTTTCGTTGTGTTTAACCCATCCTCTCTGGTTTTCATTTTGGTTTATTACAGTCTAACGTATCAGTTCTCTGCTTGTTCCTCATTGACCCATAACATTTTATAAACTTTGTTTTATTACAATGTTAGACACTAAAATCCAAGTTACAAAATGCAAATTCACTGGTGGCAATTATGCCTATTGGGCCAGTGTTATGAAAATTTTTCTTCTTGGTCAAAAAAAATGAGATTATGTTTCTGGTTCTGTTCCTCGTCCATCGGACTCGAAGGTGGAAGGATATCTGACTTCCTATGATACTTGGGATTGTGATAATGCCCAAATTCTGACCTGGTTTCATAATTCTGTAGATAACCGTATTGGAAAGATGTTTTTCAAGTACAGTACTGCCAAGGAGGTGTGAGATTATTTACTAGGTGTTTATCAGCAGTCCAACTTTGCCAAGCGGTATGAGTTAGAAATAGTTATTCAGAGTGCTCGTCGGCGAGATCAGACTATTTAGGACTTCTACATTGAGATGAGAGGTTTTTGGGATCAGTTGGCTCTTATGGAATCATCTAGTCTCAAGATACCGGATGCTTATCTTGAGTGTCAGGAGCATGGTTGTTTAGTGCAGTTCTTAACGACTCTCTCCCCTTAGTATGAGGCTATTCAAGGTGGCATCCTTCACCGATCTCTTTTTCCCTCTATGCATGCTATTGTTCGTGAGCTTCTCTTCGAGGAAACCCGTCTTAAGACGGCCAGTCAGACTTTTTCTCATTCTGTCTTCTTGACTCTTACCAAGCCTCCTTTGTTATCGACCCGACCTCCTCATCAACTTCAGGCCACTGCGAAACCCAAGAAAGGACCATTAAGGCCAGATAAGTGTGCTTTCTGCCATCAGAGGGGTCATTGGAAGAACAACTGTCCCAAGAAGGGACGTCATCCTACTCTGTCTACTCAAACACAGTTCCGAGGTCCTACTTCAGGTACTTTCCGACCTCATGTCGCTTATACTGCATCTACTCCTACTCATGATCCTAACATGGCTTCCTTGAGTGTTCAGGTTACACAACTTCAGCATATCCTGTCCATCTCTTAGCCATCTCCATCTGCCCCACTCTTAACTCTCTTTATTCAGGTTTTCTTGGATCCTCTTCAGGTATTCTTTCTTCTGTTTGGCTTTTTGATTATGGTGCCTCTCATCATATGACTTCTCACATTTCCTTACTTCAAAACTATATTCCCCCATCCGTTCTTATTACTATTAATACTGCTAATGGGTCTGGTATGTCTGTTCTGTCTATTGGGTCTGTCTTACCCTTTGCCATGTTTGCTGTTACTATTCCTTCTGTTCTTTATGTCCCTCAGTTATCTGTCAATTTATTATCGATCAGTCAACTTGATGTGTCTGGTTTTGATGTTATCTTTTCTTCTTCTGTCTGTTGTGTGCAGGATCGGGTGTCCAAGAAATAGATTGGGACTGGTCGTAGAGTTAGAGATTCTATATGGTCAAAAACTTGGATCTCCCCTCATCCACCTCTCCAGCTGCACTTTCTCGTTTTAGTTAGATTCTCAGTCGAGTCAGTTTTACTTATGACATTCTCGCCTCGGTCATTTTTCTATTGACCACTTATGGTCTTTAGCTCAGTTCGGGTTATTGGGTAAAGTTTCTCCTAGTCAAATTGATGAATGTGGAGGGTGTAAACTTGCTAAACTGTCAGCCTTACCATTTAATAAAAGTACATTTATTTCTGTTTCTCATTTTTCTCTTGTGTATACTGATGTCTGGGGACCCTCTCATGTTCTTACTAAAGGGGGTTCTGCATACTATGTGTCTTTTATTGATGATTGCACCCGTTACACGTGGGTTTATCTTATGACTCATGAGTTTGACTTCTACCAAATATACCGTACTTTCCAGTCTATGGTCACTACACAATTTGGGTCTACTATTAAATTATTGCGGTCTGACTTGGGTGGGAAATACTGTAAAACCGAATTCTGTGAATATTTGGCCAAATTGGGAACCATTTCACTAATCTTCTTGTATTGATACACTTGTCCAAAATGGTCAAGCTGAGCGTAAACACCGTCATCTCCTTGAGATAGCTAGGTCTCTCCTTCTTTCTACCTCCGTTCCAACTCCATTTTGGGGTGAGACAGTTCTTACTGCTGTTTTTCTTCTCAATCGTATGCCTACCCTCCTTCTTTCTGGTCGGTCTCCTTATGAGGCTTTGTTTTCTCAACTTTCTAATTACTCCCTCCTTCGTGTGTTTGGGTCTGCTTGTTTTGTCCTTTTACCCCGTAAACATAGAACCAAACTAAGTGCTCAGTCTATCCTATGTGTCTTTCTTGGTTATAGTTTCACTCAGAAAGGTTATCGCTATTATAACCTTGTTTCCCGTCACCTTCATGTCTCCCGTCATGTTGCCTTTCTCGAACGTCTATCTTACTTTCAGCTTCGTACTATCATCGCACCAGTTTTCAAAGAGGATTTGGTTCATATCGAACCATTTCCTTCTGAAGTCTCATCTAATGAGTATATCTCCACAGTTCCTCCTGAGCTTGTTCTATCTTCTCCTCCTACTTCACCTCTAGCTACTTCTCCTCCTTCGGCTTCTTCTTATCTTCCGTTGTTAGTTTATTCTCGTCGCAAGGCTCCTCTTCCACCAGTTGTCTCTGCCCCTGCTGCTGATCCTCCTACTTCTAACGACTCTGATCCTACTGCACACCGATATCCTCCTCGAGCACGTCATCCTCCAAACAGGTTAGGTTGGTCTAATACTTGTTTTTCTATTTCCTATCGTACCTTTTTGTCTACTATTCACTCTTTTATAGAACCTCAGTCTTACAAGGAGGCCTGCTAGGATCCTTATTGGGTTCAAGTTATAGAGGATGAGTTGTTTGCTCTACAGAAAACTAGGACTTGGGAGTTAGTTCCTTTGCCTGTTGGTAGGAATTTGGTTGGTTGCAAATGGATCTACAAAGTCAAGACTCATTCGAATGGTTCTCTTGAGCGCTACAAAGCTCGTCTAGTTGCCAAAGGTTTCTCCCAAGAGTATGGTATTGATTATGGGAAGACATTTGCTCCTGTTGCCAAGATGACTATTGTTCGTACTTCGACCTCTGTCGCTATTATTCGTTCTTGGCCTCTTTATCAGATGGATGTTAAGAATGTTTTTCTTAATAGCCATCTCACTGAGAAGGTTTACATGCGTCCTCCTCCTAGTCTGCACCATTCCTCTGGCCAGGTTTGTCGTCTTCGGCGTGCTCTGTGTGGTCTAAAATAGTCTCCTCGTGCTTAGTATGATCGCTTTTATACTGATGTTACTGAGTTTGGGTTTCATCTTTTTGCTTCTGACTCTTCTTTATTTTACGACATACCTCGGCTGGTTTTGTTTCTCTCTTACTATATGTGGATGATATGATTATCACTGGCTTTGACTCTTCTGCTACCTCTGAAGTCAAACAGCATCTTTTTCGTACCTTCGAAATGAAGGATCAGGGACCATTGCGGTATTTTCTTGGTATTGAGGTGTCTTCTTCTCCTAAGGGTTACTTTTTGTCCCAGGCTAAGTATGCCAACGAGGTTATTCATCGTGCCAGACTTATTGACACTAAGCTTTCTGATACCCCCATGGAGCTTAATGTGAAGCTCAACACTACTGATGGTGTTCCTCTGGACGATCCTACGTTATATCGCGAGCTTATCTGTTACTTAGTCTATCTGACAGTTACTCACCCTGATCTTGTCTATGTTGTCTATATGGTTAGTCAGTTTGTTTTTGCTCCTCACTCTACACATTGGGCCGCTTTGCTTCAGATTCTTCGCTATCTTCGCAGTACTATCTTTCAGGGCTTGCTATTATCTTCTACTTATTCCTTAGATTTGGTGGCCTATGCTGATGCTGATTGGGCTGGTGATGTTAATGATCGTAAATCTACTTCTAATTTCTGTATGTTTCTTGGTGATTCCCTGATTTCTTGGAAAAGCAAGAAACAAACTGTTGTTGCTCCTTCTATTGCCGAAGCTGAGTATCGTGCTATGGTTCATACTACTGCTGAAATTGTCTGGCTTCGTGGTCTCTTATCTGACTTGGGTGTCCTTCAGTCTTTCCCGACCTCTCTCTATTATGACAACCGAAGTGCTATTCAAATTGCTCATAACACTGTCTTCCATGAACGGATAAAGCACATTGAGATTGATTGTTACTTCGTCCATCAGCATCTGTAGTCTGGTTTTATCTCGCTTCATTTTGTCTCTTCGACTGTGCAAATTGCTGACTTCTTCACCAAGACTCACACCACTACTTGGTTTCGGTTTTTTCTTGACAAACTCTCAGTATTTTCTGCTAAAATACCTTGAGTTTGAGCGAGGGTGTGAGAATATGCCTATTCAGTGTTTCTTTTTAGGATTAGGACTTAGTGTTCTATATCTATTAGAATTCTATATCAGTGATGTATTCATTTAAGATTAGGAATTAGTGTTCTATATAAATGATGTATTGGTGTATTTTTTGTTCAATTAATTCAATCTAATATACAATTTTATTTAGAAAACTTACAATCCATGGTCTATAATTGAGGCAGCCAGAAATGAAGCATCAGGTTTAGGTATTCCAAAAGTAAATTAATGGTGACTGGGATCAGCTGACAAGAAGCTAAAAAATGAGTTGGAGAAAGGATTTATGACATTAAGTTCACACTTTGCAGAATAAATACACTCAATGTACAAGACTTTCTACCAATTATATTTTTTGCCAGAGACAACTCAATTACTACAATGGCCATACATGAACCAAAATTTCCTGTGTTTCGTTTCTATTTTTGAATTCAATTTTTTAAAAATTAAATTTTTTGTTTTTCGTATTTTTTTTTAATTTTTAGTGAATATTTTTAAAATTTTAAACAATTTTTTATATTTTTTTAGATACACCTTACTTAAATGTACGTAAAAAGTAAAATATTTATAAAAAATTATTTTAAAAATTCAATAAATATACAAGAACATGAAAATGTATTAAATTATCGTATTTTTTAAATATTTTTGGTATTTAGTGAATTTTTTTTTTAAAAAAATCAAAAATATTATACGTTTTAAGTGTATTTATATTAGATGTATCTAAAAATTAAAAAAAAAATTTGCTTAAAATATTAAAAAAATTTCAATGAAAAAAAAAATAAAAAATACAAAAAACAGAAAATTTCAAAATTTTGAAAAATGTTTCAAAAAAGCTACCAACTTGCAGCCTGATATAGGCCCCGTTTGGTGTAGCTGTTAAAACAGATTATAGATTACAACTTAATAGATTATAGATTATTACTTTAATCAGAAACTATTAATCTGTTTGGTGTAACTGTTGGATTATAGATTTAAGTTGCTGAGTAGTGTTTGTTAAATAAGTTATGAAGTAATTTTTTCAATTAATTTTTATTTTTTATTATTCATTACTTGTCTACATTTCTCATAAAAAATAATAATAATAATTTATAGTTCATTTGGTTTTTTTTTTTTATTTAAAAAAACCAAAAATAAAAAAATTCTAAGAGTAAAATTGTAAATTAATATGTCCATAGCAAAAACTGATAATCAGAAGTAAGGGGTAAGCAGTTTCTCCGAATCAACTTTTTTGAGTTAAAATAAGTTGTTAGAATCAAAAGTTGTTTGAAATAAGTTTAACTAAACCGTCCAAAATAATTTTTTCAAAACTAAAAGTTATAAGTTAGCTCAAAAAAATCTAAAATAACACCCTCATAGACCTTCGGAAGATCAAGATTGACAACATGAGCAACTCCAGTGACATCCAATCAGCGAGATGCAATATCAGTGGCAACCTGCACCAAAACGAAGAAACAAATGAGACGAATAAAATCATTTCATAAAACCTTTCCTGAATCAAGTCAAGTAGAATAAGACCAAAACATGACAAGCAAGATGGCATGGCTTCGTTTGGGAAGAAGGATTGAGTTGGGTTTAAGACTATTTTAGACATAAACAGACAAAATAAGTTTTTTAGTTTAATAAGATAAAATATCACATCCAACCTATAATCATTACATTCTTTCTCTCCCAAAAATTAAAAAAGTCAAAAAATTCTTCCCAAACAAAACTTTTTAGCTCCAGGCTAAAATAGTCAAAAAAATTAAAAAGTAAAAAAGTTAACCCCTTCCCATGAACCCAAAACATGAGAATGAAAAAAAATGCATGATCAAGAAAGTTTGGTTGCCACACAAAATTGTGGAAATGGGCCACTTCTATCAATGGGAAAACTCACATCTTGGCTCTAGCTCAATTTTATAAAATATACAAATGTTTCATATTACTCCACCAAGGCCTCTATATAATCTTGCTCAACATTAAAGGAAAATATTTATTACATACAGAAATGAATAGCTCCATATCATTTCACATATTGTTCAAAGAGAAATTCATCATTATAAACACAATTAAAAAGTATAATATTTGTATTTTTTTTTAAATTCACTAAATATCAAAAATACAAAAAAAAAAAAATAATAAAAATTTTGTACATTTTCGTATTTTTGTATATTTATTAATTTTTAAAAATATTTTGTACAAATATTTCACTTTTTACGTACATCTAGGTTAGGTGCATCTAAAAAATAAAAAATAAAAAATACTTAAAATATTAAAAAAATTCACTAAAAATAAAAAATACGAAAAACAAAAAACAAAAAACAAAAAACTCGATTTTTTGAAAATTAAATTTGAAAATTAGAACCAAACAAATGTGTTTGAACCATGCATTTACAATTCTCAATAATATTAAAAAATTTATTTCATAAATACATTATTTTTTGGTAGTATATTATTTTAATATATTGTTTTTTTTTTTTTTTTGGGTATAAAATGTTTAGTATTATATTGTTATATTTTAATATATAAATTATTTTGATATAAAGGGAGGTGAAAGTCAAAAATGGTGAAAATTAAAAAAATAATAATGAAGGAAAGACCACACTAACCAGCAGAGTAAGTAAATTAGATAGGACAATGAAGGCAAAATAATATTTTTCAAGCTAATGCCAAGGGATTAAATTTTAATACCAAATCTCCTTGGCCTTTGCTAATATCCTCATTTGACTATGAATCTGGAGATTCATTTTAATAACAAATATGATAATCGTTATCCCTTCCTCAGTATTAGTTCAGTTTCAACATTTTCTTTAAAAACAAACAAGCCCGGGTATAGGATTTTTATTTCTTTATTACTAAAAACATCATGTTAGGGGTTGTTTAGAATGATTTAAATAAGTACACTTTTTGATTTTTATAAAATATGAGTTGGGTATGGGTTAAGTTTGAAGTGATGTGGTAGAGAGGTGATGTGACTTAAATAAGATAGTAACTTTTTAATTTTTTACTTTTTTAGAATGCCTTAATATCACTTAAAGGTGTAAATTTTAATGTAAAAATTTATATAAAATTTATTATAAAAATGATATAGTAATGATATTTTAAAAAAATAATCATCTTAATAAATCTTTTGCTTTACTAATAAAGTCAAAATTTGTCATAGAGCTCGTTCGGGAAGTTTGGTTTAGAGTTTTTTTGGCTAAAATAGTTACAAAAAAATAAAATAAGTTTTTTAGTCTAATAAGATAAAATATCATATCCAACCCATAATCATTACATTTGTTAGGACCCTTTGTTGTCAAATTCCATGGCAAAACCAAGGTTGTAATAAACTTGTAAGTTTTCTATTTTTTTCAGGTTTTTGTCTTCCCGCTAGAGCGGGGAAAGTGACGCTCGAGCCGGATTTGCACTCTCACAGCATCTCTGCCACGCCTGCAAAAATACTGGATGTTGTGATTCTACGCTCGAGCGTGGAAACTTCCGCTCGAGCGGGAATTCCCATGCTCAAGCGGACCACGCTATCTCAGATTCTATATATTCGCTTGTTGGGTCAATTTTAGAATTACTTCTCCTATATCTTGTTTAAGGTTTTTTAGGGTTTTGTTTGAGGTTTTCTTCTGGAGATTTTTGTGAGTTTTCTTTGATAAAATTGAATGAGTATTAAAACTCATGAATTGAGAAGCACATATCAAGGAGGTTGATCGAATACATACAAGAGTGTTAATCTTCGGTGGATTCTGAAGATTCAAACGTAGAGTTTCAAAGGCGGTTGATTCTGTACATAGTCGTTGATTCGACAAGTGAAGTTGTGGATTCAACTTCAGATTAATCAGTTCCGAGACGAAGGCTTGGTGTAAGAGTTACAGAAGGTGTGAAGACAAATTGACTGAGTTAGGTAATTTGTGTATTATCTTTGTAATCTTTCTTTCTTCAGTAGTAGATTGATTAGTGGCGTTTCGCCCGTGGTTTTTTATTACAATTGAAGGTTCTTCAATTGTGGTTTTTTCCACGTAAAAATTGTTTGTGTCAATTTATTGTTTATTTCGAAAAACAACAATCTAAATCACTTTCGTAAGTGCTTGATGATTTAGATCGAGTGTTTTGAATAATTGGGATTTGGAATATTTTAATCTTGATCTCATCACGAATCACTTAGGATTTTCATTTGATATCAGAGTAGGTCACTATTTGTTTTTATCAAAACTATAGGAGTGTGATTTTGTGTGACTAGTGATATGGATTCTATTCGTGAAGGTAACTCGACCCATAGACCTCATTTACTTGATGGTACAAACTATTCTTATTGGAAAGCTCGTATGAGAGCGTTTTTAAAATCCATCGATGAGAAAGTTTGGCACTGCGTGATCTATGGGTGGAGTGAACCTACTGTCACCATTGATAGTGTTGATATTCCTAAACCCCTTGATAAATGGGACATAACTGATTACCAAAACTCGAGTTGGAACAGTAATGCTCTTAATTCCCTGTTTTGCTCCGTCACACCTGAAGAGTTTCGTCGTATCTGCACGTGTGAGGTAGCAAAAGAGGCTTGGGACATTCTTGAAACGATTCACGAAGGTACTACTTCTGTCAAAAGGCCAAAACTTCAACATCTCACATCCGCTTTTGAAACCCTTTTTATGCGCGATGATGAGACGTTTGATGATTTCTATGAAAAACTTAGTGATATCGTGAATTCTTGTTTCACACTCGGTGAAAAAATTCCTGAAGCTAAAGTTGGAAAAATTTTGAGGTCTTTACCCGAGAGGTTCCAATCAAAAGTGACAGCCATTGAGGAGGCTCAGAATGTTGATACCCTCAAGCTTGATCAGTTGGTTGGAAACTTGCAGACTTATGAAGCCCACCAGATTTCAAAGAAAAAACAAAAAGATAGTGTGGCTTTCGCTAGTGCTCATGAGACTGCAAAAAACTTCGGAGATTGAATTTGATTTAGAGTCTGAGATGACGGCTATGTTTACTAAACAGTTTAAAAAAATTTTGAAGAAAAAGAAGCCTAATTTCAAAGACCTTATTTCAAAAGACAAGAGTAATGAAAAACCCAAAACTTTTCCACCAAAACTTGCTCAAAAAACTGAAAAGAAGATTGTAAAGGGACAAGGGGTCAAGTGCTATGAATGTCAAGGGTTTGGCCATATTGCCCTTGAATGTCCTTCGAAAAAGAATCAAAAGAAAGTCTACACAGTGACTTGGGATGATGAAAGCGGGTCGGAGCAAGAACCCGAAGAACCTGAATCCGGCGAAGACGGGGATAGTGCTTTCATGGCATTTTGGTCCATTTTTACTCAACCTCTTCCAAAGCCAACAGAATTAGCTCATGGTCAGAACCTGCATCATGCTCCCACCTTTGATGGGAGTAACTACTTGTATTGGAAGATCAGAATGAGGGCGTTTCTGAGAGCTTTTAACCCAGAAGGCTGGTAAGCCATTGAAGAAGATACAGAAAGTGCTGACAATCCGAGCAATCAGAGAGCCCTGATTATTATTTGTGGGGCAATTTCTGATGGAGAACAGCAACAGGCTGCTCACTGCACAAAGGCTAAAGATGCATGGAAAATTCTGAGCCAATTTCATGAAAGAGGAGATTCACCTTCACCAGCATCCAGCAACTTTCCTGCTTTAGTTGCTAGATTGGATGAGGTCAAGGAGAATGAAGAGCAAAAAGAGGATGATGAAACATCAGAAGACAATAATGAGATTAATGGTGATGAACTGCAACAAGCTTACGAAAAGCTTTACGAGGAATCTCTGAATTTGTTCAAAATCAATGACAAACTCTCTCTCAAACTCAAAACATGTGAAAGTAAGAATGTCAAGCTGAAAGGAGAACTTGTAGCAGCAAAGCAGAATATCATCAAGATCTCAAGTGACAGGCAAGACTTATGTGGAAAACTTCTATCCTGTGAAACTGAAAGGAATGAACTTCTGAAGGTGTGTTCCATATATGAAGAAAAGCTTAAAAGCCTTGAGATGTCACAAGCTATATTGGAAGAGATAGTATGTCGGAAAGATGAAGAACTCCGTATTGCTAGAGCCACTATTGCCATGTGAAACAAAGGTTCCAAATCTTTAGAAGACATCATCGGGTCTCAACAAATAGGTTATGACAAAAGTGGGCTAGGCTATGGTGCGACAGCTCACAAGAGACAGGCCTCTGCTTCACATGACCTGAAGACTCAAGCAACGGGAAAGCTGAAGGTAGACCAGGGTGATCCCTCTCTTCATCTACCTAAAGGGGGTAAGATCAACAAAAGGGAGGTAAAACCTGTTTTTATTTGTCATCACTGTGGTAGGTATGGCCACATTCGTCCTTATTGCTATGAATTGTTTGGTAAGGTGTCTCAAAAGGGTAGAAATTTGAATACTTTTTGGGTTAGGAGACAACCTTACATGTCTAGGCGGAATACCAAGATTCATGAGGGTGTTCACAACGCCAAGACATTTACCAAGACCAAAAAGATTTGGGTAAGAAAAGATGATTTGACTTGTTTAGTTGTTCACACTGCCCTAAAAGCACG
Source organism: Camellia granthamiana (assembly GCA_036172215.1). NCBI lineage: Eukaryota > Viridiplantae > Streptophyta > Magnoliopsida > Ericales > Theaceae > Camellia > Camellia granthamiana. The sequence continues at coordinate 19,576,750 of CM069912.1, forward strand.
TGACTCACACATGTGGTATCTTGATAGTGGGTGCTCTCGTCACATGTCCGGCAACAAATCCTACTTCACCTCCCTTGAAAAATATGAAAAAGGAATTGTTACCTTTAGAGATGGCGGCACTTCTAGAGTTATTGGTAAGGGCTCTGTAAGTGTTGCTGGTCTTCCCAAGCTAGAAAATGCTCTACTTGTTGATGGTCTTAAAGCAAATCTTTCGAGCATAAGTCAAATGTGTGATTCCCACCATGAAGTATTGTTTTCAAAAAATAAATGTGAAATTTTGGATAAAAAGGGAAATATTGTCTTGCATGGGGTTCGCACATCTGATAACTGCTATGGCATTATTACTACTAATGATCTCACTTGTCACTCTGCCATCATAAGTAACATTGATTTGTGGCATCAAAGATTAGGTCACATGAATTTCAAAGACCTAACTATGATAGCCAACAAAGAGCTTGTGAGAGAAGTACCTAAACTGGGTAAGAATCTGAACCATGTGTATGGACCATATCAACTTGGAAAGCAGACCCATGCCCTTCATAAAAAGGTGAACAGCTTTACAACCAAACGTCTTCTTGAATTGGTTCACATGGATTTAATGGATCCTACTCACACTGAAAACATTTGAGGTAAAAGATATATTTTTTTAACTGTTGATGATTTTACTCGATTTTCATGGGTAAATTTTTTAAGGAAAAAATCTGATACGTTTGATGCTTTCCAGGCCTAAGTCCTTAAAATTCAAAATGAACAGGGTGTTTCCATTGGGCGTATCATAAGAATCCGAACTGATCATGGTCGTGAATTTGAAAACAGTTCATTTTCGGATTTTTGTGATATGCATAGAATTAAGCATGAATTTTCTACACCTATTACTCCATAACAAAATGGAGTGGTTGAGAAGAAGAACAGAGTTGTTCAAGAAATGGCTAGGGTCATGCTCCTTAGTAAGAAACTCCCTCCAAAGTTTTGGGCTGAAGCCCTAAATACTGCTGTTTATGTCATAAATCGCATGTATTTAAGGCCCGACACTTTATAAACTCCATATGAATTGTGGAAGGGATTGAAACCTAATGTAAAATACTTCAAAACTTTTGGAAGTAAGTGTTACATTTTCAAAGATAGAGAGCCTTTGGGCAAATTTGACTCCCGAAGTGATGAAGGTATTTTTCTAGGGTATTCAACCACTAGTAGGGCTTTTTGAGTCTATAACCTGCGAACTTCTTCTTTAATGGAATCTATCAATGTGGTTATAGATGACACAGGTTCCCCTACTCCAGCAACAAATGAGGATGACAATGGTGAGTCTCCAATCTTGGATACTGAACCACAAAGTCAAAGAAAAGCTGAGGTCCAAACACAAGAAGTTGAGACGGCACCATCCTCACAGGTAAGTCAAAGTCCAAAGAGTGCACAAAGAAACATCACTCCTGATGCTTCTGTCACCGCAAGTCCTGAGTTCAAACCATCAGTAAGGGTGAAACTGAATCATCCAGCTCAATAGGTGATTGGAAGTGTATCGGATCGAATGAAAACCCGAAGACAGATTCGGGATGAGGTATCACATATGTGTTATTTTTCATTAATTGAACCTAAGAATTTCAAAGAGGCCGTGCTAGATGATAGTTGGGTCAATGCTATGCATAAAGAATTAGGTCAATTTGAACGTAACAATGTTTGGACTCTAGTTCCCAGACCTAGAGACATGAATGTGATAGGTACCAAGTGGATCTTTAAAAATAAATCTGATGAGAATGGTACCGTGGTTAGGAATAAAGCCAAGTTGGTTGCTCAAGGCTACACACAAGTAGAAGGTGTTGACTATGATGAGACGTTTGCCCCAGTTGCACGTCTCGAATCTATTCGTATTTTACTTGGTGTTGCTTGTTATCTTGGTTTCAAATTGTTTCTAATGGATGTGAAAAATGCCTTTCTGAATGGGTACTTGAAAGAAAAGGCATATGTTGAGCAACCAAAAGGGTTTGAGGACCCTAAATGTCCAAATCATGTCTACAAGTTAGACAAGGCTTTGTATGGATTGAAACAAGCTCCTCGGGCTTGGTATGATAGACTTACTACATTTTTTCTTGATAATGACTTTCAAAGGGGTAGTGTGGATAAGACCTTATTTGTGAAATATACTAAGTCTCATATTCTTGTTGCTGAGATTTATGTTGATGATATTGTGTTTGGATCCACTGCTGATCATCTTGTGAAATATTTTTCAGATTGCATAACACATGAGTTTGAGATGAGCATGATGGGAGAGTTGTCTTATTTTTTGGGTCTTCAAATTAAACAGTCTCCTTTAGGTATGTTTGTTTCTCAATTTAAGTATGCCAAAAATCTTGTGTCAAAGTTTGGTCTTGAGTCTGCCAAACATGCACGCACTCCCATGAGCACCAGTCTTCACCTTTCCAAAGATTCTTCTGGTACTGATGTTGATCCTACCCTTTATAGGAGTATGATAGGGAGTCTTTTGTATCTCACCGCCAGTCGTCCTGATATTGCTTTCAGTGTAGGTGTTTGTGCCTGTTACCAAGCCAGTCCTAAAGAGTCTCATCTTCTTGCTGTCAAACGCATCATTAAATATGTTAATGGGACATTGGGGTATGGGGTTTGGTTTTCTACTGATACTACAGCTGAAATTACTGGTTTTTCTGATGCCGACTGGGCAGAGTGTGCTGATGATAGAAAAAGTACATCCGAGGGGTGTTTTTACCTTGGGAATAATCTTGTTTCCTGGCATAGTAAAAAGCAAAATGCCATCTCCCTTTCGATTGTTGAGGCTGAGTACATTGCTGTAAGGAGTTGTTGTGCACAAATGCGGTGGATGAAGCAAATGCTTCATGATTATAGGATCGAACATGACACTCTCACTCTTTTCTGTGATAACACAAGTGCCATAAACATTTCAAAAAATCCTGTCCAACACTCTCGGACCAAACACATTGACATTCGTCATCATTTTATTCGCAAGTTAGTGGAAGAAGGCCTTGTTGTTCTAGAATATGTACCCACTAAGCATTAAAAAGCTGATATTTTTACAAAACCCCTTAATCTTCTTCAATTTGAGTTTCTTAGAAAGACCTTGGGTGTAGTGCTCAGTAACTAGGGTGTTTCCTGTTTTCTAAAATGGGTGTGAGTGGTTGGCTTATTGTATACTTGGATGTGATAATCTCATTGTCATTGAGTCCTGATATCTTTGCATCAAAAATTTATATAAACACTGCTCTTGTTGCTTACAAGATCTCATTCGTCTTTGTTCATAGCTCATTCTGAATGCCCATACTCATTTACTTCATGATCTCATTCTGTACACATTCTTGAGATAAACTGTTGCAGGGGTTTCTGCACAAGTAATCAAAGTTCTCTATGGACCACTAACAGTATTTCTGGTACTTTTTCAGAGGAATTGACCTGTACTAGTATATCATGGGTGATGTTGAGTCTTTTAACCATCTACCATCTTTTTCACTTCCATGGTTTCTCCCTCAGTTCATTGAAATCCGAGCATTAGGAAAAGGCTACCTCAGAGGCACCAACCAGGCTATCATTTTTACTTTCATTCTTCTCTGGTTTGGTCTCCATACTCTTGAGCGTGCATGCCACCAGTGAGTGCCCACAAGAAAAGAAAAGTTCAAAAACATAAAAAAGAGAGAATCATTGATTGAGGGGGAGCCTCCGCGTTTACTCAACACCCCATGAGTCCTAGTGGTTTGACTTTTCTCTGTTATGGTCCGTTACTTTTGTCGGAGGTCCAGCCATCCGATCACTACGAGGATTAACTCTCGCCTTGTGGCTCTCACGGATTGCACACAGACATACTCTTTGTGAGCTCTCATGTGTGTTTTTGAGTTATGCATTCTTATGATGCTTATGGCTTTGATTACATTCTATCTGTTTTGTTCATGACCTGGTGCTTCAAATTTTTTCTACAAGTTTTCAGGACTCATGATTGATGGATTCTTTTATCCTAGTGATATAGTCGTCCACTTGGACTCCCTACTGGTTACAGGTCATCTTAGGTGTCTTTTGTTTAAAAAATTAAAATTAAAAAATTAAAAAAAAAATTGGTTTTGTCCCCGCTCGAGCAGACATTCCCACGCTCGAGCGTGGTTTTACATCTTGCAGCATTTTGCACTTAGCTTTACAGTTCTGCGAGGGTGCATTGGCGCTCAATTGTCCATTTTCGCGCTCGAGCGGGTCTCCACGTGCTTTGTCTCATGCTCGAGCGTTAAACCCACGCTCGAACGGACTGGTTTTGTTTAAATCTCCCTCCTTCGACCCTTCAGTTCATTTTTTGCACATTGGTCTCTCTCTCCTAGGGCATCCTTTGCGATTCCAGTCCATTGTTCTTCCTTGGTGACTTCTTGGTGCTCTTCGTGTGTGTGCCCACCTAAGGTATGTCTCTTATCTCTTTCTCCTCTGTTTCTTTTGTCGTCCTTCTGTCATTTTGCTTTACTCGTCTTTGTTTTGCTTGAGTTTGTTTTACAGTATGTAGATGGGTCTCTTTTGTTTTTGTTCATCATGTTTAGGGTTATTCAATGTTGATTTTGCTTTTTTCACAATGGTTTAGTTTCTCTCTCTTCCATCTAGGGTTATTGATTTGGGCATTTTGCTAGTTTTTTTTTTTTTTTGTTTCCATTTGGGGATTTTTTTGTTACATATATTGCTCTATGGTTTTGTGTTTTTTTTTCTTACATTGCTCATTGAGTCTCTAATCATGTTGGCTTCATGTGTGCTTGATTGATGTTCCCTTAGCCCTGGTTATTAGTACATTTATCTTATGCTAAGGTTCTTACTGATTTTGCTGATGTCTTGTTTACCATGATTTCTATTTTACTACATTGTTGCATCATAATCTTAGTTCCTTGCCTCATGTTGCTATATAAACCTGTGATACTAATGTTTTGTGTTGTCTCTATTGGTTTTTTTTTTGGGTCTTGGGTTGGGGGTTGTCTGTGTTGGTTTTCTGTTTTATCTCTTTGTCTTGGTTTAGTCATGTCCACCTTCAAAAGACGAAAGTCTACTGCCCCTCGCCCTATATATAACACTGACAGCTTTCCATCGGCTGAGAAAGCCAAGTTGTACCGAGAGTCTTATCCAGCCCGCTCCAGTCAGCTTGAATGTAATGTTCAACCCTCTACATTCGAGTCTATCCCTATCCGTTCACTATTTGATCCCTTGGGTGGGGATAATGTTTTTTTTATTTTTTGGTTCTCAAAACCTATCTTAGGTGCGAGAATTCTATTGTAACATGGATAGTCTTGACAATATCGGGCCCTCCTTCAAGACTTGGGTCCGGTCTAAATCCATTACTGTTACCACCGCCCTTATTCGCGAGCTCTTAGGGATTCGTGAAAGATTTCCCATCTTCTATCCTTTTCTAGTGCGCCCTACTTGTGACTTCGATGAGGTAGCCCATGCCTTATGTGGCTTTCCTTGTTCTTGGCCTTCCGGTTCATTGATCAAACAGAATGAGCTTCTCCTACAGTTTAGGTTGCTCAACCTTATTATGTGTGCCAACATCATTGTTACCACTCATAGCTCCGAAATCAACCAGGACCAAGGGTTTGTCCTTCAGTGCCTTGCTCAAAATCGTTCTATAGATCTTGCCACATTGATCATTCAAAAGATGGTTGCTGCTTTTGAGCGCAACAATCTTGGTTTACCTTATGGGTGCCTCATAAATCGGCTTCTCGCCAAATTTGAGGTCCCTGCTTTCGATGAGGATGAGTTTGTTTCCCCTTCCTGGCCTTTTACCAAAAAGACTATCTCCCAGAGTCAGTCTCATATTCGGGGGGTTTCTTCTGGTTCAGGTCGATCTAGTGCAGGTACTAGTGATGCTGCAGCCATGGCCGAAGAGGCTGAGTTCGATGCTGATGCTGCTGCTGCCGGCGGAGATATTGGTGAGGGGGAGCAGCCTCCTCCGGTTCATACGGTTCGTAGCAAGATTCAGTCTTTCGAGTGATCTGTTACCTCCCGATTTGACCAACTCGAGGGACAGATGGATATATTTGAGGCCCGGCTCACGGATCTGGAGACTACGGCTGATGCTCGGTTCAGTGCATTGGAGGTTTCCTCCCAGTGCATTGAGGCGTCCGTGGCCCAGTCGTTTTCTCAGCTGGATCAGATTTTGTCTATGCTTCAGATGCAGTTTCAGCCCCCAGCTTCCTGATCTTTGCTGTTCTATTCTGTTTCTCTTATTTTTGATCCCTCCTGGACAAAAAAGGAGAGTGGTACAGTTGTTTACAGTTGGTACAGTTGTTTTTGGTTTACATTGATGGTACAGTACTTTTGTGTATATCCTTCCTTGGTACAGTTGGATAGCTATTTGGTATATTGGTACAGTTTGGATAGCTATTTGGTATAGTTGGATATGATGGTATAGTTGGATATGTTGGATATATATATTTTTGATGGATGTATTTATATTGTGTTATGTTAATACAGTTCCACTATTTTGGTTGGCTTGTGTGGTTGTGTTTATTTCAGGGTGATTGTCCACAAGCATAGATCTCACAGTTCCACTATTTTGGTTGGCTTGTGTGGTTGTGTTTATTTCAGGGTGATTGTCCACAAGCATGGATCTCAATTTTTCTTGGATGGTTGTTTGAGCATGTTTGTTTTGAGGGATAAGGGGGTGGGATTGGACTATTAGTCCCACCGGATTAATAGTCCATTGTTTGTTTGAAAATTTTTGCTCCGGACTAATAATCCCCCGGACTATTAGTCCCACAAATGTGGGACTATCCTATCCCATGGGGGGGGTGTGGGATAGAAATCATGGGATTAGTATCCCATGGGATTATTTTGTGAAATGTCTATTTTACCCTCCATGCTATTACTTAGTAAACAATTAGAAAAGGGTAAAATAGTCTTTCGAACATTTATAAATTATTTTTTTAGTGTTGTTAATTTAAAACTATATATTAAATAAAAAATTTAAATTATAAATTAAATTTAATTAAAAATAATAAATTATAAATTATGGCCTTATAAATTAAATTTTTTTAGTGTTGTTAAAAAATTAAATTTACATATTAAATAAAAAAAAATTAGTATTGTTAATTTAAAATTATATATTAAATAAAAAAATATAAATTATAAATTAAATTTATTTAAAAATAATAAATTATGGCCTTATAAATTAAATTTTTTTAGTGTTGCTGAAAATTTAATTTATATATTAAATAAAATTATTTTTTTATTGTCGTTATTTAAAATTATATATTAAATAAAAATATAAATTATAAATTTAATTTAATTGAAAATAATAAATTAAAAATTGTGGCCTTATAAATTAAACTTTTTTAGTGTTGTTAAATTATAAATTATAGATTATAAGGGTAAAATAGTCTTTTGAACATTTATCCTTATCCAGTCCGTCTAACCAAACATTAGATTTACTAAAAATAGTTCAATCCAGACATCTAATCCCATGACTAAACAAACATAGGATACAAATCCAATCCAACCAAATAGTCCCGGGACAATATATCCCGGGACTAATAGTCCGATGGATTACAATCCCTCCTTATCCAGTCCGTCTAAACAAACACACCCTTTGTGTTTGATTATGGTTATTGGTGTTAGTTTTTGTTTTGGTGATTTTGATAGGAACATTGTTTTAGAATGGTTTTGTCCGGGATTTGACAAAGGGGGAGATTGTTAGGACCCTCTGTTGTCAAATTCCATGGCAAAACCAAGGTTGTAATAAACTTGTAAGTTTCCTATTTTTTTCAGGTTTTTGTCTTCCCACTCAAGCGGGGAAAGTGACGCTCGAGCGGGGTTTGCACTATCACAGCATCTCTGCCACGCTTGCAAAAATACTGGATATTGTGATTCTACGCTCGCGCGTGGAAACTTCTGCTCGAGCGTGAACCTTGTATGAATCAGGAAATATGCAGTCTCCGCTCGAGTGGGAATTCCCACGCTCAATCGGACCACGCGATCTCAGATTCTATATATTCGCGTGTTGGGTCAATTTTAGGATTACTTCTCCTATATCTTGTTTAAGGTTTTTTAGGGTTTTGTTTGAGGTTTTCTTCTGGAGATTTTTGTGAGTTTTCCTTGATAAAATTGAATGAGTATTAAAACTCATGAATTGAGAAGCACATATCAAGGAGGTTGATCGAATACATACAAGAGTGTTAATCTTCGGTGGATTCTGAAGATTCAAACGTAGAGTTTCAAAGGCGGTTGATTCTGTACGTAGTTGTTGATTCGACAAGTGAAGTTGTGGATTCAACTTCAGATTAATCAGTTCCGAGACGAAGGCTTGGTGAAAGAGTTACAGAAGGTGTGAAGACAAATTGACTGAGTTGGGTAATTTGTGTATTATCTTTGTAATCTTTCTTTCTTCAGTAGTGGATTGATTAGTGGCGTTTCGCCCGTGGTATTTGATTACAATTGAAAGTTCTTCAATTGTGGTTTTTTCCATGTAAAAATCGTTTGTGTCGATTTATTGTTTATTCCGAAAAATAACAATCTAAATCACTTTCGTAAGTATTTGATAATTTAGATTGCGTGTTTTGAATAATTGGGATTTGGAATATTTTAATCTTGATCTAATCACGAATCACTTAGGATTTTCAACATTCTTTCTCTTACAAAAGTCAAAAAAGCTAAAAAAACTCATCCCAAACTAGATTTTTTAACCCCAAGCTAAAATAATAAAAAAACCAAAAAGTTAAAATGCCAACCCACTTTCCAAACGAACCCATATCCTTTTTTATTCATTTTTGGGAAAATTATCAACACCCCTTCGAGGTTTAAACAAAGGTTATGTTTTCGCATGGGTTTTTTTTAGTTATAAAAAAACAAAATAAACTTAAAAATTGGGGTTGTTTGAGATTAATTATATAAGTGCACTTTTTGATTTTTTTAGTAAAAAATGTAGAAGAAAAAAAGATGTATATTTGAAATAACTTTTTGACTTTTTACGAAAAAAATATGTATTAAAATATTGTTGATGCAAAGTACACTAATTAATTCAACGGGTCACGCGGTATGGACTAATTCGAGTACGAATAATACTTCGTTGCTCGAAAACGGTGGCTCGAAATTGGCTTGAATATACAAAATGAAAAAACGAAGTTGTTTTGTATTTATTTTTTTCCCCCTCTTTTATATCTAAAGCAGAAACAGAGGGAGAGAAAGGAAGGAAGAGAGAGAGAGAGAGAAGGAAAAGAGAAGAGAGAAGGAAGGGGGGGAAAAGGGTCGCCTGCGACCACCACTGTCACCGTTACACCACTCCGTCGCCACCACTGCTGCGACCACCACTGTGTATGTATGTGTTTCATGGATTTGACTTCCAGATCTGTATGTGTGTGTGTGTGGGGGGGGGGGGGGGGGTTTGATTTGTGTTTGTGGGTTTGATTTTCCAGATGTGTGTGTATGAGGGGGGGTTTGATTTGTGTGTTTCTTCTTATTTCTTCTTCTTCTTCTTCTGTATGATGTGTTGGTTGTTGATAATGATGATGATCTCCGGATGTGTGTGTGTTGATGATGATGATGTCGTGTTGATGATCTCCAGATGTATGTGTGTGTGTTTGTTGATGATCTCCTCTTCTCTTCTTTCTTCTTTTTCTTTCTTTCTTCTTGTTCTGCTTTCTTCTTTCTTCTTCTTCTGAGTTATGGAAAATGATGAAGAAAAGGGGAAAAATAAATAAATTAATCCCAAAACGACGTCGTTTTGGGATTTCAAGCCGCTCGAGTCATGGAAAATTTGAGCTACAAAACGGAACTGATTCAAGTACACTGCATTTTAATTAATTTATTTTTTTAATGGGAATTGATAGGTTGCATTGTGCCACATGGTATGGACTAGGGCAATGTAGATGCAAAGTACACTGAGTGCACTATTGGGCTGCCTAATTTAAATGGATAAAATTACTATTTTGCACTCTAGCTTCTTCCCCCCTCCCCCCGCGCGGCCAACTTCTTCCAAATAGTGTAGGTTATTTTTATTTTTTTAGTAAACTTTTTAATTTTTTGACTTTTTTAAGAGATCCCCAACAAGCACTTAATAAGATAAAATGTCGTATTTAAATTATAATCATTTTATTTCTTCTTTCATAAAAAATAAAAAAATAAAAAATTATCTCAAACAATTTTTTTTTAATCTCAAACTAATAGTCAAAAAATTAAAAAATTAAAATGTAAATCACATCTCAAACGAATGTAACATATAACATACTTTGTAATTTTAAAAATTACATCGTATCCGTTACGTTTGCAGTCATATTTCAAATGGTTTAAGAGAATCTTGTTGACAACCGACAATAATGCTCCTCGTAGTGTCCAAAAGAGCTTTATAGCTGTCATAGACTCATTTACCCTGAATTGTCAGTAAATTTATGGGTAAATTACATACACATTTAGAGTTTATTTAAATTATGAATTATTTTTTATAATTTTAAAATTTATATTAGGAAAAATTACCGGTAAATCCCATATGAGAGAATGTTACTCCATTTAGTCCTGTGTTTTTTCTTATAAACCATTTGGTCCTAAGGAATATTTCCTTTTGATTTGTTTTGGGTGAGACTTTACCTATGTACCCTTTCAACATCAATTACATCATCCAAACATTAACTACATTAGTAACATTAACTATACCAACATCATCAAAACATCATCAACATTACCAGACATCATATCAACATCACCAATATCATAAAATATCATCAAACATTATCACACATCACCAACATCAAACATTATTCATCAAACATAAAAAATCATCATCAAAACAACATCAAAATAAAAATTAAACAAATTTTTAAATAACGATTAAACATCAAAATAACGATTAAAATTACATCAAACATCAAAATAACGATTAAATAATTTTTTCTGATCAAACATCATATCATAACAATTTTTTTTTTTGATCAAACAACATCATCAACATCAACATTCGAATCAATCTCTCAATTTTGAAACCCTAGTTTTCTCTCTCTACACTCTCTAATGGCACCCAAACAGCCTCAAGTTAAGGGGTATTGGAAAAATCAAACCTATAAATTCAGAGTTGTATCAGAACTTAGAGAGGAGGGTGTCTGCAATTGTGAGAACTCCGAGTGAGACGAACCAATCCACCCCTACAAATCGACCCAACTGAAAAACTAAACTCATTTTATTTATTTTTACACAAATATACCAACGATTCGCAGAGAACTCGCTCACTTGCAGATTCTTCAGTTTGATTCAAACCCATAAATGCCAAATCTTTTTGGAAGATTGTTGATCTTCTTGGTCAAGGGTAAGTAGTTCGAAAGCTTCGATGAGTAGGAAGAGACGCCATCACGATCTTAAAGCTCTAATCATTGAGATCCAAAGCTTTTCTTCCCAATCGATCATGATATCGGACGCGAACCACGACTCTCTCAGTTCGGTGATGTAATCGATCGAAGGTCCGTTTAATCCACACGTCGCAGAGATCAGATCTGTTCCGCAGATCTGTTCCGAACGGTCAGGATCTTGAAGGAAGCAACATCACCGTCGACGAGGCCCAGTCGCGCGGAAGCGGTGGTGGCGGAGGCGGCGGGTTCCCCGGTGGTGGTGGTCGTCGTGAGGGAGGATACGGTGGTGGTGGATGTCGCTGATGTTGATGATGGAATGAATGATGTTTGATGATGGAACGAATGATGTTTGTAGGGTTTGATCATGGCCATGATGTTTGGCACAAACACAATGTTGTAACGTCGCGCTCAGATTTAGATATACTGGAATCCCTAATTTCAGTTTCAAACATCAGGAATTGCAATGTTTCAGGATTGGAAATGTGAAACGTCGATGTTTCCTTACAGAGACTAGAACATTCAATGGAAAACGAGGGGAAAAGGTGAAAACGCCTATAGTGCGCTCCATGTCTAAATCGGTAATTCACCCAATACTAAATACCAATTTTTGCCCCCCTATTAAAACTTTCAAACACAATTTACTGAGGATAACGTTGACATTACCCAAACATTAGGACCTATCGGTTCAACAGAAAAAAGGCAGGACTAATCAGTCTACAAGTTACTAATTCGGGATTTATTGGTGCTTCTCCCTTTATATTATATCTCTTAAAATTTTTAATTTCATAATAAATAAATCTTTTTATTAATAAATTATTAAGTTAATTAATAATTTTTAATGATATTAAAATTTTATTTCAATTAAACATGACAAGCAAGATGACATGGCTTCGTTTGGGAAGAAGGGTTGGCTTCGTTTGGGAAGAAGGATTAGATTGGGTTTAAAACTATTTTAGACATAAAAAAAAAGAAAAATAAGTTTTTTAGTCTAATAAGACAAAATATCACATCTAACCCATAATCATTACATTCTTTCTCTCACAAAAAGTCAAAAAAGTCAAAAAGTCCTTCCCAAACAAGACACTTTAGCTCCAAGCTAAAATAGTCAAAAAATTAAAAAGCCAAAAAATTAACCCCTGCCCACGAACCCAAAACATGAGAATGAAAAAAAATGCATGATCAAGAAGGTTTGGTTGCCACACAAAATTGTGGAAATGGGCCACTTCTATCAATGGGAAAACTCACATCTTGGCTCTAGCTCAATTTTATAAAATATACAAATATTTCATATTACTCCACCAAGGCCTCTATATAAACTTGCTCAACATTAAAGGAAAATATTTATTACATACAGAAATGAATAGCTCCATATCATTTCACATATTGTTCAAAGAGAAATTCATCATTATAAACACAATGAAAAAGTATAATATTTGTATTTTTTTTAAAATTCACTAAATATCAAAAATATAAAAAAAAATAAATAAAAATTTTGCACATTTTCGTACTCTTGTATATTTATTAATTTTAAAAATATTTTGTATAAATATTTTACTTTTTAAATACATCTAGGTTAGGTACATCTAAAAAATAAAAAAATACTTAAAATATTAAAAAAATTCACTGAAAATAAAAAAATACGAAAAACAAAAAACAAAAACAAAAAACTCGATTTTTAGAAAATTAAATTTGAAAATTAGAACCAAACAAATGTGTTTGAAC